>CM051015.1:23752827-23819141 GCA_027704905.1 Muraenolepis orangiensis
CAACACACACACTACAACACACACACCACAACACACACACTACAACACACACACTACAACACACACACACAACACACACACTACAACACACACCACAACACACACACTACAACACACACTACAACACACACACTACAACACACACACCACAACACACACACTACAACACACACACTACAACACACACACTACAACACACACACTACAACACACACACTACAACACACACACACAACACACACACTACAACACACACACTACAACACACACACTACAACACACACACAACACACACACTACAACACACACACTACAACACACACACTACAACACACACACTACAACACACACACTACAACACACACACTACAACACACACTACAACACACACACTACAACACACACACACAACACACACACCACAACACACACACTACAACACACACACTACAACACACACACACAACACACACACAACACACACACTACAACACACACACACAACACACACACTACAACACACACACTACAACACACACCACAACACACACACACAACACACACACACAACACACACACAACACACACACTACAACACACACACTACAACACACACACTACAACACACACACTACAACACACACTACAACACACACACTACAACACACACACCACAACACACACCACAACACACACACACAACACACACACTACAACACACACACTACAACACACACACACAACACACACACTACAACACACACCACAACACACACACTACAACACACACCACAACACACACACTACAACACACACACTACAACACACACACTACAACACACACACACTACAACACACACACTACAACACACACACCACAACACACACACTACAACACACACCACAACACACACACTACAACACACACCACAACACACACACTACAACACACACACAACACACACACCACAACACACACTACAACACACACACTACAACACACACACTACAACACACACACTACAACACACACACTACAACACACACACCACAACACACACACTACAACACACACACTACAACACACACTACAACACACACTACAACACACACACTACAACACACACTACAACACACACACACAACACACACCACAACACACACACTACAACACACACACTACAACACACACACTACAACACACACACACAACACACACACCACAACACACACACTACAACACACACACTACAACACACACCACAACACACACTACAACACACACACTACAACACACACTACAACACACACACTACAACACACACACACAACACACACACTACAACACACACACTACAACACACACCACAACACACACACTACAACACACACACTACAACACACACACTACAACACACACACACAACACACACACTACAACACACACACCACAACACACACACTACAACACACACACTACAACACACACTACAACACACACACTACAACACACACACTACAACACACACACTACAACACACACACTACAACACACACACTACAACACACACCACAACACACACACTACAACACACACACTACAACACACACACTACAACACACACACTACAACACACACACTACAACACACACACTACAACACACACACACAACACACACACTACAACACACACCACAACACACACCACAACACACACACTACAACACACACACAACACACACACACAACACACACACTACAACACACACACACAACACACACACTACAACACACACACACACAACACACACACCACAACACACACACTACAACACACACACCACAACACACACACTACAACACACACCACAACACACACACTACAACACACACACACAACACACACACACTACAACACACACACCACAACACACACACTACAACACACACCACAACACACACACTACAACACACACACTACAACACACACACTACAACACACACACTACAACACACACACCACAACACACACACTACAACACACACACTACAACACACACTACAACACACACACTACAACACACACCACAACACACACACTACAACACACACACCACAACACACACACTACAACACACACTACAACACACACACTACAACACACACACTACAACACACACTACAACACACACTACAACACACACACTACAACACACACTACAACACACACACTACAACACACACACACTACAACACACACACTACAACACACACTACAACACACACACTACAACACACACACTACAACACACACTACAACACACACTACAACACACACACTACAACACACACCACAACACACACCACAACACACACACTACAACACACACACTACAACACACACACCACAACACACACTACAACACACACTACAACACACACACTACAACACACACACTACAACACACACACTACAACACACACTACAACACACACACTACAACACACACCACAACACACACACTACAACACACACACCACAACACACACACTACAACACACACACTACAACACACACACCACAACACACACACTACAACACACACACTACAACACACACTACAACACACACACTACAACACACACCACAACACACACACTACAACACACACACTACAACACACACTACAACACACACACCACAACACACACCACAACACACACACTACAACACACACTACAACACACACACTACAACACACACACACTACAACACACACAATACAACACACACCACAACACACACCACAACACACACACACTACAACACACACCACAACACACACCCTACAACACACACACTACAACACACACACTACAACACACACACTACAACACACACACACTACAACACACACACACTACAACACACACAATACAACACACACCCCACACACACCACCGCTCCCACCCGTCAGATATGTATTGATTATTACTACAGAAACATGTATTGGTTATAACTGCAGAAACATGTATTGGTTATAACTACAGAAACATTGATTATCTGTGTGTCCTCTTTTATCTGGTCTTAATCACTATGCCACACTTATCACTGGAATTGGTACCACCACAGTAAATATAGCATTATGTCTATTGGAGACAATCCAAAATAATAAGAAAAATACTAACAAAACCAAATGGTGCATGCCTCATCTACATAAATACATAAAAACACACACACACACACACACACACACACACACACACATACATACATACATACATACATACATACATACTCTACATACATACATCAAATAAAATGTAATAAAATAGAGTGCGCAATGTTGACCAGAAGGCCCGGTTGTGTGCAGGCTGGGGCTAAAGGCCGCTGCTGGCGGGAGACCAGGCCCAACCCGGACCTCTTCAGATGGGAGCCACGCAGCTCTGGAGCCACAAGGGACAGTGAGTGGAGCTTAGCATGGGCTGTGTACTATACTGTATGTATGGGCTGTGTACTGTGTACTATACTGTATGAATGGGCTGTGTACTGTGTACTATACTGTATGAATGGGCTGTGTACTGTGTACTATACTGTATGTATGGGCTGTGTACTGTGTACTATACTGTATGTATGGGCTGTGTACTGTGTACTATACTGTATGTATGGGCTGTGTACTGTGTACTATACTGTATGTATGGGCTGTGTACTGTGTACTATACTGTATGTATGGGCTGTGTACTGTGTACTATACTGTATGAATGGGCTGTGTACTGTGTACTATACTGTATGAATGGGCTGTGTACTGTGTACTATACTGTATGTATGGGCTGTGTACTGTGTACTATACTGTATGAATGGGCTGTGTACTGTGTACTATACTGTATGAATGGGCTGTGTACTGTGTACTATACTGTATGTATGGGCTGTGTACTGTGTACTATACTGTATGAATGGGCTGTGTACTGTGTACTATACTGTATGAATGGGCTGTGTACTGTGTACTATACTGTATGAATGGGCTGTGTACTGTGTACTATACTGTATGTATGGGCTGTGTACTGTGTACTATACTGTATGAATGGGCTGTGTACTGTGTACTATACTGTATGAATGGGCTGTGTACTGTGCACTGTATTAGTTATATTAAAGTATATTATATATATTACTAAGTATTGTGTTAGTAATATTAAAGTATGTTATATGTTAGGGGTAATAGTAGTTTAGTATTGTATTAGTATTATTAATGTGTACTATATGTTATGGGTATTAGTAGTTTAGTATTGTATTAGTAATATAAAAGTATATGATATGTATTACTAAGTATTGTATAAGTAATATTAAAGTATGTTATATGTTAGGGGTAATAGTAGTTGAGTATTGTATTAGTATTTGTAATGTATATGTTAGGGGTATTGGTAGTTGAGTATTGTATTAGTATCATTAATGTATACTATATGTTAGGGGTATTGGTAGTTGAGTATTGTATTAGTATCATTAATGTGTACTATATGTTAGGGGTATTCGTAGTTGAGTATTGTATTAGTATTTGTATACTATATGTTAGGGGTATTGGTAGTTGAGTATTGTATTAGTATCATTAATGTATACTATATGTTAGGGGTATTGGTAGTTGAGTATTGTATTAGTATCATTAATGTATACTATATGTTAGGGGTATTGGTAGTTGAGTATTGTATTAATATCATTAATGTATACTATATGTTAGGGGTATTGGTAGTTGAGTATTGTATTAGTATCATTAATGTGTACTATATGTTAGGGGTATTGGTAGTTGAGTATTGTATTAGTATCATTAATGTGTACTATATGTTAGGGGTATTGGTTGTTGAGTATTGTATTAGTATCATTAATGTGTACTGTATGTTAGGGGTATTGGTAGTTGAGTATTGTATTAGTATTTGTAATGTATACTATATGTTAGGGGTATTGGTAGTTGAGTATTGTATTAGTGTCATTAATGTGTACTATATGTTAGGGGTATTGGTAGTTGAGTATTGTATTAGTATCATTAATGTGTACTATATGTTAGGGGTATTGGTTGTTGAGTATTGTATTAGTATCATTAATGTGTACTGTATGTTAGGGGTATTGGTAGTTGAGTATTGTATTAGTATTTGTAATGTATACTATATGTTAGGGGTATTGGTAGTTGAGTATTGTATTAGTGTCATTAATGTGTACTATATGTTAGGGGTATTGGTAGTCGCGTATTGTATTAGTATTTGTATTTGTAATGTATATTCGTGTGGCAGGGCGTCCCGGTAACAGACAGGCAGGCCGTGGCTCTGAGTTCTCCAAACCTCCAGGAAAGTCCTGGAAGCGTCAGTCCGAGGAGAGCCAGCATTTGCGCCGTGGCCTTGTCAACGTCATCACGTGAGCTGTGTGAAACATGAGCACCGTTGAAGTCACCAGTACCCGTTCAAATGTCTGCTCTCCTTCTTTTCTTACCTGTATACTAAACCTACACCTTTGCGACGCCTGCTGGAGAAATGTTGAAGGGGGTACAGTGAAACATTTGGTTAGAGGCATGGTTGGTTAAAAAGCACCCAAACTTAACTGAGCTGTAAATCTGCCTTTCTTTATTTCAGGCAGCAGGATGCGGACACTGAAGGTATGCTAGCGGAGAGCAGTGCTCTCCCTTCATGTGGTTCTCTCACCGCCGTGGAGAAGGACAATCTGGTGAGCTGTCATCTCATCCCCCTTCCTGGAGGCAGTCATCAGACTCTCTTGTTTAGGCAGTATCCAGGAGAGGATGTTCAGTATTGGTTGAGCACAACACTGTTGCTTGGGTGTCTTCTGTTGAGTTCATGCAGTAGTAATAGATTGATCAACTGCTAATATAATACACCCATGTTTACATTAGGTCGTTTATTAACTCCAGGTAACTGAGAACAATGAAAGTGTTTTATCAATCTAATAATAGTAATAATAATGATAATAATAATAATAATACATTGTATTTTAGGCGCCTTTCATGACACCCAAGGACACCGTACAATTAGTTAAATAAAGAGGCAACAGAACATGATAAAAACAAACAGGAAATCATGGATGAGACAACTGAAGTGTACACAAATGATGAGGACAGGTTATCCAGGAGAAATGACACCAAAGTGAGTTCTTGTTCCATCTTTGGATCCCTGTATGACTAGAGGTTGATCTTTGTGTGGTCCAGAGGTACTCCCACTACATCCAGTGCGGCCTGGACACAGAGCAGGTGACTCCCATGGAGGACTCAACGCTCCACCGCATCCTGGACCTGGTGCCCTCCCACCTGAAGAGCCCACTCCATGCCGTCCAGCAGCTCTCAGAGGAAATGAGAGAGGTCTACCTGCTCAGCATGAAGAAAGCCACCGGTACCACACCTCAAACCCTGAGTTCCATCCTATTGGATCTGGGGTCATGACCTCGTGGGAAAACCTAACCCCCCTTTATTGATGGGATTGTGACACCAGTCAAAACACCATCATCAAACACCAGTCTTTGTTAAGATCATATATGGACTATCTATATAATATTTTAAATATGTTCTACTGTTTGCTCATTCATGTCTTAATGCAATACACCGAACTTTAGCTTTTCCTTGTCAGCCAGCTTTTCGAGGTGTGGTGCACTGTCTGTATTTCTGTTTTAAAATGTCATTTAAGAAGGACTATATGATATAAAAACACCACTTTCTGTGTTCCTCATAGTGGACTTTGTGCTGGGAGACCCGAGGCGGGGCACAGCCTCAAGCGAGGCCAAGGTGGAGGCTTGTCTTTCTCACCGAGCAGAGTAAGTCTGTTACTGCTACTGATGATTCATGTCTCTCAGAAACTCACACGCAATCTTCCACCAACCCTACAGTTCACATGTCTCAGAAACCCCCATCCATTGATGGCAGCCTTTGGTCTGTCAAACCTCGTAAAGCAAGTCACCCTTTCTCCCCATATACATATATTCTGTATGAGAGAAGCATTTACTATGTGTGTGTGTGTGTGCTGCTTTTTGAAACACTCAAATGATTGAGAGTGCCAGTGATGTAACTAATACGGTTTAGCATGTGAGGGGAACAGGCTCAACGCGGGGCCCCCGTATATAAAAACAACAACATATCCTGTTACTTGCACAAGTGCATTTAAACGTTTTAACTGAAATGTCCTACGAACTGCGGAGAAAAAAGCAACAGGTTCTGCCGACCACGCGGCTGTGGATACGAGCGCCTCCATGTCAAGGCCTGACACCAGCCCACAACTGCCTACAGATCTGGAAACACTTCGCTCTTCTCTTATCGCGGATCTAAGCGCAACACTTTCCACCTTGATAAAAGAAGCTCTGAGCACGGCCCTCGGCCCTATCTTGTCCTCTTTGGAGAACTTCAGCAAGACAATTGACTCGCACGGTCAGCGCATTAACGATTTGTAGCACGGCCTCTCCTACTATAGTGATCGAATTGTCGCGTTGGAACAGTGCACCAAAAATATTTAAGAGGACAACACATGCTTCTTGATAAAGTGGACTTGAAAATCACTCTCACAGATCGAATCTGAGGATCGTCGGAATACCCGAGAAAACGGAGGCTCCGGACCAAGTTTCATTCATTTGGGCTTTCTTGGCTGAGGTCCTGGGCAGCGACTTCTTCCCCACACCACCCATCCTGGACCGGGCCCACCCATCCTGGACCAGCCTCGGCGGATAATGAGCGCCACCGGCCCAGAGTGTTTATGGTGTGCTTTCACTACCACAGAGATAAGGAACGGGTGGCCCGGAGACGGGGGAACAACTTCATTTCAGGGGGAACAAAGTATGCAAGTAAAGTATTATTATAGTTGTCGTTTTTTTCTCACGTTCATCACTCCCATTCCCGCATAGATTACTTTTTTATAGATAAAAAACTTCTGCCGGTTGGTCATTTATCAACATCAACAGAAAATGGCAATTACTGACCTGACAAACTCTCTTGATCTTGATCATGTATACTCTACTAATCCCACTCCAGAATTATACAAAAAAACGACTAAACCTACAGGCTAAATTTAATTAGCTGTCTATGAGGAAGGCTGAGCAACTACTACTACGAACACGGGGTGGCTATAGGAATATGGTGATAAAGCAAGGAGGTTACTGGCACATCAGGTGAAACAAAAAGAAGCTTCCCGTCTGATTCCCCAGATTCAAGATTCCTCAAACAATTTACTGTCTAACCCCTCTGATATCAATTTAGCTGTCAAATATTTCTATTCTTGTCTGTATCAATCAGAACTGGCAGACGTAGATACATATTTCCACAATTTAGACCTACAATCAATCAGTCCAGAAACTGCAAAGACACTTGATGCCCCAGTAGGTCTGGAAGAAATAGTTAAGGCTATCAAGTCTATGCAGAGCTGTAAAGCACCCGGACCAGATGGGTATCCTTCTGAATTTTTCAAAAAGTTCTATGGAGTTTTAGCCCCCTTACTTTTAAATGTTTTTAGTGAGTCCATGGAGCAAGGCTCTCTGCCAACCACTTTAACACAGGCTTCGATCTCTTTATTACTTAAAAAAGGGAAAGACCCACGCATTGTGGTTCTTACCGTCCAATTTCAACACTTAGTGTCGATGTTAAAATACTGGCAAAGGTATTGGCAAACCGTTTGGAGAAGGTTCTCCCCAAAGTGGTATCAGACGACCAGACAGGCTTTATTAAAGGAAGACGCTCCTTTTTTAACATTCGATTGCTTCTAGATATTATCTACTCTAAACAAACCTCAAAATTGCCTGAAGTTGAAATCTCTTTAGATACAGAGAAAGCATTTGACCGTGTCGAATAGAGATATTTACTACTTATTACAGAAATTAGGTTTTGGTAATACATTTAGTGATTGGGTTGGCCTGCTGTACTCTTCCCCTGAAGCGTGTATCTGCACCAATAACCGGTGGTCTACATACTTCCCGCTGACACGTGGGACCCGTCAGGGTTGTCCCCTGTCTCCTCTTCTTTTTGCACTGGCTATCGAGCCTTTATCGATCGCACTTAAAGCGTCCCCAGCACTCTGCGGTATTAAACGCAAAGGAATAGAATATAGAGTCTCCCTGTACGCGGATGATCTTTTACTGTATGACATGTATAACTGTGTATACTGTATAACTTAATATTCAGAAAAGCGAGGGCTTCGCTGTCAAGGCATCTGCTCTACGGCTCCAGCAAACCAGCATATCTTTCATTCTGACCAAATCTGGATTCAAATATCTTGGAATTAATATAACCCGCACACATTGACTTTCAGAGATGGAATAATTGACCTCTCTCACTGGTCGGTAAAATACAATGTGTGAAAATTTCTTTACTTTTTTCAATGTCTCCCCCTTTTTATACCCAAATCTTTCTTTTGTTCCATAAACAACACTATCACATCCTTTATATATAGGATTGGCAGAGCGGTGCTCCAGGGGAATCAGTCTCTAGGTGGGATGGCCCTACCTCATTTTCTGTATTATTATTATTGGGCAGCAATAAAATAAAATCTGGTTTCAATTCCAGCGGCATTTTAAATTTAAAGCCCCATCTTGACTGTGCTTTCCTATTATGGGATATAAATGGACTCTAGTCTATTAATGACCTCTATGACTGTAATGTATTTTCTAGCTTTCAAAGCCTGAAGGAAAAATACTCCCTGTCTGGACATGACCTTTTTCGGTATTTTCAAGTTAGGCACTTTGTTAAAGCTTTTTCCACATGTACCCCCAAAATTACTCTGGGAGCATTGTCTGGAGATTTTGCCCAGCCAAAATAGCATCATTTCTAACATTAAAAGCATCTAGCATAAAATATATTATCTTCTCATGACACTGAATGCTCATACCCTTACTAAAACAAAACTATCAAGGGAAACTGAATTAGGGTTGAATCCTACAGACGATTTCTGGGATGCAGCTGTTAAGAGGATACATTCAGCTACATCCTGTGCACGTCTCGGATTTATACAATTTAAGGTTCTGCACCGTATTCATTTTAGCAAGGCAAGACTTGCCAACATCTACCCAAATGTTCTCGATATATGTGACCGCTGCAACAGCGGTCAACAGCTCTGCCAACCTAGCCCATATGTTCTGTTTTTACCCCAAACTGAAGGACTTTTGGGCTTTTATTTTTAAGGCCTTATCAGAAATTCTAGGAATAGATTTGAAGCCCTGCATCTGCATTACACTGTTTGGGGTTCCGGAAGATCTCTCTACTTTGACTGCCAAGCATAGTAGCTTATGGATCTTTGTTGGCTCAATGCAGAATTTTAGCAGTATAGCTCAGGAGGTAGAGCGGTCACAACCGAAAGGTTGCTGGTTCGATCCCCGGCTCCTCCTAGCAAAAAAAACTGTCAAGGTATCCTTGAGGAAGACCCCCTAACCCTAACTGCTCCCCGCTGTATAAATAGCTGACCGCTGCTCCTAATACTAGGATGGGTTAAATGCAGAGAAATGATTTCGCTGTACAGTACTTTATTATCAGCCTCTGTTTGGCTTAAGGACCTTGTGTTTTTTCTTAAACTTGAGAAGATAAATCAACAGAGCCCCTCTTAGGGGCTCTGTTGATTGCTTCTATAAGAAATGGCAGTGCTTAATTGATTTTTTTTAATCCTTCAAACACTCCCTCTTGAATAGCAATGGAACATTTGATTTATTTTATTGGTTTTTTATTTGTATGTTTTTTTTAATTCTGTCATGTTGTTACTTAATGTTATTTGTTTTCACCACCTTTAATTTAATTTAATTTAATTATTTTTGATTTTGTGAGAGAGGGGGGGTGATGATTTTGATTTTATTTTGTTTTCTTTCTCTGTGTGGAATAATTGACTTTTTGGGTTGAACATATATTGTTATGGTTTTTCAAGGGAGGGGTGAGAGGGGATGGGTGGGTTAGCTCAGAGGGAATACAAATAATTAAAAAAACCTTGTATGACTCTGTTTATCCTTCAATAAAAGTATATCATTTAAAAAAAAGCTAAATAAGCTTGTCATCGGTTTCACTATATTTTAATAGTGTATGGTTAGTGTACACCAGAGTGTGGATGATTTACATTTCTTCTCTCCAGACTGAAGGTTGTGCCCAAACCGTGGAGCAAGTCATTTGTCCAAGCCAAGAAGAAGATGAGAGACAAACTCCACGCCATCAACCCTGCCATGCTCCAGGTGCTCCAGCTGTGGCACCTTTCCTTCAGGTGAATTATCCTTACTTCTATTGACACTATTAGACCGATCTTTAATATCCTTTACATTCATCCACTTGTTCCTTGAAAAAAAAGCCAAAAACAAATACAATTGTTTAATGGTTTCATGTCTGCTATCTTTCTTTGTTTCACTGTTGAGGTTTACAACTGCATACACACTGCACAAGGAGAAGTCCCTACATACATTACACATAGAAATTATGCCATATAAGGTAATAAGTCCCGGGACCAGCACCACGTGCAGGGGGAGGGGCTTCAGAGCCAGTCAGTGTCCCCCTGTGTCCCCCCAGGAGCCTGCGTCTGGTGGACATGGAGGAGTTCCGCCGGAGGGAGGAGTCCATGGCGTTGTCTGTCTTCCAGCAGATGGTCACCAGCCACCTGGAGAGCGCCAAAGCCGTGCTCCAGAAGAAGTAGGTCCCCCATCTCCCCCGGTGGCTCCTCCGTAATCACGTATCACACTTGCTTCTAATGGTCCCCTTCACACACACACACACACACACACACACACACACACACACACACACACACACACACACACACACACACACACACACACACACACACACACACACACACACACACACACACACACACACACACACACACACACACACACACACACACGCAGATGGCTGGTCGAAATACACAACATCTACTACCAGGCGTACAAGTGCAAGCTGGTGCCTAACAACAGCAAGGCGGCCAAGCAGGCGTACTTCAGCTGTGCGGCGGTCCTGATGACCTCACATCTGCAGAGCCTCCTGCTGGCCTCCATGAGGGACTACACCGCCCTCATCTGCAGAGACCCGGTGAGAGAGAGATACAGTTAGCCTCCAGACTTATTAATCTTACCCCAGTATTAGAGTTTCTAATGTTCTAAAGTATCTCATAATCTGTACTGTGTAATGCAGAGCACCCATACCCCTTTAACAATGGATTCCCACTATCTGACACGTACGTCCCATATTCATTCAACACCCCTGAGTCCTCAGCTGTCGGTGCGAGCCTACCAACACCCGGGCCTGGTTCTGCACCTGATCCTGGCAGACAAGCGCATCAAGCTGCAGCCCGATTTCACCGACTTGGAGGTGGTTCTCCTGGGCGTCTACGACGCCATGCTGGCTTCTGTCTGCCAGATGCCTCGAGTAGAAACCAAGCTGTACTCGGAAACGGTGAGGAAGGCCAAAGACGGCACACATGGGGATGTTGATGTATGTATACTTTTGTATTCATATCATATTTATTTTGAACGTTGTTCTTTACAGTATATTACCATTTATCTTCAAGTTAAAGACGGGAAAGCTATGAAACTTAAGTCTCTTCCTTATTTTATTGTCACATCTCCTTTGCTTTACTCTAATATCCTTTGTTTTCCCCCCTCTTTAATACTCTCCTCCTCTTCTGTCTCTCATCTCTTCTGCTTGTCTCTCCTCTCCTCTCCTTTCTCTCATCTCTTCTGCTTGTCTCTCCTCTCCTCTCATTTCTCTCCTATTTTCCTTGTGTCTACTCTCCTCTCCTTCTTTCTCCTTGTTTCTTCTCTCGTCTCCTCATCTCGTCTCCTCATCTCCTCTCCTTTGTTCTACTCTCCTCTCTCTCTCTCTCCTCTCTCCTCCTTGTTTCTACTCTCCTCTCCTTGTCCTCTCCAACCGGACCCTAAGTCGGGAGGCGTCCTGAAGCCTGTGGTTCTCCCTGAGATCCTGGAGGCTCAGCGGGAGGCTGTGCGCGGGGTCATCCGGGCCGAGCGTGTGGCCCCCATGGAGCACATCCGTGTGTACGACAAGTACACAGCACTGGTGTCCATGCAGGCCCAGGAGGAGGTGGACCAGTTCCTCCGCGAGCAGCACTCCTTCCAGGAGATCATGGTGGAGGTCCTCCGCTACCGGCAGCTGTCTGAACAGATCCAGTACACCTCCTGCAAGGTACTGGCTCAGAGCAAGCAAACAAACGCAGTCATGGCAGTTGTACACATAACACCTGATGGATACAGTTCTGAGATCAATACACTTCAAGACTAGAGGGCCCTCAGTAGAGTGCATTCCCCGCCACAACAAACAGAACAGACACTGCTGAATCTCTTCAGGGCTTACTTGGCTCTGGTCAATTAAACCTCAAAACATTTTTTAGGGCAAAGTTTATATTCGGATCTGCGTCAAAATGTATAACATTATTCTTTGGTCCATAAGTAATATAACCACCAAGTTTTGTCCTATTCTGTACATATTTTGAGTTATCTTGCTAACCGACAAACAAACAAGCAAACAGGCAAACCCAGGATAAACACAAAAAAGATTTATTAAGAAAGATATACTGCCCCACAAACAGAGTAAATAGGCTGTTACTGTGATAACAAAGCGCTATACAAAAACACACTTGAACGCTTCAATATATCTTAAGTGGTGAAGCGACTCCACCAACAGATGCTTGTTGAAGCCTCTCTGACCGCCGCTCTGGGCTCCAGGTGGTGCGTGTGGGGATGTTCGAGGTCCGCTCCCAGGAGCTGATCCAGGCTCTCTCTTACCGCGCCCATGAGCTGCAGCGGAAGCTGCTCGCTCAAATGCTGGAGGACCATCAGCAGATGAACAAGACGTGAGTCTGAGACACACATACACAATGCATTACAGCCTTTCATGGAGGCGGGTCAGAATCACAGTGGACACCAAAGGGGACCTCTTAGTTTTGTGTCCCTCTCTCACCCACTATCTTACTCCCATCTCTCACCCCCTTATCTCACCCCCCTCTCTTACCCCCTATTCTCACCCCTCTCTCTAACGCCCCTCTCCCACTCCCCTCTCTCACCCCCCTTTCTCACTCTCCTCTCTCTCACCCCCCTCTCTCACCCCCCTTTCTCACTATCCTCTCTCTCACCCCCCTCTCTCACCCCCCTTTCTCACTCTCCTCTCTCTCACCCCCCTCTCTCACTCCCCTCTATCACCCCTCTCTCTCACTCCCTCTCTCACCCCCTCTCTCACTCCCCTCTATCACCCCTCTCTCTCACTCCCCTCTCTCACCCCCCTCTCTCACTCCCTCTCTCACTCCCCTCTCTCACCCCCTCTCTCACCCCCTCTCTCACTCCCCTCTCTCACTCCTCTCTCTCACCCTCTCTCTCACTCCCCTCTCTCACCCCCTCTCTCACCCCTCTCCCACTCACCTCCCTCTCTCACTCTCCTCTCTCTCACCCCCTCTCTCACCCCCCTCTCTCACTCCTCTCTCTCACTCCCCTCTATCACCCTCTCTCTCACTCCCCTCTCTCACCTCTCTCTCTCACCCCTCTCTCACCCCTCTCTCACTCCCCTCTCTCACCTCTCTCTCTCTCACTCCCCTCTCTCACCCCTCTCTCACCTCTCTCTCACTCCCCTCTCTCACTCCCCTCTCTCACTCCCCTCTCTCACTCCCCTCTCTCACCCCTCTCTCACTCTTCTTCTCGCACACCCCTCTCTCACCCCCCTCTCTCACTCCCCTCTCTCACCCCTCTCTCACTCCCCTCTCTCACCCCTCTCTCTCACTCCCTCTCTCACCTCTCTCTCTCACTCCCCTCTCTCACTCCCCTCTCTCACTCCCTCTCTCACTCCCCTCTCTCACCCCTCTCTCACTCCCTCTCTCACCCTCTCTCACTCCACTCCACCCCTCTCTCACCCCTCTCTCACTCCCCTCTCTCACTCCCCTCTCTCACTCCCCTCTCTCACTCCCCTCTCTCACTCCCCTCTCTCACTCCCTCTCTCCCCTCTCTCACTCCCCTCTCTCACCCCTCTCTCACTCCCCTCTCTCACTCCCCTCTCTCACTCCCTCTCTCACCCCTCTCTCACTCTCTCTTCTCGCACACCCCTCTCTCACCCCTCTCTCACTCTCTCTCACCTCTCTCTCACTCCCTCTCTCACCCCTCTCTCACCCTCTCTCACCCCTCTCTCACTCTCTCTCTCGCACACCCCTCTCTCACCCCTCTCTCACTCCCCTCTCTCACTCCCCTCTCTCACTCCCTCTCTCACCCTCTCTCACCCCTCTCTCACTCCCCTCTCTCACTCCCTCTCTCTCACCCCTCTCTCACTCCTCTCTCTCACCCCCTCTCTCACTCTCTCTCTCACCCCTCTCTCACCCCTCTCTCACCCCTCTCTCACTCTCTCTCTCACCCCTCTCTCACCCCTCTCTCACCCTCTCTCACTCTCTCTCTCTCACTCCCCTCTCTCACCCCTCTCTCACCTCTCTCTCACTCCCTCTCTCACTCCCCTCTCTCACTCCCCTCTCTCACTCCCCTCTCTCACTCCCTCTCTCACTCCCCTCTCTCACCCCTCTCTCACCTCTCTCTCACTCCCCTCTCTCACTCCCTCTCTCACTCCCTCTCTCACTCCCCTCTCTCACTCCCTCTCTCACTCCCCTCTCTCACTCCCCTCTCTCACCCCTCTCTCACTCCCCTCTCTCACTCCCCTCTCTCACCCCTCTCTCACTCCCTCTCTCACCCCTCTCTCACCCTCTCTCACTCCCCTCTCTCACTCTCTCTCTCACTCCCCTCTCTCACTCCCCTCTCTCACCCCTCTCTCACTCCCTCTCTCACCTCTCTCTCACTCCCCTCTCTCACCCTCTCTCCCTCTCTCTCACTCCCCTCTCTCACCCTCTCTCTCACTCCCCTCTCCACCCCTCTCTCACCCCTCTCTCACCTCTCTCTCACTCCCCTCTCTCACTCCCCTCTATCACTCCCCTCTCTCACTCCCTCTCTCACCCCTCTCTCACTCTCTTCTCGCACCCCTCTCTCACCCCTCTCTCACCCTCTCTCACTCCCCTCTCTCACCCTCTCTCTCACTCCCTCTCTCACCCTCTCTCACTCCCCTCTCTCACTCCCCTCTCTCACCCCTCTCTCACTCCCTCTCTCACCCCTCTCTCACTCCCCTCTCTCACCCCTCTCTCACTCCCTCTCTCACCCTCTCTCTCACTCCCCTCTCTCACTCCCCTCTCTCTCACTCCCTCTCTCACTCCCCTCTCTCACTCCCTCTCTCACTCCCCTCTCTCACTCCCTCTCTCACTCTCTCACCCCTCTCTCACTCCCCTCTCTCACTCCCTCTCTCACTCCCCTCTCTCACTCCCCTCTCTCACTCCCTCTCTCACTCCCCTCTCTCACCCCTCTCTCACTCCCTCTCTCACTCTCTCTCGCACACCCCTCTCTCACCCTCTCTCACCCTCTCTCACCCCTCTCTCTCACTCCCCTCTCTCACCCCTCTCTCTCACTCCCCTCTCTCACTCTCTCTCTCACCCCTCTCTCACCCCTCTCTCACTCCCCTCTCTCACTCCCCTCTCTCACTCCCTCTCTCACTCCCCTCTCTCTCTCTCACCCTCTCTCACCCCTCTCTCACTCCCCTCTCTCACTCCCTCTCTCTCACCCCTCTCTCACTCCCCTCTCTCACTCCCCTCTCTCACCCCTCTCTCACTCCCCTCTCTCACCCCTCTCTCACCCCTCTCTCACTCTCTCTCGCACACCCCTCTCTCACCCCTCTCTCACCCCTCTCTCACTCCTCTCTCTCACTCCCCTCTCTCACCCCTCTCTCACCTCTCTCTCACTCCCCTCTCTCACTCCCTCTCTCACTCCCTCTCTCACTCCCCTCTCTCACTCCCTCTCTCACTCCCTCTCTCACTCCCCTCTCTCACCCCTCTCTCACTCCCTCTCTCACTCCCTCTCTCACCCCTCTCTCACTCCCCTCTCTCACCCCTCTCTCACCCTCTCTCACTCCCTTCTCGCACACCCCTCTCTCACCCCTCTCTCACCCTCTCTCACTCTCCTCTCTCACTCCCCTCTCTCACCCCTCTCTCACCTCTCCCCCTCTCTCACTCTCTCTCGCACCCCCTCTCTCACCCCTCTCTCACTCCCTCTCTCACTCCCCTCTCTCACTCCCCTCTCTCACCCCTCTCTCACTCCCTCTCTCCCTCTCTCTCACCCCTCTCTCTCACTCCCCTCTCTCACTCCCTCTCTCACTCCCCTCTCTCACTCCCCTCTCTCACCCCTCTCTCACTCCTCTCTCACTCCCCTCTCTCACCCCTCTCTCACCTCTCTCTCACTCCCCTCTCTCACTCCCTCTCTCACTCCCTCTCTCACTCCCCTCTCTCACCCCTCTCTCACTCCTCTCTCACTCCCCTCTCTCACCCCTCTCTCACTCCTCTCTCTCACTCCCCTCTCTCACCCCTCTCTCACCTCTCTCTCACTCCCCTCTCTCACTCCCCTCTCTCACTCCCCTCTCTCACTCCCTCTCTCACTCCCCTCTCTCACTCCCCTCTCTCACCCCTCTCTCACCTCTCTCTCACTCCCCTCTCTCACTCCCCTCTCTCACTCCCCTCTTCCTCCCCTCTCTCACTCCCTCTCTCTCACCCCTCTCTCACTCTCTCTCCACCCCTCTCTCACCCCTCTCTCACTCCCCTCTCTCACCCCTCTCTCACCCCTCTCTCACCCCTCTCTCACTCCCCTCTCTCACTCCCCTCTCTCACTCCCTCTCTCACCCCTCTCTCACTCTCTCTCTCACACCCCTCTCTCACCCTCTCTCACTCCCCTCTCTCACTCCCCTCTCTCACCCCTCTCTCACCCCTCTCTCACTCCTCTCTCTCACCCCTCTCTCACCCCTCTCTCCCTCTCTCTCACTCCTCTCTCTCACTCCCTCTCTCACCCCTCTCTCACCTCTCTCTCACTCCCCTCTCTCACTCCCCTCTCTCACTCCCCTCTCTCACTCCCTCTCTCACTCCCCTCTCTCACTCCCCTCTCTCACCCCTCTCTCACTCCCCTCTCTCACCCCCTCTCTCACTCCCTCTCTCACCCCTCTCTCACTCCCTCTCTCACCTCTCTCTCACTCCCCTCTCTCACCCCTCTCTCACTCCCCTCTCTCACTCCCTCTCTCACTCCCTCTCCCTCTCTCACTCCCTCTCTCACCCCCTCACTCCCCTCTCTCACTCCCTCTCTCACCCCTCTCTCACTCCTCTCTCTCACTCCCCTCTCTCACTCCTCTCTCTCACTCCCCTCTCTCACTCCCTCTCTCACTCCCTCTCTCACTCCCCTCTCTCACTCCCCTCTCTCACCCCTCTCTCACTCTCTCTCACTCCCCTCTCTCACTCCCCTCTCTCACCTCTCTCTCACTCCCCTCTCTCACTCCCCTCTCTCACCCCTCTCTCACTCCCCTCTCTCACTCCCCTCTCTCACCTCCTCTCTCACTCCCCTCTCTCACTCCCCTCTCTCACCCCTCTCTCACTCCCTCTCTCTCACTCCCCTCTCTCACTCCCTCTCTCACCCCTCTCTCACCCCTCTCTCACCCCTCTCTCACTCCCTCTCTCACTCCCCTCTCTCACTCCTCTCTCACCCCTCTCTCACTCCTCTCTCTCACTCCCCTCTCTCACTCCCCTCTCTCACCCCTCTCTCACTCCCCTCTCTCACTCCCCTCTCTCACCCCTCTCTCACCCCTCTCTCACTCCCCTCTCTCACTCCCCTCTCTCACTCCCTCTCTCACCCCTCTCTCACTCCCCTCTCTCACCCCTCTCTCTCACCCTCTCTCACTCCCCTCTCTCACCCCTCTCTCACCCTCTCTCACTCCCTCTCTCACTCCCCTCTCTCACTCCCTCTCTCACTCCCTCTCTCACTCCCCTCTCTCACTCCCCTCTCTCACCCCTCTCACTCCCCTCTCTCACTCCCTCTCTCACCCCTCTCTCACTCTCTCTCGCACACCCCTCTCTCACCCCTCTCTCACTCCCCTCTCTCACTCCCCTCTCTCACCCCTCTCACTCCCCTCTCTCACTCCCCTCTCTCACCCTCTCTCACTCTCTCACTCCCTCTCTCACCCCTCTCTCACCCCTCTCTCACTCCCCTCTCTCACTCCCTCTCTCACCCCTCTCTCACTCTCTCTCACCCCCTCTCTCACCCCTCTCTCACTCCCTCTCTCACTCCCCTCTCTCACTCCCCTCTCTCACCCCTCTCCTCCTCTCCACTCCCCTCTCTCACCCCTCTCTCACTCCCCTCTCTCACTCCCCTCTCTCACCCTCTCTCACTCCCCTCTCTCACTCCCTCTCTCACCCCTCTCTCACTCTCTTCTCCCACCCCTCTCTCACCCCTCTCTCACTCCCTCTCTCACTCCCCTCTCTCACTCCCTCTCTCACCCCTCTCTCACTCCCCTCTCTCACTCCCCTCTCTCACCCCTCTCTCACTCCCTTCTCTCACTCCCCTCTCTCACTCCCTCTCTCACTCCCCTCTCTCACTCCCTCTCTCACTCCCCTCTCTCACCCCTCTCTCACCCCTCTCTCACTCCCTCTCTCACTCCCCTCTCTCACTCCCCTCTCTCACCCCCTCTCTCACTCCCTCTCTCACTCCCTCTCTCTCACTCCCCTCTCTCACCCTCTCTCTCACTCCCCTCTCTCACTCCCCTCTCTCACCCCTCTCTCACCTCTCTCTCACTCCCCTCTCTCACTCCCCTCTCTCACCCCTCTCTCACTCCCCTCTCTCACCCCTCTCTCACTCTCTCTCTCACTCCCCTCTCTCACTCCCTCTCTCACCCCTCTCTCACTCCCCTCTCTCACTCCCCTCTCTCACCCTCTCTCACTCCCTCTCTCACTCCCCTCTCTCACCCCTCTCTCACCCTCTCTCACTCCCCTCTCTCACCCCTCTCTCACCCCTCTCTCACTCCCCTCTCTCACCCCTCTCTCACTCCCTCTCTCACTCCCCTCTCTCACTCCCCTCTCTCACTCCCTCTCTCACCCTCTCCCTCTCTCTCACTCCCCTCTCTCACTCCCTCTCTCACCTCTCTCTCACTCCCCTCTCTCACTCCCCTCTCTCACCCCTCTCTCACTCCCTCTCTCACCCCTCTCTCACTCCTCTCTCTCTCACCCCTCTCTCACCCCTCTCTCACTCCCCTTCTCTCACTCCCCTCTCTCACCCCTCTCTCACTCCCCTCTCTCACTCCCCTCTCTCACCCCTCTCACTCCCCTCTCTCACCCCTCTCTCACTCTCTCTCTCCACCCCTCTCTCACCTCTCTCTCACTCCCCTCTCTCACTCCCCTCTCTCACCCCCTCTCTCACCCCTCTCTCACTCCCCTTCTCTCACTCCCCTCTCTCACCCCTCTCTCACTCCCTCTCTCACTCCCCTCTCTCACCCCTCTCTCACTCCCCTCTCTCACCCCTCTCTCACTCCCCTCTCTCACTCCCTTCTCTCACCCCTCTCTCACTCTCTCTCACCCCTCTCTCACCTCTCTCTCACTCCCCTCTCTCACTCCCCTCTCACTCCCCTCTCTCACTCCCTCTCTCACCCCCTCTCTCACCCCTCTCTCTCACCCCTCTCTCACCCCTCTCTCACTCCCCTCTCTCACTCCCTCTCTCACTCCCCTCTCTCACCCCTCTCTCACTCCCCTCTCTCACTCCCCTCTCTCACTCCCCTCTCTCACTCCCTCTCTCACCTCTCTCTCACTCCCCTCTCTCACTCCCCTCTCTCACTCCCCTCTCTCACTCCCCTCTCTCACCCCCTCTCTCACCCCTCTCTCTCACCCCTCTCTCACTCCCTCTCTCACTCCCCTCTCTCACTCCCTCTCTCACTCCCCTCTCTCACCCCTCTCTCACTCCCCTCTCACTCCCCTCTCTCACTCCCCTCTCTCACTCCCTCTCTCACCCCTCTCTCACCTCTCTCTCTCACTCCCCTCTCTCACTCCCTCTCTCACTCCCCTCTCTCACTCCCTCTCTCACTCCCCTCTCTCACCTCTCTCTCTCACTCCCCTCTCTCACTCCCCTCTCTCACCCCTCTCTCACCTCTCTCTCACTCCCCTCTCTCACCCCTCTCTCACTCCCCTCTCTCACTCCCCTCTCTCACCCCTCTCTCACTCCCCTCTCCCACTCCCCTTCTCTCACCCCTCTCTCACTCCCCTCTCTCACCCCTCTATCACTCCCCTCTCTCACTCCCCTTCTCTCACCCCTCTCTCACCTCTCTCTCACTCCCCTCTCTCACCTCTCTCTCACTCCCCTTCTCTCACTCCCTCTCTCACTCCCCTCTCGCACTCCCCTCTCTCACTCCCCTCTCTCACCTCTCTCTCTCACTCCCCTCTCTCACTCCCCTCTCTCACCCCTCTCTCACCTCTCTCTCACTCCCCTCTCTCACTCCCCTCTCTCACCTCTCTCTCACTCCCCTCTCTCACTCCCCTCTCTCACCTCTCTCTCACTCCCCTCTCTCACTCCCTCTCTCACCTCTCTCTCTCACTCCCTTCTCTCACTCCCCTCTCTCACCCCTCTCTCTCCTCTCTCTCACTCCCCTCTCTCACCTCTCTCTCACCTCTCTCTCTCACTCCCCTCTCTCACCTCTCTCTCTCACTCCCTTCTCTCACTCCCCTCTCTCACCCCTCTCTCTCCTCTCTCTCACTCCCCTCTCTCACCTCTCTCTCACCTCTCTCTCTCACTCCCCTCTCTCACCCCTCTCTCACCTCTCTCTCACTCCCCTCTCTCACCTCTCTCTCACTCCCCTCTCTCACCCCTCTATCACTCCCCTCTCTCACTCCCCTTCCTCACCCCTCTCTCACTCCCCTCTCTCACTCCCCTTCTCTCACTCCCCTCTCTCACCTCTCTCTCACTCCCCTCTCTCACCTCTCTCTCACTCCCCTCTCTCACCTCTCTCTCACTCCCCTCTCTCACTCCCCTCTCTCACACCCCTCTCTCACCCCTCTCTCACCTCTCTCTCACTCCCCTCTCTCACTCCCCTCTCTCACTCCCCTCTCTCACCTCTCTCTCACTCCCCTCTCTCACTTCCCTCTCTCACCTCTCTCTCTCACTCCCTTCTCTCACTCCCCTCTCTCACCCCTCTCTCTCCTCTCTCTCACTCCCCTCTCTCACCTCTCTCTCACCTCTCTCTCTCACTCCCCTCTCTCACCCCTCTCTCACCTCTCTCTCACTCCCCTCTCTCACCTCTCTCTCACTCCCCTCTCTCACCCCTCTCTCACCTCTCTCTCACTCCCCTCTCTCACTCTCTCTCTCACTCCCCTCTCTCACCTCTCTCTCACTCCCCTCTCTCACCCCTCTCTCACCTCTCTCTCACTCCCCTCTCTCACTCTCTCTCTCACTCCCCTCTCTCACCTCTCTCTCACTCCCCTCTCTCACACCCCTCTCTCACCTCTCTCTCACTCCCCTCTCTCACCTCTCTCTCACTCCCCTCTCTCACCTCTCTCTCACTCCCCTCTCTCACACCCCTCTCTCACCTCTCTCTCACTCCCCTCTCTCACCTCTCTCTCACTCCCCTCTCTCACTCCCCTCTCTCACACCCCTCTCTCACCCCTCTCTCACCTCTCTCTCACTCCCCTCTCTCACTCCCCTCTCTCACTCCCCTCTCTCACCCCTCTCTCACTCTTCTTCTCGCACACCCCTCTCTCACCCCTCTCTCACCTCTCTCTCACTCCCCTCTCTCACAAGGCTCTGTGATGACTTTGAAGGGATGGCGTTGAAGGCGCTGAGCTCTCCTTCGGACACACAACAGCTAATGGAGCTCAAGGTAGGCGTGGTAACTGATAAATAAGTTGATAGTTATATAACCCTTTATGGTTATAGTATTTGTAATACAAATTGAATTAATAAATGTAAGAATATTTATATTCAATATTTCTATTTCTAACTCATCTATAACAATCACACATTTTTTGTCTATCTAAAATAATCAAAATGTCATTAATTGATGATTCTAATTGAGCTTTATTTCCTTCCACAGTTAGAGCATGAGCCCTTAGTCCATGGTGGTTCTCATCCTGTCTCATGTCCTCTCTCCTCCTCCAGGCCTATGGGGCCGCGGTGGAGACCAGCGACATGCCCCTGCTGGAGCAGAGGCTGGCCCAGTCCATCGCACGCCTCTGCTTCCTGGTGGACCACGTCACTCTGTCCCCGGCCGACACCCACCTCAACCGGGAGCTGGCTCAGTGGCACGGGAGGATGCCCGCCGTCTTCCAGGAACACCGGCTCATCCTCAGGGAGAAGACAGAGCAGTACCAGGCTGCCCTCAAAGTCAGTCAGCCCAGTTCATGTCCGTCATCCATCTGTCTGTCTGCATCTCCCTCTCTCTTCCTCTATCTCTCTCTCTTTCCCTCTCTCTCTCTCTCTCTCTCTCTCTCTCTCCCTCTCTCTCTCTCCCTCTCTCTCTCTCTCTCTCTCTCTCTCGCTCTCTCTCTCTCTCTCTCTGTCTCTCCCTCTCTCTCTCTCTCTCTCTCTCTCTCTCTCTCTCTCTCTCTCTCTCTCTCTCTCTCTCTCTCTCTCTCTCTCTCTACAGTGTGTGAATGTATGAAGTGCCTATTGAAGCGAGTATTGAAGTGTGCGCGCCCCTTGTCTGAGCCATGCGCTTGGTCTTCCACGCTCAGTTGCGCTGCCAGTATTTCCTGGAGGAGCTGAAGTACTACGCCACCCAAGTGGAGGACTTCTCCACGTTCGGAGACCTCTCAGAGCTCAGCAGGTACCTGAAGAAGGCCCAAGCCCTCAACGACAAGCTGGACTCAGCCATGGAGAAGGTAAAGAGAGAGAGAGAGAGAGAGAGAGAGAGAGAGAGAGAGAGAGAGAGAGAGAGAGAGAGGGAGAGAGAGAGACACACATATATATATATATATAGAGAGAGAGAGAGAGAGAGAGAGAGAGAGGAGAGAGGAGAGGAGAGAGAGAGAGAGAGAGAGAGAGAGAGAGAGAGAGAGAGAGAGGCTAATGCATAAGCTCCCTGTGCCACTGTGCTGGGATAAGCAAAGGTAATTAGCTATTCATAGGTATGCATTTTAAATGGAGGAATGAAAGAGTAAAGCCATCGCCTGGTTCACAGGGGATAGAGGGATATATACTTGCTTTTGTATTGCTGATTGTTTTATTCATGATGTGTGACATCTCACCATTAGAGGGCAGTATTGAGCTGTAGTAATCACAAGTCAAACCATAGGTTATTGTTGTTGCGTTGTTTGTTTGTTTCTTTTTTACCTTTAATTGTTTCTTTTCCTATGTTTGAAGGTCGATGGTTTCAACCAAGAGGAGGAGTCCTACGGTTTGCCGGTGTCCCAGTACCCGGAGCGCAAGGAGGTCCAGGACCAGCTGGCTCCCTTCCTCCGCCTCTACGAGGCCGCCTCAGAGTTCCACAGCCAGCACCAGCAGTGGGTCCACGGCCCACTGTCCGGGGTCAACCCAGAAAAGGTGCTCCCCCTCCCCTAGTGGCTCTATAGGGTCAACCCAGACAAGGTGCTATCCATCCACTAGTAGTGGCTCTATAGGGTCAACCCAGACAAGGTGCTATCCATCCACTAGTAGTGGCTCTATAGGGCCAACCCAGACAAGGTGCTATCCATCCACTAGTAGTGGCTCTACGGATCAACCCAGACAAGGTGCTATCCATCCACTAGTCGTGGCTCTATAGGGTCAACCCAGACAAGGTGCTATTACATTTAGCAGCTGCTGGTAAGCAATCAAAGCAACTTAGACCGAAAATAATTAAAGCATCCGATCAAAATTGTAGTAGCTACGAAAATATACAGTAACAGTGATGCCTTACCTAGTTTCAGAAAAAACACTGGACAGAAATACAAGGTTAGTAATAAAAAGTCCTCCGTTATAGCAGAACATCTGGGCGGAGACGGCACTGAGCCGGTGTTTCTACAGGCCAGTCCACACGTGTTGATTTGAAACCGTTAAAGACGGCTGGTGTTCAGATAGGGTGTTATATAGGGTGTTAGATAGGGTGTTTAGCTGGTCCTTTCATCGGGAGAGGTTTACTGCTGCTGAGTTTTTGTTCCCTGTTGTAAGCCAATTACACGCTCACAGATCCCCGCCTCCGGCAACATGATTGGTCGAAACAAATAGGCAAAAAACAAACAAAGTGACCCAGTTTTGAGCTAGACTTTAGATATGAATCTACAGTCAGATTTCTGAGACTCAATCAGTGAACAGTTACAGTAGATATTGAGTGCTTCAAAATTCCACAATGACAGTTCAGTCAGTCCTCTAAGTCAGGGGTTCCCAACCTTTTTCACCCAGAGCCCCCCCAAATGACTCCTGTTGGAATTTGCGCCCCCCCCCCCCCCCCCGGAATTTGAACTTTAATTGCTGCTGTTGCCAAGGCAACAGCGTTAATTTGAGTTTCAAAGTCTCAAAAATGCTACAACTACTGTCACAAACTGGATGAATGTAAAGTATTTCGTTAAAGGAGGATGAAAGTGTAATTAAGGAGCACTATTGGAGTGAGCTTTGATGGGTATTGGACTCGGGATTATTTCATTTGGATGCCCGCTGTATGAATAAATTAAAGGACGGCGCAAGTGGAAACAATTCGCAAAGAGATTAAACTGTTTAAAACACATACTCAAAGTAAGCCGGATTTTGCCGATGTGTTTATGTGGACAACTGTGACAAATAATCCAACTGAAACCGACACCTTACGCGCAGAAGAAACATTTCTATTAAAGAAAAAATTATACATTTCTGTCTTTTTATGCCTTTATTAGCTACTAACTTGCAATTGTATGCATCATATTTATTTAAAATTTCGAAGAACAGGACACTTCAAAATAATAGACTATGCCTAATAAAAAGAATCCACTGCAGTAAAAATGTCCTCACCCCGGGTGGTAGTGGTAAGGTTGACTGACATAAGAATGTCCTGCTTCAAATCTTCCCCATCGATATATTGCACATAAACGATGAGCACAGCCTCGTCTGCTACAGTTGTAGTTTCATCAAGTTGTATGGCAAATGGCCCCTTTCCAAGCTTTTCGAGCAGCTGCAGCTCGCAGTTACTTGCCATCTTGTCAATTCTGTCTTTCACCGTATTGTTTGACAGTGGTACAGTTTTTAGCTTCTCCGCCACCTGCGGGCCGCACAGTTTCTCAACCATTTTAATGCAAGCTGGCTTAATGAGCTGCTCGCCAATGTTGTGCGGTTTCTTTGCCTTTGCTATTAAAAGTGCACATTCAAAAGAGGCCTCGGTGGCCTTCTGTACATCGCTGCCAGCCCTAACAAACTGTTGTTTCTTTATGAAAAAGTCCCGATCACGCCCGACCGTTTCTGGGTGCATGGTCTGTTGGTGTCTCTTCATTCTGCATATCACACACTCTGGGCGGGTTTTGTCCGTTCCCTCCATGAAACCTAAGTTAAGATAGCTCTCTAGGTAGGTCCTCATTTTCTTTTTGATTGCAGATGAGCTGTCATCTCCTTTACGTTTTTCAGACATTTTTAGACAAAATATTCACCTTATGAAGTTGGTCGCTAGCTAGCAAGCACAGCAAACTGTTACTACTACAGAAGCTGACACAGTAACGTCAATGTTGGCGCGAATCGGAGGAGTATCAGATTAATTTGTAGAATTTTTATTAAAATTAATTAATCAATAAATTTCTATATTTTATTGTAATGTGGAGACAAGGCTTTTAGCGACAATCATGTATTGCGTTACAATTATATGTAAAAAAACTTTAAAAAACTTTAAAAAAAAAAAAATAAAAAAAAAAATAAATCGAAATATGATATTAGGCCTCAAATCATCTGAGGCCTGGCGCCCCCCCTGCGATCTTTGGCGCCCCCCGTTGGGAACCACTGCTCTAAGTGAAACTGACCTGTGATGTGATGTGATGGGTGTAGGTGGAGGGAGATGTGGGTAACTTCTGGCGGGCACTGTACAAGCTGGAGAAGGGCTTCAGCGACACACCCAACGCCCTCCACATCGCCACCACCGTGAAGGCCGAGGTGGACGCCTTCAAGCAGCACATCCCCATCATGCAGGTAGGAACCAGGCCAGACCTACCGCTAGATCAGAACCATCGTGAAGGTAGGAACCAGGCCAGACCTACCGCTAGATCAGAACCATCGTGAAGGTAGGAACCAGGCCAGACCTACCGCTAGATCAGAACCATCGTGAAGGTAGGAACCAGGCCAGACCTACCACTAGATCAGAACCATCGTGAAGGTAGGAACCAGGCCAGACCTACCGCTAGATCAGAACCATTGTAAAGGTAGGAACCAGGCCAGACTTACCGCTAGATCAGAACCATCGTGAAGGTAGGAACCAGGCCAGACCTACCGCTAGATCAGAACCATCGTGCAGGTAGGAACCAGGCCAGACCTACCGCTAGATCAGAACCATCGTGCAGGTAGGAACCAGGCCAGACCTACCGCTAGATCAGAACCATCGTGCAGGTAGGAACCAGGCCAGACCTACCGCTAGATCAGAAGGAACCAGGCCAGACCTACCGCTAGATCAGAACCATCGTGAAGGTCGGAACCAGGCCAGACCTACTGCTAGATCAGAACCATCGTGAAGGTCGGAACCAGGCCAGACCTACCGCTATATCAGAACCATCATGCAGGTAGAACCAGGCCAGACCTACCACTAGATCAGAACCATGATGAAGGTAGGAACCAGGCCAGACCTACCGCTAGATCAGAACCATCGTGAAGGTAGGAACCAGGCCAGACCTACCGCTAGATCAGAACCATCGTGAAGGTCGGAACCAGGCCAGACCTACCGCTAGATCAGAACCATCATGCAGGTAGGAACCAGGCCAGACCTACCGCTAGATCAGAACCATCGTGAAGGTAGGAACCAGGCCAGACCTACCGCTAGATCAGAACCATCGTGAAGGTAGGAACCAGGCCAGACCTACCGCTAGATCAGAACCATCGTGAAGGTAGGAACCAGGCCAGACCTACCGCTAGATCACAGAACCATCGCGAAGATAGGAACCAGGCCAGACCTACCACTAGATCAGAACCATCGTGAAGGTAGGAACCAGGCCAGACCTACCACTAGATCAGAACCATCGGGAAGGTAAGAACCAGGCCAGACCTACCGCTAGATCAGAACCATTGCGAAGGTAGGAACCAAGCCAGACCTACCGCTAGATCAGAACCATCGTGAAGGTAGGAACCAGGCCAGACCTACCGCTCAGAACCATTATTTGTTGAGAAAAGCGTGTGACTACATTCACATGTGGTTGGCCATAAATTGTAGTTAGTAATTGCATTTCTAGTAGTGCGAAAAGTTACCGATACATTTGTTGGATTGTTGCGTTTAATTCTTTCTATATTGCACAACAATCTCCAAACTCTCCAGGTGCTGTGTAACCCGGGCCTACGGGAACGCCACTGGGAAGCCATGTCGGAGGCGGCGGGCTTCCCCCTGTGGCCGCCGTCAGGGAGTCAGGATGCCTGCGTAGCCCACTTCCTGCCCATGCAGCTGGAGGAGCACCTGGGCCGCTTTGAGGGCATCAGCGAGGCAGCCAGCAAGGAGCACTCCCTCGAGAAGGCCATGGACAAGATGGCGGGCGAGTGGGGCGACATGGAGTTCGGCCTGCTGCCCTACAGGGAGACGGGCACCTCCATCCTGTCGTCCGTGGACGAGATCCAGATGCTGCTGGACGACCACATCGTCAAGACCCAGACCATGAGGGGCTCGCCCTTCATCAAGGCCTTCGAGGCAGAGATCCGGTGGGCGGGCAGCTGTAGCGTTAGAGGTTTAACGATCACCACATCAGAAAGTAGGCGTGTCCTCCCAGATTTGAGATAGATAGACCTCCCTGGTGCACTGTACCAACTGGTGGGCTGGTATCGATCTACCCATCATACATCTTGGTGGACACTCCCACTTGTGATGTCACCAAAATAGTTGCCTATTTTCTTTTCATATTTTTCATATATTTTATATTTTCACCTTTCAGCATGTCCTGTACAGGTATTAGTTGCTACTCTAACACATTTCATCGTGTGCCGCCCAGGGAGTGGGAGGAGAAGCTGCTGCTCCTTCAGGAGATCCTGGACGAATGGCTGAAGGTGCAGGCCACCTGGCTGTACCTGGAGCCCATCTTCAGCTCCCCGGACATCATGAACCAGATGCCCGAAGAGGGCCGGCGCTTCACCGCCGTGGACAAGACCTGGAGGGACGCCATGAAGCTAGTCACGCTGGTAGGGTCACGCTTTGAGCCTTTTTTATATTGTAGGTGTTCATCGTTACCTCCTCCCATTGAATTTGGGAGGAGGTTATGTTTTAGCCCTTGTTTATCTGTCTGTCTGTTTGTTTGTCTGTAAGCAACATAACTCAAAAAGATAAATCTAAAAGACTTGGTGGTTAGATTACTCGTGGGCCAAGTTGATGAGACTTTGGCACAGATCTGAATCCCCTGTGGCGGAGGTATGTGCTCTACTGAGGGCCTTCTAGTCTTAATCAATATGATGTGTTCATTTCTTAATGTCTTTTATTCATTATCCACCATCTATCATCTCAGAAACTTTGAACTGCAAGGTGTTTTATTCCACTGCAAGGAGGGTCAAAACAGCTAATTTGCGACTGTTTAGATAAAATATAAATAAAACATGTTCTAGCTTAACAGGCCATTGGGTTAACTGGCGCATGGAAGTGAGTTGAAGAGGAGATGGACCCATAGGCTGCATACAAACCTAACATGACTACAGCGCTCCAAGTCACTCTGGGTCTAGCGGTGTCCACTGTTGATTACCGTCACAACATTCCTATAGGTTAAACCTCTTTAGCCTGTTTTAATCTATTTTAATGCACATAAACCCTACAGGAACTTGAGTGGACACAGGGCTCTCTAAATGACATTGACTGGTCTGATCTGTGCCTGGTGAAGCCTCTGCTCATATATTTATTTTGTGATTTCAATGACCAAAGTGAGTGAGGCGTGCCCGCCCTTGTCCAAGGTGTGTTTTTATAGCTGACACTTTGATGGAGAAATGGGAAACACGTCGCGAATAGTCTGAATAGATGGGGAGATATAAAACATATTATCTTGATTCTCAGCAGGCAGCGTCTCCATGCATGTGAGATTATTCCTATCCCTCACCAGTACCGGGGGAAATAAACTCTGGCTTTAACCCAAGATGCTTTCAGATTCTCTGGTGCTCCAAACTGTCAAGACAAGACATGATATTTTAATGAACTGGATTTAAGTTTGCTGCCGTTGCTTTTCTCTAAACACCAGAGGATGAGTTGTATATGTATGTACATGTGTATCTAAATCTATCATGATATGTACACGTATATGTGTATATCAATTGATCGGCCGATATACACTCTAAAGGCGTGATGATGATTGGCCATTCAACTTTAAATTTGGCGATTACCGGACTAAAATAATATTTTGTGCACAAGACGAGTTGTGGACAAAACGCAGCATCGTTATGTTCATTCGCTAAGTTGAATGTTTAGCCTGCAGTTAACGTAATTGCTCTTTGAATTGTCCCTTAGTTAGGCTACAATGTTTTTTTAGGTTTGAACTCAAAAGAGTAGTCCTACATCTCTTTATTGCATATCCCCATGCTAGTTGAAACTATAGAAGAATCTATAACCTCATAAGACAAGGCTGCTTCTCGCTTACTCCTTCTGCTTTATGTGAAACTCACTGGCTACTCTGGCGCTTTAGTGAAAGATGAACAAGAGAGGTTTACTAACTAATTATCTCTAAACGGCCTAACCCTAGAGTTACGTAACCAGAGGATTGCAGCCACGGTACTGACATGACAACATAGTTGTCGTTGTGACGCTCCTTCCATGGAGAATCAGTTCTGTTCTCCATCGGAAGGCTTTGTGGATCCGTGTGTTATGGTGCCCTCACACCATAGCGATCACCAGTTGCGTATGGTTGCGAATAAAAAATAGTGGTCATAAGTTCCGAACGCAACTCACACGCAACTAATAGGTTTTATAGGTTTGAAGTACGCAACAAGCACGCAGGTGATCGCAGACACACGCAGAGTAAGTTCGGAAATTTTGAACATGTTCAATAATTCTCTGCGAATGCCTGCGATCAATTTATATGCAACAGGTACGCTACGCACGCAACATGATCGCAAGTACGCAACTCAGAAGTTATGAACGCAGGTCCAAATTTGAGGTATCTGGCCAGGTTTTGGGGTCACTTTTATCAGATTTCTTGGTAGCTTTCCCCATGTTGACTCTTCGATGACCATATCAGAAGGAGACACTGAATCGGCTCCGCTTTTATAGGTTTTTATCACGTGACCGATATTCGCAAATACCACGCAACTAGCACGCAGGTCAAACGCAACTTGTACGTTTTGAACGCAACTCAAACGCAACTCGTAAGTTATGCACGCAACTCACACGCAACCCACACGCAACCCACACGCAACTCACACGCAACCCACACGCAACTCACACGCAACCCACACGCAACCCACACGCAACTCACACGCAACCCACACGCAACTCACACGCAACTCACACGCAACTCACACGCAACCCACACGCAACCCACACGCAACTCACACGCAACCCACACGCAACTCACACGCAACTCACACGCAACCCACACGCAACCCACACGCAACCCACACACAACTCACACGCAACTCACACGCAACTCACACGCAACTCACACGCAACCCAAACGCAACTCACACGCAACCCACACGCAACTCACACGCAACCCACACGCAACTCACACGCAACCCAAACGCAACTCACACGCAACTCACACACAACTCACACGCAACTCACACGCAACCCACACGCAACCCACACACAACTCACACGCAACTCACACGCAACTCACACGCAACCCACACGCAACTCACACACAACTCACACGCAACCCAAACGCAACTCACACGCAACCCACACGCAACTCACATACAACTCACACGCAACTCACACGCAACCCACACGCAACTCACACGCAACTCACACGCAACTCACACGCAACCCACACGCAACTCACACGCAACTCACACGCAACTCACACATAACCCACACGCAACCCACACGCAACTCACACGCAACTCACACACAACTCACACGCAACTCACACGCAACCCACACGCAACCCACACGCAACTCACACGCAACCCACAGGTCGAATAGGTTACAAATTGACAAAATTCTTGAATCAATAAGGAATGAAAAGAATTTGTGAGCTTCTTTGGAAAAAGAAGGGGAATTCATGTCTATCTTCTGTCACAGCGGCAGGTCTTTGAACATCTTTCTTATCATTGTTTTAATGAGTTATGTTCCATTAAAAATGTCACCGCAGGCTATCGCCGACTTGACTGACTACTTTATATGATTATACTTTACTTAATGTAATGATAGGTAATAGGTCTGCGCCCATGTCCATTCCCAGATCAAGTTAGTACATCTCTTCGTGTTCTATTCATGGTACACTTTGTTCCTAGAAGGCCAATGGAAAAAGCCTAGGCTACATACTTATACAGATACATAAAATGATGTGTTATTAGAAAGTTATGTTGATTATCTTCCATAATATAGTAATAGGTTTCATATAGGGTCGGTGGGCCAGCACTGGGTTTGACCCCAGTTCAATTGCAGCCGCTCCAGTTTTAAAGGAATTAACCCTAACCCAAAAATGGAAAATTCTAGCCTGTATTTGGTTGCTTGGTGACTCATCCTGTTAGCCTGCCACCCACGTAGTCAGAGACGCCTTGTAGCGACCCTGGTTTGATTCCAGCCTGTGGTCATTTGCTACATGTTATTCCCTCTCTCTCCACCCACTTTCCTGTCAATCGCCACTCTCCTGTGCATGAATCCAGGTCATCCCTCATAGTATATCTAAACCATCACTGTCTCTCCTAGGATCACCCTAGCTGACATGTGTGTAAGCAGCGCGCGCTGCTGAAGGGAGCGCACACGCTGCTGAAGGGAGCGCACACGCTGCTGAAGGGAGCGCCACGCTGCTCACTCGCTGAGTACAGTTTTCAATCTAGGTTCCATAATACTGCTGCTTCTGTTTTTTTTCTACACAATGAAATATGAAGGTTACTTTCTATTATTAGGTTTTATTTTTCTCTTCATGCTTCCTACATTAAGTCTAAAGCCATTCATGAGCTAATGAGCTTTCATCGTTCCATAGTAGAAACCCATTTGGCTGTCAGGGTTTTTCCACAATGACCATAATGACATAACAATTGAAAGGTGCAGTAGGGAACACATAAGACATCTCTAACTCACAGTATTTGGGGGCCCAATTCTTCAACTCTAAGAAAAAAACTATAATTCTAAATGTTTTGCGTGGCTGATTGCAGTGGCGCCAGTAGTGCAGTAGGTGGCACTGTGCCGCTGCTGGATGCAAGGGAAGCACTGGCCACATAGATAGAGACATGTGCTTGTGCACATGCATGTGTGCATGTATGTGTGTGCACGTGCGTGTGAATGTGTGTGTGTGCGTGTGTGTGCATGTATGTGCATGTGCGTATATATGTGTGTGTGTGTGTGTGTGTGTGTGTGTGTGTGTGTGTGTGTGTGTGTGTGTGTGTGTGTGTGTGTGTGTGTGTGTGTGTGTGTGTGTGTGCGCGTGTGCGCGTGTGCAGATAAAGAAAGAACAGATAAAAAGTAAAGTCAAGGGTCTGGCAACATAAAGAGAGTAAAAGACACGAGGGAGAGAGACACAACGCTAACAGAGAGATGGAAAGAAAGCTAGAATGCTCAGGAAGATAGGGAGCGAGTGCATTTCACCGGCAGCTCAACAAGAGTTTCCAAAGGGTAATTGGCGTCCTCAGCGGACCTGAAATGAGACACAGCAGCCAGTGTCCTCCAGAAGGCCGGCCCGACCATCAAATACAAATGATGGATTTTGTCTGGAAGGAACCAGGCTTTGCTCAGCCACAAAAGGTCACCAGGGAACAGGAGGGTAAGAGTCTGCACTTGTACCGTCTGCGGCATGTGTGTGTGTTCGTTTCACTCTGCGTGTGTGTTTCTGTGAAGTGTGTACATCATTGCTATCTTTGATCTCGTATGGTTAGTGGAAATTGCTGAAGCTGTCCCTGGTAGTCAACGTCAAATAACCCTAGTCAACGTCAACATATTGACATCGACTAGGGTTAGGGTTTGACGTTGACTACTGGTTTTCTCTAGAAAAAAACTGTTTAATTGGATAAAACATTTAGCAATTTTTTGGGGTTTTATTTGAATAACACAAACTTTTCATAAACCAAATGACCATATCAGGTATGTTCTGTTGAGGAGGTCAGTGGCTCTTATCTAGTAATCAGACCGACGGAGTAACGGCTTCCATGTTCCCGTCACACACACGGGAGAACGTCACATGATCAAACAGCAGCACTGAGCAGCGCTGAGCCCCGTTTCACTGTTCACTAGTACTAGTGCTCATGAATGACCACTGGAAGACTTGTGTGTGTGTGTGTGTGATATGAGGAGCTCTCAGTGTCTGGAGGTCACTCTCTGAACACAGAGAGATGCAACCAGGGACTCCAGACTCATGTCCTCAGTTTGACTATCAAATGGATCATCATCGGCGCACGAAATTGAAATCATTAGTTCATCCATCTCTCTCTCTCTCTCTCTCTCTCTCTCTCTCTCTCTCCTCTCTCTCTCTCTCTCTCTCTCTCTCTCTCTCTCTCTCTCTCTCTCTCTCTCTCTCTCTCTCTCTCTCTCTCTCTCTCTCCCCAGCATGCAGTACAGACAGTGAGGACTAGGGGGTGCTAGGGATCCACTGTTTAATTGCAGCTGCCTTCACCTCTGCAAATGTTTCTAGTTAATTTCTTCTCTCTACTCTACTTAAATGTGTCAATTATCCAGTATTTTGTCTACAGAACAACGGCTGGAAGGAAAAATAACGGTTGAGACGTTAGGTTTCAACAAAAGTTAATTAGAAAGCCATCACGGCTTCCACCCGATGGCCAGCGTGTGTCTTGGTGTCGCTTTGTGGTTGTTGTTGGTGTATAAAGCCACACTGAGTGTGTGTGGGGGGGGAGATAGAGAGAGGGAGGCCTCTGTCTTGTAGTGAACTCTTATCCTGTCTCTAGGCGTAGGCATACACTATGGCCTCAGGAGGAAGGAATATTTAGTGTGGCCTTTTGTGTCGTGTTTCTATTGTTTTTTTACCTGTGTGTCAGTGGTCATTCATCATTCATCTGTTTGACTCATAAGTACATCATTATCAGGCAGAACGCATGTGCACATTGTTATCTGCTCACAGTGCTCCCAAATAACTTGACAGACGCCACGTAAAAATAGCCCCTTTATTTCATTGTTCCCTGAAGAACGGGCTGAAAGCCAAGAGCTCTGATGAAATGTATGAAAATCTACAATCTTCACAATCCCCCAGCCGCTAGACCAGGTGATGTGGGTATGTATTCACCCCGACCACGCCTCAGAGGAGGCTGCGGCCCCCGTTCACCCAGCTGTTATTACTCTGAATCTTCTCTTTGGGCTCGGCTAATGAGCTTGATGATGTGATTTTCTCTTTTTATCCTGTAATCTGTGACAGTAGCCTCGGTGCCACACACACACTCAGCCAGACAATAGGCTGGAAACTCATAAAAGACAATCAAAAAGGGAATTCATCTCCCAAAACGTGTTTTTGCTATTGTTCAAATGACTCATTTTCATGGTTCCAAAGGGGGATTGGCAGAAGATCCTAGCAGAGAGATGCTGCCTATTTCCAGTCCTTTATTTCTTGCTTTTTAAGTCGAGCGCGGGGGAAGGAAAGCTATTGGGGCCTGACTCATCATTTCATTTACAGCCCGTGCCTCTACTTCAGTCACAGCGGCTAATAAGAAATCAATACCAATGAAGACACAAGGCAAAAAACAATTATTAGCCTTTCAAGACGGCCACGGCCACGCTGTAGCCCAGAAGATCAAATAGTCTCTTCACAGCTTCTCCCCATTGTACTGTAGCCTTCACAGAATACCAAGATATGTCAGGTCAAAGTAACCTGTCCTAGAAGACCCATCCATCCATTGTGTGCTAAGGCACTCGTGACCAAGATGGACAGTGTTGTGTCTCACAATTCCGACAGTACTTTGGCGATACTGATAGAGTTGTGTCCACTTCTGAGACCTGAGACTTCTCTCGTTAGCCTTGTCAAGGGTAGTCTTGTGGAAAGACCTCTTTGTCCTGCTGTCCAGATTTATCAAACAGACTCATTTAGAAAGATAAGGAATGTTACCTGGAAAACTGCACAATTGAAGTTCTGTTGGACATTTCACATGTCACTTTCCTATACTTTTCATGTTAAATCAACACAATACAATTGAAAAGTAAGTAAAGTGGAAATTGTATTACTTTTTGCTACTTATTGCACATTACATTTACCATGCCTTCTGTGTGTGTGTGTGTGTGTACATGCATGTGTTTGTGTGTGTACGTGTGTGTGTGTGTGTGTGTGTGTACATGCATGTGTTTGTGTGTGTACATGTGTGTGTGTGTGTGTGTGTACATGCTTGCGTCCCACTTATGCATGCACGGTCAGGACAAGCATGTGCTCACAGTGGTGACCATAGACCAAATGTTGGAGAAGCTGAAGAAGGCCAACGAGCTCCTGGAGCTGATCCTCAAGGGTCTGAACGACTACCTGGAGAAGAAACGCCTCTTCTTCCCCCGCTTCTTCTTCCTCTCCAACGACGAGCTGCTGGAGATCCTCTCCGAGACCAAGGACCCGACCAGGTAAACCGCTTCGACTACAAGTACCACGATGCATGACCTTGTATTGTCAGTAGTAAGTGAAAACAACCCATTCCGCCATTGCTAAAATGGGGCAGTGAACCTTAAACCTTGTTATATATTTTTAAACATGGTAATATGTCTTAAAATGTCAACATCAACATAGTAATCATAGTATTTTTTTGCCAATCTCTGCCATCCAGTATGTTCCGCTCTGCTACAGATGCAGGTGCCGTTCTTTTGATCATGAGGTCAAAATGTCTTTGAGACACTTTGACCTCATGACCAAAAGACACCGGCAGAGAGGGGTGTGTAGATGTGTGATCATCCCAGAGAGAGTTTAACTTCTCAGAGACCTTATAATCGTTACCCAATACTGACCTGACATCAGTCACTTTATTGTTTTTTTATTGTGTACAGTTTCTTTATAGTAGGCCTTTAGTGTTTTAGAAAATTCCTACTGCGGGAGGGAATGGGGAGTAAGCATTGCATTTTACTTGTTGCATGTGGACAACAAACATCTTGTATCTTGAGTATTACCGCAGAGTCGCGACTGACCCCAAGGCTCCCAGTTCTTTCTATGAATTGTATTTATCCAGGCCTTTCTCTTTGGTTCTCTCTTTGATTCTTCTGGAATCCTCAGGAAACGTATACTAGAATCCTTTTGAAACAGATTTGGGAAAACCAATAACACAACAACTTGCCGGCATTAAGCCTAAAACAATGGTTACTTTTGCTTATGATCGCAGCCATTAGTGTGTTAAGTTCAGGTCGCTTTTTGCCAACCGGAACACATAAAAAACACACGTGACTTTGGTTGTGACGTCATGAGAAAAATCGCTAGAGTATAAGACCACAGTGTGTGGATGTGTGGATCTCCCTCTGAGAGACACCTACAGTATAACACCACAGTGTGTGGATGTGTGGATCTCCCTCTGAGAGACACCTACAGTATAACACCACAGTGTGTGGATGTGTGGATCTCCCTCTGAGAGACACCTACAGTATAACACCACAGTGTGTGGATGTGTGGATCTCACTCTGAGAGACACCTACAGTATAACACCACAGTGTGTGGATGTGTGGATCTCCCTCTGAGAGACACCTACAGTATAACACCACAGTGTGTGGATGTGTGGATCTCCCTCTGAGAGACACCTACAGTATAACACCACAGTGTGTGGATGTGTGGATCTCCTTCTGAGAGACACCTACAGTATAACACCACAGTGTGTGGATGTGTGGATCTCCCTCTGAGAGACACCTACAGTATAACACCACAGTGTGTGGATGTGTGGATCTCACTCTGAGAGACACCTACAGTATAACACCACAGTGTGTGGATGTGTGGATCTCCCTCTGAGAGACACCTACAGTATAACACCACAGTGTGTGGATGTGTGGATCTCCCTCTGAGAGACACCTACAGTATAACACCACAGTGTGTGGATGTGTGGATCTCCCTCTGAGAGACACCTACAGTATAACACCACAGTGTGTGGATGTGTGGCCCTCCCTCTGATAGAGGGTTCATCTTCTCTCAGAGACCTACAGCCTAACCCCACGGTGTGTGGCGCCAATGTTGCTCATTCTAACGCTTATACACACCCTCGGTACCAGCTTCAAAAAAGCATCAAAAGTTGGGGTAGGTGGTCACCATGGGGAGAACTCTCAGCCCCAAAACGCTTTAACATCCCACTCGGCTTTCAGTGAGGAATTAAACTGCAGTGTGGAAGACAACTTTCTCCTGACTGGAGCTTGTCAGGAGAGAGATTGATCAGTTGATGAATGGAGAGGGTTCCATGGAGAGTGTAGCACTCAGGGTCCCGCCCTACAAATCAACCAAGGCAGCCAATCACCACCCTGATTGTGAAGCTAGCAACATTGATTGCTCTAAAGACCCCCTACCTCTACACGCCATGTGGGGACAATGTGTCCCCAATGGGTTCCACGGGAGCTTTTTCTCTCACACAACGGGTCCACTCAATTGGTCTTTCAGGAACCCTGTCTTGTAATTCTCATAAAGAGCGCATGCTGGGGGGTTTGCTTCACTCAAAACCACATGATTGTTGTAAATAGCTGTACTTTCAGACTGCTTTTGCACAAATAGGCTTTTGGGGAATGTTTGCAGCTCAGCAAGCATCTGTGTCAGGAGTGTAGATTGCGTAGCCATTGGAAAGCTCCGGGTTAAAGCTACAGTGATTGCATTTTCTGGAACACAATAGAGACCATCCCAAAAGAGGAATATATGGGGACAAAGAAAGAAGCTGAAAGGGGAGGGGGGGATTTATGAGAGCGGGGGCCTTGGGAAACTCATTTCAAGGATGAGAATTCCGTACTGGCTGTGAGAATTTAATTATAGCACTTGTGTTGCATGTTCATGGCTCCCTGGCTTACAGCACCGCGCCTTCCCCCCAGAAGCCCCGATAAGCAACCTCCGTCTCCTTTAACGGAAGCTACTCCGTTAATAACGGATGGTTTCAGACAAAGGTGGCGTGCACTGGTTCCCTCTCTCTCTCTATTTCTTTGTCTCTCTCCATTTCCATCAGTGTCTCTCTCCCTCTCCTGGGGATCTGGGTTGGAGGAACACGCCGGGGGGCTGTTTAGTGGTGATAGTGGTGATGAACACACCAGGCCACTTTAGTGTGCTGAGGCGAGGCGTCCAATCCGGCTCTCTGGGGTCACGGTGGTTGGACTCTGGGCTGGCATGAGGTGGGCACTTCTGTACTGAAAGGCCTTTTCACGGAGCAGCTCCAAGGCCCTGGTAACCCTCCATGGGAAACATGGGAGGGCTACTCTGTTGTCTCTGGTTGAACGGCCTCTCCCTCTCCGTCTGGTTGAGTAACAGGCTAATACCTACAGTTAATACGTAGAGCTCAAGTGTGAAATGCTTTTTAATTGTCTCAAGTGTTTTTCACTTTTGACTTGACTTCGGCTTTTGACTTTGGTCAAAAGCTTTGTCACGTTCCTACTCTTTGATTGGTTGCTTCAAAATAAAGCTTTAAAATGCTTTTTTTTTGCCAGCAAGAGATAGATGCACGGTATTCAAACCCGAGTTAAACTTGTGTGATATGATTCCCCACTATGTATGTCCCTGTAGGTTAGTTGTTATCTGCTGCTTTGGAGACCATAAGGGCTGGATTTTAGACATGTAAACATATGTTGAAACCACAGCTGCAATCTTGAGACTCTCTAACTGTATTGCTTGTGATATGAGGTACTTGGTAGGAGTTTGTTGTTGGACAGAAAAGAAGACCTACTGTATTTGTATGTTTTTCAATTGATTTGCCATTTTGTTTCCTCTGTAAATACGTTGAATCACACTAAACATGTCCCCATATAGCACCAGTTTTATACAGTTCCAACCAATCACAAAAGCAACCAGTTTGTTCTCCCTGGTGTTTGCTTTAATGTTTGGGATCCTCTTCCATTTCCACACCAACCCATGAAACAGGAATAACCCCTACCTGTACAAGATCCCCTTGGATGATAGCAAAGCCCACCTTGGAGATATACTTACCCATATGTGGTCTCAGACACGCTTTCTACCTTGTCTCTGCGTGTCCCCAGGGTGCAGCCCCACCTGAAGAAGTGCTTTGAGGGCATTGCCAGCGTGGTGTTCACTGACGTGTTGGACATCACCCACATGAAGAGCAGCGAGGGGGAGGTGGTGGAGCTGCTGGACACCATCTCCACCTCCAAAGCAAGGGGCCAGGTGGAGAAGTGGCTGCTGCAGCTGGAGAACGCCATGACCTCTTCACTACACAAGGTGACCCCTCCTCCTCCTCCTTATCTTCATGTCTGTATCGCACTAAAGAAAGGACACTGTAAGCCACCACTTTCGTTAAGCTGCCATACATCCTTTTGCTGTATTTATACACCAGCAGATGCTTTAACCAAAGAGACCTACATGTCTTGTCTTTATTGAACAGGTAGGGGTAAAGGAATCTTGCTCAAGGATGCCTAGAGTCTTTAAACCATACAGCGTACACTACATATGACCAATCATGTTCACGATACATGGTGTACATGATGTACACCATCACACAAATGAGTTTCCCTCTTCCTCTCTCTTTCCTGTGCTCCATCTCAGGTGATTGGAGAGGCCATGGAAGCTTACCCCAAGGACCTGAGGATGAACTGGGTGCGGGCCTGGCCCGGTCAGACTGTACTGTGTGTGTCTCAGGTCTACTGGACCAAGGATATCCACCAGGCCATCGTCTCAGGACCTGAGGCATAGCATTTTCTTGTGGATTCACCATCAAATGACACATATGCCATATCACACAATGCATTTCTTTATATCCCTCTAAAGCACATTCAGTACACCAAGCTGTGGTCAGAGCATGTGAGAACCCAGAAGATACACATCAACTCTGGCAGAAGACTCAGGAACAACAAAACAACTGAGGAACTGCTACAATCCCCACTTGGTGTGCTGGCCATGGGTGCTAACACGTCTCTCCTCCCCAGGCCCTGGACCGGTACCTCCAGCAGAACAACCAGCAGATCCATGACATTGTGGCGTTGGTGCGTGGGAAGCTGTCCAAGCAGAACCGGGTGACTCTGGGCGCCCTGGTGGTGCTGGATGTCCACGCCAGGGACGTGCTGGCCACACTCGTCCAGAAGGGCGTCAGCGACCAGAACGACTTTGAGTGGCTCAGCCAACTGCGCTACTACTGGGTGGTGCGTGGTGCTTACTCACCACGGCCTTGATCACAACTAGCACACACTTGTGTCTGATGTCACTAATGTACAATGCCCTTATCCAAACTCAAACACAATGAATTCAGATGCTCTTTCTCAAGCATGCTCACAGGTTAACGGCACAGACTGAGTCAAGCCCAGAACCTTTAACACAAGCCATTACAGTGTTCTTCATTTAAATACCCTTTCCTCCAAATACATTTCCATGTATTTAGAGTTGCACTTTCTCCCAGTCTTCTGCTGTCTTTGTTCATTTTTGATTTCTTATATTTCTTCTCATCGTGTTCATACCTGAGATTCAGCCAGAATTCACTGATGTCTTGTCTTCCAGGAGAATCAGCTTGAGACCAAGATGATTAATGCTGGCTTGTCTTACGGTTATGAGTACCTGGGCAACACTCCCCGGCTGGTGATCACCCCACTCACCGACCGCTGCTACAGGTACTTCAGATATTTACCACTAAAAGTATTGTGCTCAGTTTGGGATTTAAGCAAGGAATCGATCAATCAATCAAACTGTATTTATATGGGGCTTCATCACAAAATACATCACAAACAACGAATTACAAGTAATACAAATAAAATGAGTTTGAAATAACAAACAACAATAGAATCACAGAGATACATTTAAAGAGTGAACAAATCTTCATAAGGCCTCATCCTTCTGTTCCGGATGTGCAGTGTCTGTGATACATGGGGCCTCATCCTCCTTCTGTTCAGAACAGTGTCTGTGATACATGGGGCCTCATCCTCCTTCTGTTCAGAACAGTGTCTGTGATACATGGGGCCTCATCCTCCTTCTGTTCAGAACAGTGTCTGTGATACATGGGGCCTCATCCTCCTTCTGTTCAGAACAGTGTCTGTGATACATGGGGCCTCATCCTCCTCCTGTTCAGAACAGTGTCTGTGATACATGGGGCCTCATCCTCCTGTTCAGAACAGTGTCTGTGATACATGGGGCCGTGTCCTAATCAGAACAGTGTCTGTGATACATGGGGCCTCGTCCTCCTTCTGTTCAGAACAGTGTCTGTGATACATGGGGCCTCGTTCTCCTTCTGTTCAGAACAGTGTCTGTGATACATGGGGCCTCATCCTCCTGTTCAGAACAGTGTCTGTGATACATGGGGCCTCATCCTCCTCCTGTTCAGAACAGTGTCTGTGATACATGGGGCCGCGTCCTCCTAATCAGAACAGTGTCTGTGATACATGGGGCCTTGTCCTCCTTCTGTTCAAAACAGTGTCTGTGATACATGGGGCCTCGTTCTCCTTCTGTTCAGAACAGTGTCTGTGATACATGGGGCCTCGTCCTCCTGTTCAGAACAGTGTCTGTGATACATGGGGCCTCGTCCTCCTGTTCAGAACAGTGTCTGTGATACATGGGGCCTCGTCCTCCTAATCAGAACAGTGTCTGTGATACATGGGGCCTCATCCTCCTGTTCAGAACAGTGTCTGTGATACATGGGGCCTCGTCCTCCTGTTTAGAACAGTGTCTGTGATACATGGGGCCTACTTTTCAGAACATTGTCTGTGATACATGGGGCCTCGTCCTCCTGTTCAGAACAGTGTCTGTGATACATGGGGCCTCATCCTCCTTCTGTTTAGAACATTGTTCGGGGCTCTCCATCTCCACCTGGGAGGGGCCCCTGAGGGCCCAGCCGGAACAGGGAAGACGGAGACCACCAAGGACCTGGCCAAGGCCGTGGCCAAGCAGTGTGTGGTCTTCAACTGCTCCGACGGACTGGACTATATTGCTCTCGGCAAGTTCTTCAAAGTGAGTGCCTGTTCCTGTCTTACTACGTCACACACACACACACATGGCCTTTGGATCTGTTTAGCTTCTTTATTAGTGCACTACTTGACTCACTGTTTTCTCAAGTGGATTAACAAAAGGCTTGATGGGCTCGGCCCTTGATATTATAAACTCTAAGGTATCTCTGAGGTCAAGTAGGCTCTAAACAAAGGCCGGCTCCTCCTGAGCAGGCGTTGGTAAGGTGGCTGGCCAGGTGGATGCTCTGATGAGAGAGAGAAACAGGTGTGTTCTGTGTGTGTGACGCAGGGACTGCTGTCCTGTGGCGCCTGGGCCTGCTTTGACGAGTTCAACCGCATCGACCTGGAAGTGCTCTCTGTGGTGGCCCAACAGATCCTCACCATACAGAGAGGTAGGGCTCTACCTCCAGTGCTTTATTATCTATGACTACAGGGGATTTCAGGGCTTTTTGGGGAAGATTTAGGAAGCTTTATTATGGATGAGGTTCTTAACCACCGTTGTCCTCCAGGCATCACAGACAAGGCTGAGATGCTGACGTTCGAGGGAACGGAGCTGAAGCTGGACCCCTCCTGTGCTGTCTTCATCACCATGAACCCGGGCTACGCTGGACGCTCAGAGCTGCCCGACAACCTCAAGGTAACGCATATGACCTTGAATATTTCAGGCCAGGCCTCGTTAAGTGTTGAAATCAAAATGGGCAAACTGCATCTTTGTGACCCAAATGCCGCCCATGCTCATACACACACACACACACACACACACACACACACACACACACACACACACACACACACACACACACACACACACACACACACACACACACACACACACACACACACACACACACACACACACACACACACACACACACACACACACATCAGGGTTTCCGCTAGGATTTTTTCTTGCCGGTCAAGTGTCCGGACAGATTTTATTTTACCGGACAAATTCTAAACTTAGCGGTCATGTTTCTAAAACAGTCTATATTACAAACGCAACTATAATGTACACCTAGACTGACGAAAGAAAGACCTCAAATAAATTTGACTATTTTGTCACGGTTACGGTGGTTGGCAGGGGGCGTGGCCAAGCCACGTGCGCTGGCGGCGCACACACACTCCTGTCCAAGTGTTACGGTGGTTGACAGGGGGCGTGGCCAAGCCACACACACACACCTGTCAGCTAATTGTTAATCCCCTCACCTGGGGTATATAGACCCTGGCTTCCCGTTACCCCAGGGTTAGGTCGTACGTCGTACTGCACGTCATACGTTGTTCACGTTAAGTCGTACATTCTGGACGGAATCGCCACGTTGATGTCCCGGAGATCCAGATCCCTTGCCTGTCCCGCGTCACCCGCCTGTCTCGCGTTAATCCGGTCTTTACCCTGTAGGCTACCAGGCTACTTTTAGCTTTCTCCTTCATTTCATTGCGGCAAAGTCCTCTGCTGCCGAGCTGAAGGTGAAATCAAAGGTGTCTAATGTGTCTTTGCAGCTTGCAATCCGCATAAGATCACTCTCTCAACCTCCAGACGACTCCGCACTGATGTTTTCAAACCATTCTGCAGGGAGAAGCCCCTCTCTGCTGGTCGCTTGACACGGGCACAACACAGGCCCTTTAGCCCGTGTGGCCCAGTCGGGGTACAGCTCGCTGAACTCACAAATTAGCACTTGGCAAGCTGTCGCTAACATTAAAGCCCCATAGCCGTGGAGCGCTAAAATTAAAGCCCCATAGCCGTGGAGCGCTAACATTAAAGCCCCATAGCCGTGGAGCGCTAACATTAAAGCCCCATAGCCGTGGAGCGCTAAAATTAAAGCCCATAGCCGTGGAGCGCTAACATTAAAGCCCCATAGCCGTGGAGCGCTAACATTAAAGCCCCATAGCCGTGGAGCGCTAACATTAAAGCCCCATAGCCGTGGAGCGCTAACATTAAAGCCCCATAGCCGTGGAGCGCTAACATTAAAGCCCCATAGCCGTGGAGCGCTAACATTAAAGCCCCATAGCCGTGGAGCGGCCATCACTGCACCTGCATCTCGTCGGGCGGCTTGACGTCATGAGAGGAGCGGCAGCTGATTGGTCACTTCATGACCAAAACCCAACATTATTACCGGACATTTTGACCGGCAGGTTTTTAAATTACCGTTTTTTTATAATTTTTACCCGCTAAAAACCGGTAAATACCGGCTAACGGAAACCCTGACACACATATACCGTAAATACTGTAGTTTGATCTTTAGGTTAGTGGTTGTCCTGACGTTCTCCACCTCTCCCCCTCTCCCCCTCTCCCCGTCTCCCAGGCTCTGTTCAGGACCGTGGCGATGATGGTCCCTGACTACGCTATGATCGCGGAGATCGTTCTCTACTCCTGCGGTTTTGTGACAGCTCGCCCGCTCTCGGTGAAGATCGTGGCCACCTACCGGCTGTGCTCCGAGCAGCTGTCCTCCCAGCACCACTACGACTACGGCATGCGGGCCGTCAAGTCCGTCCTGACGGCTGCTGGAAACCTTAAGGTACCGCATGTCTGTGGCTCAGGTTTAGTCTGTGGGTCAGGTTTAGTCTGTGGGTCAGGTTTACTCTGTGGGTCAGGTTTAGTCTGGGGGTCAGGTTTAGTCTGTGGGTCAGGTTTAGTCTGGGGGTCAGGTTTAGTCTGGGGTCAGGTTTATTCTGTTGGTCAGGTTTAGTCTGTTGGTCAGGTTTAGTCTGTGGGTCAGGTTTAGTCTGGGGGTCAGGTTTAGTCTGGGGTCAGGTTTATTCTGTTGGTCAGGTTTAGTCTGTGGGTCAGGTTTAGTCTGTGGATCAGGTTTAGTCTCTGGGTCAGGTTTAGTCTGTGGGTCAGGTTTGTAGTCACATTTATAGTTTTGTGAACTTCTTGTGCATTTAATTTAAACTAATAAACAGATTGAGAGAACAAACTAAAAAGTAAGTTGTCTGCTAATAGCTTAATCTTTTGTATTATTCCATGTATTTCATCTGAGGACGACCACTGTCCTAACCTTAACCATAATGGTTATGGTTAGGACAGTGCAAACTCCAGACTTACTTGACGTGGTTCCTTTAGGAATGAGGCGTATACTTTAAACTGGCTGAACCTCGCTGCCTCCACTCCAACACACAACAATCCCTCCACAACAACATGGAGTGCTCTGGAGTGTGCGAGGGCGGGAGGAGAGGCGTCTCATTGGCTCTCAGAGATGGAGTTGTCGTCTGTCTGTATAAACAGGGGATAGACCCCCCCCCCCCCCCCCCCCTCTAGTGTTTTGTTTCCCAGTGTTTTGTTAAAGTCTTGTGATGCTGCTGTGTGACAAAGCGCCCCCTCCACTGGGACCCTCGCCCACGCTGCCTCTTTCAACAGGACTTTTGGAGAGGAGATGTGAGCGCTTAGCCCCGCGGCGTTCAGGTCTCCTGTCACACTGAAGGGGCGCATGGGGCCACAAAGAACACTCTAGAACAATGCTTCTCTCCCCACCAGGCCCTCCACATTCATCTGCCTGCCAAAGCCTTCCTCCCTTTTCACTGGCTTGACAATTTCTTTCTCTTTGTGTGTTCCATTTCTTTCCCCTCCCTCCTGTGTGTGTTGATGTTCTCCCCCAGCTGAGCTTCCCTGAGGAGAACGAGGATGTTCTTCTGCTGAGGTCCATCATCGACGTCAACCTGCCTAAGTTCCTCGCTCACGATCTGCCCCTGTTTGAGGTGAGACCTCATCCCTCTCCCTCCTACAGTCACACAGCAGGACTAGTCAAAGGAAGTGGAAGACACACTTCAGGGCAATGTGCGTCTGTGTGTGTGTGTGTGAGTGTGTGTGTCTGTGTTTGTGTGAGTGTGTGTGTGTGCTGGCCTGTATGTGTGTGTGTCTGTGTTTGTCAAGTTTGTGGTTTGAATTGTGTACACTGGATTTATGTGAATGTGTGTGTGTGTGTGACGGTTGTGTCCATCTCCCAACACCTCTCCTAGGGCATCACCTCCGACCTCTTCCCAGGGGTCAGGCTTCCCAAGCCCGACTACCAGGTGCTGCTGGACGCCATCGAGGAAAGCAGCCGGCGCATGAACCTCCAGGTCACCCCCTTCTTTGCGGAGAAGATACTGCAGATGTACGAGATGATGATGGTGAGGCACGGCTTCATGCTGGTGGGCGAGCCCTTTGGAGGAAAGACCTGCGCCTACCGGGTGCTGGCCGCCGCCCTGCGCACCATCTCTGAGAAGGTAAGACACCTCACTAGGGGGATGGAGCAGACCTCACGTTACATCTAGTACATGTTACAGTGGAGCAGACCTCACATTACATCTAGTAGACGTAACAGAGGAGATGGAGCAGACCTCACGTTACATCTAGTAGACGTTACAGAGGGGATGGAGCAGACCTCACGTTACATCTAGTAGACGTTACAGAGGGGATGGAGCAGACCTCACGTTACATCTAGTACATGTTACAGTGGAGCAGACCTCACGTTACATCTAGTAGACGTTACAGAGGAGATGGAGCAGACCTCACGTTACATCTAGTAGACGTAACAGAGGAGATGGAGCAGACCTCACGTTACATCTAGTACATGTTACAGTGGAGCAGACCTCACGTTATATCTAGTAGACGTTACAGAGGGGATGGAGCAGACCTCACGTTACATCTAGTAGACGTAACAGAGGAGATGGAGCAGACCTCACGTTACATCTAGTAGACGTTACAGAGGGGATGGAGCAGACCTCACGTTACATCTAGTAGACGTAACAGAGGAGATGGAGCAGACCTCACGTTACATCTAGTACATGTTACAGTGGAGCAGACCTCACGTTACATCTAGTAGACGTTACAGAGGGGATGGAGCAGACCTCACGTTACATCTAGTAGACGTAACAGAGGAGATGGAGCAGACCTCACGTTACATCTAGTAGACGTTACAGAGGGGATGGAGCAGACCTCACGTTACATCTAGTAGACGTTACAGAGGGGATGGAGCAGACCTCACGTTACATCTAGTAGACGTAACAGAGGAGATGGAGCAGACCTCACGTTACATCTAGTAGACGTTACAGAGGGGATGGAGCAGACCTCACGTTACATCTAGTAGACGTTACAGAGGGGATGGAGCAGACCTCACGTTACATCTAGTAGACGTTACAGTGGGGATGGAGCAGACCTCAACATTAACTCATTCAGCATTAGAGATCAAATCAAACTTCCCAGCACACCTGTGGGTCCTTGTTAATGGAGGCTCACAGGTTAAACAGCCTCCCCCACACACACTAGAGGAAGAGCTCTAGCAGGTTCTGCTCTGTTCACCAGGATTCTCTTACAATCAACGGGATTCCTCATCCCCCCGTGTCCTTGTCTTCAGGAGGAGCCCTCAAGCACACATGTTAATGGCTGTTTCAGCGTAGTCCGCTACAAGTAGTTATTCTGGTTGTTATTGACATTGCTTTGCTTGTTTTTAACCTTGCTTGGATAGAAGCAGCCGCTACACCGCTAAATTTTAATGTAACACAGTGTCCTAATGGCTCCTAGAGGCATGGTGTTATTGTGGTGAATCCTATCCAGCAGCAGCATGCTGAGCCTAAGGCGAGCTGACGGCGCCTCAGCTTTGCTGTTTGCGGCGGTTTTGTCTTTTCGGGCGGTCGGTTGTTGATGTTGTTCCCTGGTTTCTTGGCTGTACAGCTGTCAATCAGCTGTCAATCAGCTGTCCTGCTGGGCCAAAGGAATACGTTATGAGTACAGAGTATTTATTGATATGATGTGTGTGTTTGTACCCGTTTTTACCTCACTAGGGTCTGATGGAGGAGAATCCGGTCCAGATCACGGTCATCAACCCTAAGGCCGTCACCATGGGTCAGCTGTACGGACAGTTTGACCCCGTCTCCCACGAGTGGTCGGACGGCATCCTGGCCGTCAGCTACAGAGCCTTTGCCGTGTCGCAGGTGAGTGTACCGCCATTAGCCGCTAGCCACTAGCCACTAGCCGCTAGTCACTAGCCGCTAGCCACTAGCACCACTGGATTCATAATATAAATCAATTTGTCTTTTATTTTTTTATGCAGAATGAAGCACAGTCCAGTCAGTTTTATTTGTATAGCCCTTAGTCACAGCCACAGTCTCAAAAGGACGTTATATATTCATGACAATATGAGGGACTGGGGACAGCCAATCTATCAATATAGTATACAGAATTATGTGGGAAGTGGGGTTGAGTATGGCCACAACATTGTCCGGTATCGGGGTCCATTGAAACACTTCAGGGTGCCGTAGTCATACCAGGACCACCACGCAGTCAGTCCTTCATCCCTAGACCACTGAGCGTGAGCACATTATAGCATTACAGCGTGTAATTATATGTGATCAAACAACTGTTGACAACGGAGCCTTGGTTTTTAATCAAGACCGCTGTCACGTGAATAAAAGCTGTGTCATGTAGCACACAGTACTGCCTTTTCAGCCCAGTGACATCTTGAGTGGCGTGTAATAACGTAGTTTGACTTTTAAACTGTGGTTGTCTCTGAGCTGTATTTTCATGGAGCCACTCACACTGAAACATCTATTGTCTCGGAATAAATATTGTAGTATTGAACAGTAGCGAAAACACTTGATGTACTGCCCTGTGTATACCTCCCAATAAGATGTCTGTAACAATGGCCTGAACTAAACTAAGGACTGCAGCTGACGGGTACAGTGGGTACACACACTAAAACGTCATTTTAAGTTAAGATCCAAAGATCCACTCTTTAAAGCTTCATGGCTGCAATTACTTGTGTCTACAGAGAGGGGTCAGGGCAGAGCAGATCTGCATACTCACCATAATGAGGTTGTAGGAGCTGCTGGATGTTCTCAGATCACTACATCCCCTCCTCCCAGCGCCGCGTGGCCCTGGCCAGCGCCGTGGCCCTGCCAGCGCCGCATGGCCCCTGGCCCAGCCGCCGCTCGCTTCTATAACTTACAACAAATCAATTTAAAAACAGCCTCAGCGGTCGCCAGGGCTGCCAGCCAGCGTACGGAGCCTCCACTGTGACTTTATGACACGTATTAAACACACTCCGCTGTACGTCAGCAACACTACATGCATGGATCCTCAAGGCACCCTGAGAGACGGTCTTTTCCCCTCTTCTCAGAGGGCAGAAGCACTGAGTTTAACCCCAACTTAATGTGGTTTAATGTGTTTTGGCACAAACTTTAAATCATGAATAATACCTTCACAATCCTCCACTAATAATGTTTCCGGAACCCAGGGCCAACCTGCTGGAAAGATTATCCATTCTTTTCCATTTAATTAAAAAAGCGTTCAGAGTTTGGAATGTTGAAGCGTGTCCTATTATCTTTTTAACTGTATGACTAATTAGAAATTGGAACTTTGCAAGTTTGATTTTAGACACACGGCTCAATGGCATATCACAGAGCAATATGAAAACTTCAAATAGTTACTAATCTCAAAATAACAAATCGCAGACGCTTGATGTCACAAAGCTTTTTTATATTACAGTAAGCAGCGAAAAGGGTCATTGTTATATTTTAATATTTATGAATTTTGTTTTAATGCCTGATGTCACATGTAGGAGTATACCGTGTGTTATGGTAAACAGAGGAAACGGTCACTATTGGATGTTAACCAAGCTGAATAATCTTCATCATACAACCATTAGAATACAATAGCTGAGACACTTTGATGAGCCAGAGCCACTTACCAACAAGCAAACCATAACCAGGACTCACTCACCTGAGGTGTTCTTCTGGCTCCAGAGCCCAGACAGGAAGTGGCTGATCTTCGACGGGCCGGTGGACGCGGTGTGGATCGAGAATATGAACACAGTGCTGGACGACAACAAGAAGCTGTGTCTGATGAGTGGAGAGATCATCCAGATGTCCCCGCAGATGAGCCTCATCTTCGAGCCCATGGACCTCGAGGTGGCCTCCCCTGCTACAGTAGGTGACACACACACACTAGGGTGGTTTTCAAAAATAAAGTTTCTAGTTATTTTTCTCCACATGGATATTTTTATTACATGTCATACCAATGAACAACATGCAAAGTTTCAGCTCAAAAACATTATATTTAGGGGTCGCTCCACTTTGACACTTTTTATAACTAGCTTTTGCTAGATATTTTATTATTAATACATTGTTACGCTGTGGTTATGGCTTATGGTTTTATTTCAAATGTGTAGGAACTAGTTAAAGATTCTGAAAGTTGTTTTAGTGTCATGGTGTAGATTGTTAATTTTACTGAAACATGATAGCCTTTTTTGATGGAACTGGAAGTGTTTTACTGTGATTATCCACTAGTCTGAGAAGGAACTGTTTGTGTTCTTCGTTTTTGGTCAACGTATGGTTGTATTTTTGTATCAGACTATCTCCACGCTCAGCGGTGTCGTTAACAACCTTCATTTTCTTGCTGCGCTCTCGAAGTTCAATGTAATTAGGATCATCTGCCCACACACTTGGTTGTTGCTCAAGGAAAGATGTTGCTTTTTCTTTTCCTCCATCCACCAAAACATCGAAAAACGAGTTTGTCCGTGATGTCACCATGTCCTCCAATTTCATATTTTGTACTTCACCAGTGATTTTGAAACGTCGAGGAAAAAAGACAAAGACAATCTGTGAATCTAAGTGATGCACAATGGCACACTGCAATATGGAGCGACCCCTAAATGATCATCCATCATCTTCAAATTTTTTACACATACTAATGGACCACAATGGACAAAATCAGGCATGTGGAGAGGACTTTCGACCAATTAATTTTTTTCTATAGTGAAAACCATCCTAACACACACACACGCACGCACGCACGCACACACCACCCGTGAAAACAGGAAATTGTTGATTTGAATCAAACTTGATCATCAGCCCTCTTTCTCTCGCCGCCTATAAGTCTTTATACAGAAGAAAAATGAGCAATAAAGAACAATGGCCTCAGACCTCACATCACAGTTCACTATCACATGATCAGAGCTGGTTGTTATTAGGCCCAAAACCAGCCTCCCTGCCTGCTAGGGTTGAAGCCCAAGTGCAGCTACACCGTCTTTCCTGTTTTGTTATGAATATGTTCTTTCAGAGAAGGCTCATTGGCGAGTAAAAGATGGGGGTTTCAGAAGAACAATGTATTTCTCTAGTGGCCGGTCTGCTGCTGGGGTTTGATTTGAACTGTCCTGACAGGACGTTTTGGGGAAGGTTTAGTTGACCAGCGCTGGCCAGGTTTTGTGTTCCCTGTTGACCAAGAAGGGATCGTGACAATGGTAGAGGATGCTATTGTTTTAGATTCCCTATAACTATGGATCCCAGATTCATTTGTCAGCCATATCACAGTAGTTGGGGTTTTCGCCGGTCAGCTGGTTTCCAGTAGCGTCTACATTCTACTGCTTTGATTTCCATTATAATTCATAATGCTGTGCAGTGAGCAGAACCTTCTTAGAGGAGTTTATTTGTGTGGCTAAAGGTTGCCGGCATCCAGAAGACCTGAGGCCAATGCGCCCGCAGCATCTATCTCACTTGCTAATGATGTGAACTAAAGTGACCGAACAAAGAGGAAAAATGTCCCCTGAATAAACAAAGAGAAACATCAAGGTCATTGGCATGAACATTCCCCTCGTGCTCGGAGACGTCTGCCTTCATGGAGACTGTCACTACATGGTCGGGGGGCACAGGGAACACAAGGAGTCATCTAGGTTCACGGTAGTGATTGGGACGAGCCTTCCCTCTCTCTCTCTCTCTCTCTCCATCTCCTCATGGGTGCTTTTTCTGGTTGGTTGTGATTAATGGAACAGATGTTCATGAATGTAGCTGTCTGCTTTTATGTTCTAGTTCTAGTCAACAGTATGGCGCAGGTAGAGACAATCTGTTTCTTCTGAACAAACTATTCTCTTATGTGCAACACAGAGACATTCTCATTAACTTAATAAAAAAATGGAAACAAGCAAGGAGACGATATCGTAGCTCATAGTCAGCTCAATAATGCTCTTTCCCAGATGTTCCTTAACGCATATCTGTGCTGGTGTCTTCGCTGGCCAGATGTGATGCAGATGTTTCCACGCAAAGGCAGCTTTAGTTAGCATTGTTATACAGTATTTGTCCAATCTCGTCCATGTGTAAAACAACCAGCTGGTCCTGCAGATGCTCAGCAGAGTTCACCTCATAAAGTGAGAGCACCAGGGGCTAGTTCCAGTTCTGTACAATAACCACTACACAATAACAAAGACTCAGTACTGAGAAGGTCCTGTACCACTTCTCATCACACACACACACACACACACACACACCTAACACACACACTAACTACACATCAGTCTCATGTGTCATAGTCAGCGTTTATGGTGCGCTGTTCTCTTCTTCATTGGTATGCCTCCATGTTCCCCATCTTACCTGTCTCACACACCTGTCTCACACACCTGTCTCACTGCAGCAAAGGAACCCTGCTGCTCCTCCCACTTGTGTCTCTTTGTTGACGTGATCTGTCCTACTTCTTCTCTGCGAGGCTGACGGCTCCATAGATAAACGCACACAGAACCCCCCTATTACGGGCCTTTGTGGGTCTGCTGTTTCTAGTCACGGGGTCTTTGACTGTTCTTCTCTCCGTGGCGTTTCTAGTTATGGAGTCAGAATTACAGAAGCTTCTTTAAGAACCGGGTCGCCTGCCATCACTAAGTGGCTGTTGTTGTTTTCCTCCCGCTGTCACGGTGATCCAGACATCCTCAGACACGCTGTTCCACTGCTCTGACGCACTGCATAGGAAGTCAGAAGCACATTGACAACACATAACAAACACACACACGCACACACGCACGCACGCACACGTCAGATAAACACATTATATAAATCTATGCTGTGGTTCTATAGTCTCAAATGGGTGCTCAGGTCAGGACAGTAAGGGCAGTGAGTGTGTCCTTCCCCTGGCGTATACGTCCGAGGGGCGCCAGGTGAGGTGTGTTTCAGTGCTTCTGCCACCGGCGCCGCACTGAAAATGTCCCCAAGAGATTCGCTCTCCCCTCAGCACGCCGGAGCTGGGGTTTTAACACGTGTGGACGTGCACCAAAACACCTCTAGAGAAATCGCCTTATCACCTTATCACCTTATCACCTATTATCACCTTATCAGAGTCTAAACACACGCCATCACGCCGCCGTACCAGAACACGCGTTGTGTCATTGCTGACGTGTCCATGCGTGTCCCTTGTTGCGTGTGGCAGGTGTCTCGGTGTGGGATGATCTACATGGAGCCCCACATGCTGGGCTGGGAGCCTCTGCTGGTGTCCTGGCTGGGCACGCTGCCCTCCGCCCTCAGCGCCATGCACCAGGACCTCATCTCAGGCCTGTTCCACCGGCTGCTGCCCGCATGCCTGCAGCTCGTACGCAAGGCCACCAAGGTACTGGGCTGGGGGACAGACCTCACTACACTGTGTGTGTGTGTGTGTGTGTGTGTGTGTGTGTGTGTGTGTGTGTGTGTGTGTGTGTGTGTGTGTGTGTGTGTGTGTGTGTGTGTGTGTGTGTGTGTGTGTGTGTGTGTGTGTGTGTGTGTGTGTGTGTGTGTGTGTGTCAGCGGTCTGGCCCAACCCATTAATGTTCTGGGATTGTGTCTTGTTTGTATTTCTTTAACCCGATCCCAAAGGTCCCAGGATGCAGCAACAGGGGCTTTTAGAACAGACAGCACAAGGTAGAGTTCTGACTGAAATAGTCGGCTGAAAAGGCAGCTTATCCCCACAGCCTAAAATTACATTTTTGTTTACTAATTAGTTGTTATATATGTAGTTATATATGTAATATCTGTCAACCTACATACTGTGCATACTGCATGTCAGGAGATATGTGAAATATGTTCATATTAATTATAAACGTTATGTTGTTGTGTTATATCCATACATCAACTCGACTGTATATACAAAGCTGATTATTAAGCATTCAAAACATTGAATGTTGGTCTGGCTGTTCCGTGGCAGAGGGAGGGAGCGAGGAGCTGTTCAGCCAAGCAGTTCAACCTTCATGTTCTGTGACTCAAAGAAAATTAATGAGTGCAGGCGCCAATTCCAAGCCTTTTGTGGCGCATGGCTGAGAGAGAGAGGAGGCTCCGGAGGACGGTTATATGGTCGCACAGGGCGTCGTCATGGAGGAGCACAGGGACTATGAACTACCAAACTGACTTTCAACACAATCACAAACCCAATGAAAGATCTGCCTGCTTTTTGCTCGAAGCTGAACCACATGTGATCCACAATGAGATCCAGCTCTGCATTCATTCCCTACGGGAGGAGCATTGGAGCTCCGCCTGGCGTTGTCGCCGCTACGCTCCGAGTGTCGAGTGTAGCAGATTCCCATTTCTGGCCTGTATCTGGCTCTGTAAACGGGCATGGGCGTGTGGTTCTTAAGCAGCTGTCAAACACGCTCTCCCCTGGCTGCATTTCAGGAGCTGTCCCCCACCTCCGACACCAACCTGGTCAGGTCCCTGATGAACCTAATGGACTGCATGATGGACGAGTTCCACCACGAGGCCAGGATCAAAAGCATGAACCAGAGAGACATTTGCTCCTGGTTGGAGGTAAGGGTGAAGATGTCTGCTTCTTTGCAAGATGACTCCTCTAGCTTGACTGTACATTCCGTTAATATCATTACAGTTCTGCATGTATAAGTCATATCATAGTTTTACGACGATGAATGGATGGATTTTTTTCGGTCCATTTAAGTCCAATCTTAAATCCACTTCCCAGTCCTTACTCTTCTCATACTGAACCCTCTGAGACCACACATACAACAACCTGAACCCTCTGAGACCACACATACAACAACCTGAACCCTCTGAGACCACACATACAACAACCTGAACCCTCTGAGACCACACATACAACAACCTGAACCCTCTGAGACCACACATACAACAACCTGAACCCTCTGAGACCACACATACAACAACCTGAACCCTCTGAGACCACACATACAACAACCTGAACCCTCTGAGACCACACATACAACAACCTGAACCCTCTGAGACCACACATACAACAACCTGAACCCTCTGAGACCACACATACAACAACCTGAACCCTCTGAGACCACACATACAACAACCTGAACCCTCTGAGACCACACATACAACAACCTGAATACAAGATACAAGATTTTTATCGGCCATTTGTAACAAGTACATAGGAAGGCTTACTCCCATTCCCTCCCGCAGTATAAATCTCAAAAAAATACCATAACAAAATATATATACAATAAAATAAACAAAAAAAGAGCAGCAAAGTGACTTAAATGATATGTACATTTACGTATGTTTATTTCGTTTTTTTACAAAAATCTTTCAAAAGCATTTAAAGTGCCAGTGTGGTGTAGCAGCATCATGAATACAATGCAGTACAGTGCAGTAGTTTTAATGAGTCCAGAAAGTCCAGCAAAGTATGTAACGTGTAATGTTAATGACATGTTATGATAGTGTAATGTTAATGACATGTTATGACAGTGTAATGTTAATGACATGTTATGATAGTGTAATGTTAATGACATGTTATGATAGTGTAATGTTAATGACATGTTATGATAGTGTAATGTTAATGACATGTTATGATAGTGTAATGTTAATGACATGTTATGACAGTGTAATGTTAATGACATGTTATGATAGTGTAATGTTAATGACATGTTATGATAGTGTAATGTTAATGACATGTTATGATAGTGTAATGTTAATGACATGTTATGACAGTGTAATGTTAATGACATGTTATGACAGTGTAATGTTAATGACATGTTATGATAGTGTAATGTTAATGACATGTTATGAAAGTGTAATGTTAATGACGTGTTATGAAAGTGTAATGTTAATGACATGTTATGATAGTGTAATGTTAATGACATGTTATGATAGTGTAATGTTAATGACATGTTATGATAGTAGCAGCACTCCTATCAGTTCAGTAGGTCACTGCCTGTGGATAAAAGCTATCTTTAAACTTGGTAGTCCTTGCTGTACGGATGCTGAGGAACCAGCGACCAGACGGTAGGGGAGAAGAGATTGAGCCCAGGGTGGTTGCAGTCCTTTATGATGGACATGGCCTTCTTCTGACACCTGGTCCTAAAGATCTCCTCAATGCATGGAAGTGCACACCCGATGATCTTCTCTGCCGTCCTCACGACCCTCTGGAAGGCTTTCTCCGGTGCCACCGTAGAGAGCGTTGAACCCTCTGAGGTCACGTATAACACAAACTACGGGCTAGGTCCCTTTGTGAGTGTAGTCTATGGTTCTGTGTTAGGGGCCCCTTAGTGAGTGTAGTCTATGGTTCTGTGTTAGGGGCCCCTTAGTGAGTGTAGTCTATGGTTCTGTGTGAGCGGCCCCTTAATGAGTGTAGTCTATGGTTCTGTGTTAGGGGCCCCTTAGTGAGTGTAGTCTATGGTTCTGTGTTAGGGGCCCCTTAGTGAGTGTAGTGTATGGTTCTGTGTGATGGGCCCCTTAGTGAGTGTAGTCTATGGTTCTGTTTGATGGGTTCCTTTATAAATGTAGTCTATGGTTCTGTGTGATGGGTTCCTTTATAAGTGTAGTCTATGGTTCTGTGTGAGGGGTTCCTTAATAAGTGTAGTCTATGGTTCTGTGTGAGGGGCCCCTTAGTGAGTGTAGTCTATGGTTCTGTGTTAGGGGCCCCTTAGTGAGTGTAGTCTATGGTTCTGTGTTAGGGGCCCCTTAGTGAGTGTAGTCTATGGTTCTGTGTTAGGGGCCCCTTAGTGAGTGTAGTCTATGGTTCTGTTTGATGGGTGTTTTAATAAGTGTATTCTATGAAGATGTCTGCTTCTTTGCAAGATGACTCCTCTAGCTTGACTGTACATTCCGTTAATATCATTACAGTTCTGCATGTATAATTCATATCATAGTTTTACGACGATGAATGGATGGATTTTTTTCGGTCCATTTAAGTCCAATCTTAAATCCACTTCCCAGTCCTTACTCTTCTCATACTGAACCCTCTGAGACCACACATACAACAACCTGAACCCTCTGAGACCACACATACAACAACCTGAACCCTCTGAGACCACACATACAACAACCTGAACCCTCTGAGACCACACATGCAACAACCTGAACCCTCTGAGACCACACATACAACAAGTGAGTGTAGTCTATGGTTCTGTGTGAGGGGTTCCTTAATAAGTGTAGTCTATGGTTCTGTGTGAGGGCTTCCTTAATAAGTGTAGTCTATGGTTCTATGTGATGGGTTCTTTATTAAGTGTAGTCTATGGTTCTGTGTGATGGGCCCCTTATTGAGTGTAGTCTATGGTTCTGTGTTAGGGGCCCCTTAGTGAGTGTAGTCTATGGTTCTGTGTTAGGGGCCCCTTAGTGAGTGTAGTCGATGGTTCTGTGTGAGGGGCCCCTTAGTGAGTGTAGTCTATGGTTCTGTGTTAGGGGCCCCTTAATGAGTGTAGTCTATGGTTCTGTGTGAGGAGCCCCTTAGTGAGTGTAGTCTATGGTTCTGTGTTAGGGGCCCCTTAATGAGTGTAGTCTATGGTTCTCTAGATGGGTTCCTTAATTAGTGTAGTCTATGGTTCTGTGTGAGGGGCCCCTTAGTGAGTGTTGTCTATGGTTCTGTTTGATGGGTGCTTTAATAAGTGTATTCTAGGGTTCTGTGTGATGGGTTCCTTTATAAGTGTAGTCTATGGTTCTGTGTGATGGGTTCCTTAATAAGTGTAGTCTATGGTTCTCTAGATGGGTTCCTTAATAAGTGTAGTCTATGGTATTGTGTGATGGGTTCCTTAATAAGTGTAGTCTATGGTTCTGTGTGATGGGCCCCTTAATGAGTGTAGTCTATGGTTCTGTGTGAGGGGCCCCTTAGTGAGTGTAGTCTATGGTTCTGTGTTAGGGGCCCCTTAATGAGTGTAGTCTATGGTTCTGTTTGATGTGTTCTTTAATAAGTGTAGTCTATGGTTCTGTGTTAGGGGCCCCTTAATGAGTGTAGTCTATGGTTCTGTTTGATGTGTTTTTTATTAAGTGTAGTCTATGGTTCTGTGTGATGGGCCCCTTAATGAGTGTAGTCTATGGTTCTGTGTGATGGGCCCCTTAATGAGTGTAGTCTATGGTTCTGTGCTAGGGGCCCCTTAATGAGTGTAGTCTATTGTTCTGTGTGAGGGGCCCCTTAGTGAGTGTAGTCTATGGTTCTGTGTGAGGGGCCCCTTAGTGAGTGTAGTCTATGGTTCTGTGTGAGGGGCCCCTTAGTGAGTGTAGTCTATGGTTCTGTGCTAGGGGCCCCTTAATGAGTGTAGTCTATTGTTCTGTGTGAGGGGCCCCTTAGTGAGTGTAGTCTATGGTTCTGTGTGAGGGGCCCCTTAGTGAGTGTAGTCTATGGTTCTGTGTGAGTGTGATACTTTTGTCTCGAGTCATGCATTTGGGTTCGGGTCCATAGTTTGGTCATGACAATGGTCAAAAACAGCTCCATTTGATATGCTTAAACTAAACATAAAATAAAAACTAGATTCAACAACATGACAAAATGAATCACAATAAATAATGTAATGCACAAAATACCATATGACCATATGATGACCTATTTGTTTTTTCCTTTCTTTATCTGTTGCTCTCTGTAAAAAGCAAAGTCATTTGTATGCGTTTTAGATAAATCGTTTAGATGATCGTTCAAATTATCGATAGAAAAATAATGTTTTTAAACTGAACCAAAGCCACGCATTCTGCTTGTCACTCCCGACCAAGGGGGACGCCCCCACGTCGCTCTCCCAGAACCAGGCTTCAGCGCCCGGCCCGCTTGTGGGATGAGCTCTTTGTAGTGCTCTGCGTGAGTTCCTGTCACCAAGTTCTCATCACCGAGTTCCCTATCGGAGGGCTGCTATTATCCCTCTGGCACACATTCCCCCGTTCCCCCAGCTAGTCATTATCAGTGTCTCCAATTAATCAGCCTCTCCACACAGCAGGGGGCTGAGACAAGCCTCATTTCCGCCCGTAATTCCACTCGTTGCCGTTTCACATGGCACTCCGACGCGCCTGTTTATGTACTCTTAACGACACGAGGCATCGCACCGCTGGTGTGGAACGTGGCTGTCTCATTTGATTAGGTGGGTTGTAGAGATGCATCATAGTTAAACTGTCGCTGGAAGGTTACTGTCAATAAAGTCCTCCGTGGGGTCAGGGCGCCACACAATGAGCACTTAGCTAGGAACAAGCCCTGGTTATAGCCAGTAAGAGGAAGGCCAGGAAGAGCCAGTGGTACATAATGGAGCATGACGTTTGTTTTGATGTTTAGATTAGATTAGATTCTAATTTATTGTCATTGCACAGCAATGTAAAAGTAGAGCATGAATAATTCCCTGTTTAACACTCCATAATGCATCACCCACAGGGCTGGCCAGCAAAACAGCATAACCCAGTTTACTCAGCACAAAAACACACTGGCCTGCATTCCAGATTATCACATTATCACTCTCCCTGGGCTTCCTAGATGATCAGATTATCACTCTCCGGGGGTTTCCCAGATGATCTGATTATCTGTAGCTGGCGGAACCCCTAGGTAGTACAGACCGAGTCGGAGGCTGAAAAGGAGTTTAAAACCTGTAGGCGTCTTTATTGTCTCGGGTCAAAAACAGTGTGTATGGTGCACCAGGGAATAATCTGATATGAGATGTGGTTAACAACTATGTGTGTGAAAATTACGGAAGGAATAATGCCATGTGTAAAGTGTGTGTGCAAAATGGAAATCCAATAAGGGGGTGTTGTAGAATGTGCTGCGGGGAAAAGGCCAAAACAAACCTAAAAACATCCAGATACAAGATACAATATACAAGACACAAGATACAAGATATGTACTGGCCATTTGTAACAAGTACATAGAAATGCTTACTCCCCATTCCCTCCCGCAGTATACATCTCCAAAACAATACCATAAAAATAAAATTAATATATACAATAAAATGAACAATAAAAGACAGCAAAGTAACTGATGGATGGTTGAACATCAATTGTGCAAAATCCAGGGCAAAAACAAAATCCAAAATCCAACAAAAGTAACAAACAAGAAAAATAGCTATAACAGAGAAAAACACGGGTATGCTCGGGGGAATTTGCTAGAGAGTCTCGGGTCGTAGAAAAGGGAAAAGTTCTGGCAACGGTTGAACAAGAGAGCGGAGTATAAATTGGGAGGTAATTGATGGAGCGCTGATTATGATGGGGGGGCTGAAGCGTGGTCATGGTCTACTGTGACGGTGTGTCTTCCTGGGTGTAGTAATGCTAGGTGGATGCGAGGTGGAGGCAGAGGAGTGTGGCTGGAGGAGAGAGTGGTCTGATGCTGGCATCACAACATTATCACTCTCCTGAAGGCTTCCCAGATTATCACTCTCCTGAAGGCTTCCCAGATTATCACTCTCCTGAAGGCTTCCCAGATTATCACTCTCCTGAAGGCTTCCCAGATTATCACTCTCCTGAAGGCTTCCCAGATTATCACTCTCCTCGGGGGGTCCCAGATTATCAGATAACACTCTCCTGGGGGTCCCAGATTATCACTCTCCTCGGGAGGTCCCAGATTATCAGATTATCACTCTCCTCGGGGGTCCCAGATTATCACTCTCCTCGGGGGGTCCCAGATTATCAGATAACACTCTCCTGGGGGTCCCAGATTATCACTCTCCTCGGGGGGTCCCAGATTATCAGATAACACTCTCCTCGGGAGGTCCAAGATTATCAGATAACACTCTCCTGGGGGGTCCCAGATTATCAGATTATCATTCTCCTGGGGGGTTCCTAGATTGTTACCAGTGGTGGCTGGCCCATAGGGGGCGATGGGGCGCCGCCCCCCCTAAACCACACGCACAAACAAAATTAAAAAAAATAAATATATATAAATTGTCAATATGTGTGTGTTTAAAATATGGAATGCACCCAGAAATATGTGTAAAATATGATTTTAAAATAATTTGCGCAACATAATATGCTTTTCCTAGTACACATATGCCTCGTACACTGTGGCCGTGTTCCATTTCAGGGTCTGCAGCCTTAAGGGAGCATTTGAATGACGATGCTGGGGGGGCTGTAGAGAAATAGCCCCACGGAGGCGGGTCTCTGTAGCAGTTTAGCCAATTGCTGATTCAAGATATAAACGAGTGACATAAACTGTAGCCAATCAGCGTCCTCAAAACATCTTCCGGGAGAGCTGTTTTCAAACAGCCCTCCCGGAAGACTTTGGAGCATCGAGCATCGTCATTTGTGTGCGTCACAGTGTACTACTAGGAAAAGTATATTATGCTCTGTCTCTGCGGGCACACACACACACACACACACACGGACGCACACACACACACAGAGACGCACACGCACAGACGCACACTCACACACAGACGCACGCACACACGCACAAACACATATGCAAAAACACACACTCACACACACACTTACAAATATATGTCAGTGTTTTTTGTCAGTGTGCCGATATATATATATTTTTGTTGAGTGATTGATATCGTTTTCGTGAGTGATTTAAACAAGCAGGTATATATATATATATATATATATATATATACCTGCTTGTTTAATCACTCACCAAACTCACCTGTTCAGAGCGGCTTTGAATGTGTTTTGGTGTTATTGTTAACTCGTTGTTTCCTCTTAAATGTGTTTATGTATCCATGTACCAAATAAAGTCTAAAAGAATAGACTGTGTGAAGTTCTGTGGGCCTTTGAGCTGGCCTTGCGTGGCCATGATGAAAGTGATGGACAGAAGGGCTACATTTCAATACAAAAAGTAATTGTATATAATGTAATTAACAATATGTAATTGTAAAAAAAAAAAAATGGTATAGCCCCCCCTGGTGAAAAATGCACCAGCCGCCACTGATTGTTACTCTCCTGGGGGGTTCGAGACGCCGGGCCTTCCATCCTAGAAGCTCCAATAACAACCCTCACCTCTTCCTCTTCCTCACTAGGGCATCTTCGTGTTCTGCCTGGTGTGGTCGGTGGGCGCCAGCTGCGACGATGTGGGCCGGGTCCGGTTGGACAGTGTGCTGAGGGAGCTTCTAGTCGCCCCCCTGAGCGAAGACACCCGCGTCCGCCACGGCATCCTGGCCTCAGTGGAGCCTCCGGCCAAGCAGCTGAGCGTCCCCCTGCCTGGAGAGGGCACGCTCTACCAGTACCGCTTCGTCAAAGAGGTCAGGGACAGGGCCTGTTCTATATCTACTCATCTACCAAGCATCTTCAGAGAGACAATAGGTGTACATGATTCCTTTAAGAATTAACTTTCACATGGCAGTCACAACGAAGGAAACAAAAGGTGAGCTGTGTGACCATCGTGGAGCATTAAGGACGTCACACATGTAGCATGCAGTACATTATGAAATCAGGTAGGGGGGGAGCTGGGAGGTGGTCTATCCTGTAGGAAGAGGGGAGAGGGCCACATGGCATGGCTAGTGTTGGGTCTGGTGTTACAGTGTAAGGTCTGGTGTTACAGTGTTAGGTCTGGTGTTACAGTGTTAGGTCTGTAGTGTTAGGTCTGGTGTTACAGTGTTAGGTCTGTAGTGTTGGGTCTGGTGTTACAGTGTAAGGTCTGGTGTTACAGTGTTAGGTCTGTAGTGTAAGGTCTGGTGTTACAGTGTTAGGTCTGGTGTTACAGTGTTAAGTCTGTAGTGTTAGGTCTGGTGTTACAGTGTAAGGTCTGGTGTTACAGTGTTAGGTCTGTAGTGTAAGGTCTGGTGTTACAGTGTTAGGTCTGGTGTTACGGTGTTAGGTCTGTAGTGTTTGGTCTGGTGTTACAGTGTTAGGTCTGGTGTTACAGTGTCAGGTCAGTAGTGTTGGGTCTGGTGTTACAGTGTTAGGTCTGTAGTGTTAGGTCTGGTGTTACAGTGTCAGGTCTGTAGTGTTGGGTCTGGTGTTACAGTGTTAGGTCTGTAGTATTAGGTCTGGTGTTACAGTGTTAGGTCTGGTGTTACAGTGTTAGGTCTGTAGTGTTAGGTCTGGTGTTACAGTGTTAAGTCTGTAGTGTTAGGTCTGGTGTTACAGTGTTAGGTCTGGTGTTACAGTGTTAGGTCTGGTGTTACAGTGTTAAGTCTGTAGTGTTAGGTCTGGTGTTACAGTGTAAGGTCTGGTGTTACAGTGTTAGGTCTGTAGTGTTAGGTCTGGTGTTACAGTGTAAGGTCTGTAGTGTTAGGTCTGGTGTTACAGTGTTAGGTCTGTAGTGTTGGGTCTGGTGTTACAGTGTAAGGTCTGGTGTTACAGTGTTAGGTCTGTAGTGTAAGGTCTGGTGTTACAGTGTTAGGTCTGGTGTTACAGTGTTAAGTCTGTAGTGTTAGGTCTGGTGTTACAGTGTAAGGTCTGGTGTTACAGTGTTAGGTCTGTAGTGTAAGGTCTGGTGTTACAGTGTTAGGTCTGGTGTTACAGTGTTAGGTCTGTAGTGTTTGGTCTGGTGTTACAGTGTTAGGTCTGGTGTTACAGTGTCAGGTCTGTAGTGTTGGGTCTGGTGTTACAGTGTTAGGTCTGTAGTATTAGGTCTGGTGTTACAGTGTTAGGTCTGGTGTTACAGTGTTAGGTCTGTAGTGTTAGGTCTGGTGTTACAGTGTTAAGTCTGTAGTGTTAGGTCTGGTGTTACAGTGTTAGGTCTGGTGTTACAGTGTTAAGTCTGTAGTGTTAGGTCTGGTGTTACAGTGTAAGGTCTGGTGTTACAGTGTTAGGTCTGTAGTGTTAGGTCTGGTGTTACAGTGTAAGGTCTGTAGTGTTAGGTCTGGTGTTACAGTGTTAGGTCTGTAGTGTTACAGTGTTAGGTCTGGTGTTACAGTGTTAGGTCTGTAGTGTTAGGTCTGGTGTTACAGTGTTAGGTCTGGTGTTACAGTGTTAAGTCTGTAGTGTTAGGTCTGGTGTTACAGTGTAAGGTCTGGTGTTACAGTGTTAGGTCTGTAGTGTTAGGTCTGGTGTTACAGTGTAAGGTCTGTAGTGTTAGGTCTGGTGTTACAGTGTTAGGTCTGTAGTGTTAGGTCTGGTGTTACAGTGTTAGGTATGTAGTGTTAGGTCTGGTGTTACAGTGTTAGGTCTGGTGTTACAGTGTTAGGTATGGTGTTACAGTGTTAAGTCTGTAGTGTTAGGTCTGGTGTTACAGTGTTAGGTCTGTAGTGTTAGGTCTGGTGTTACAGTGTAAGGTCTGTAGTGTTAGGTCTGGTGTTACAGTGTTAGGTCTGTAGTGTTAGGTCAGTGTTAAGGTCTGGTGTTACAGTGTTAGGTCTGTAGTGTTAGGTCTGGTGTTACAGTGTTAGGTCTGGTGTTACAGTGTTAAGTCTGTAGTGTTAGGTCTGGTGTTACAGTGTAACGTCTGGTGTTACAGTGTTAGGTCTGTAGTGTAAGGTCTGGTGTTACAGTGTTAGGTCTGGTGTTACAGTGTTAGGTCTGGTGTTACAGTGTTAAGTCTGTAGTGTTAGGTCTGGTGTTACAGTGTTAGGTCTGGTGTTACAGTGTAAGGTCTGGTGTTACAGTGTTAGGTCTGTAGTGTTAGGTCTGGTGTTACAGTGTAAGGTCTGTAGTGTTAGGTCTGGTGTTACAGTGTTAGGTCTGTAGTGTTGGGTCTGGTGTTACAGTGTAAGGTCTGGTGTTACAGTGTTAGGTCTGTAGTGTAAGGTCTGGTGTTACAGTGTTAGGTCTGGTGTTACAGTGTTAAGTCTGTAGTGTTAGGTCTGGTGTTACAGTGTAAGGTCTGGTGTTACAGTGTTAGGTCTGTAGTGTAAGGTCTGGTGTTACAGTGTTAGGTCTGGTGTTACAGTGTTAGGTCTGTAGTGTTTGGTCTGGTGTTACAGTGTTAGGTCTGGTGTTACAGTGTCAGGTCTGTAGTGTTGGGTCTGGTGTTACAGTGTTAGGTCTGTAGTATTAGGTCTGGTGTTACAGTGTTAGGTCTGGTGTTACAGTGTTAGGTCTGTAGTGTTAGGTCTGGTGTTACAGTGTTAAGTCTGTAGTGTTAGGTCTGGTGTTACAGTGTTAGGTCTGGTGTTACAGTGTTAAGTCTGTAGTGTTAGGTCTGGTGTTACAGTGTAAGGTCTGGTGTTACAGTGTTAGGTCTGTAGTGTTAGGTCTGGTGTTACAGTGTAAGGTCTGTAGTGTTAGGTCTGGTGTTACAGTGTTAGGTCTGTAGTGTTACAGTGTTAGGTCTGGTGTTACAGTGTTAGGTCTGTAGTGTTAGGTCTGGTGTTACAGTGTTAGGTCTGGTGTTACAGTGTTAAGGTCTGTAGTGTTAGGTCTGGTGTTACAGTGTAAGGTCTGGTGTTACAGTGTTAGGTCTGTAGTGTTAGGTCTGGTGTTACAGTGTTAGGTCTGTAGTGTTAGGT
>CM051015.1:23820141-23855141 GCA_027704905.1 Muraenolepis orangiensis
GTCTGGTGTTACAGTGTTAAGTCTGTAGTGTTAGGTCTGGTGTTACAGTGTTAGGTCTGGTGTTACAGTGTTAGTCTGTAGTGTTAGGTCTGGTGTTACAGTGTTAGGTCTGGTGTTACAGTGTTAGGTCTGTAGTGTTAGGTCTGGTGTTACAGTGTAAGGTCTGTAGTGTTAGGTCTGGTGTTACAGTGTTAGGTCTGTAGTGTTACAGTGTTAGGTCTGGTGTTACAGTGTTAGGTCTGTAGTGTTAGGTCTGGTGTTACAGTGTTAGGTCTGGTGTTACAGTGTTAAGTCTGTAGTGTTAGGTCTGGTGTTACAGTGTAAGGTCTGGTGTTACAGTGTTAGGTCTGTAGTGTTAGGTCTGGTGTTACAGTGTAAGGTCTGTAGTGTTAGGTCTGGTGTTACAGTGTTAGGTCTGTAGTGTTAGGTCTGGTGTTACAGTGTTAGGTATGTAGTGTTAGGTCTGGTGTTACAGTGTTAGGTCTGGTGTTACAGTGTTAGGTATGGTGTTACAGTGTTAAGTCTGTAGTGTTAGGTCTGGTGTTACAGTGTTAGGTCTGTAGTGTTAGGTCTGGTGTTACAGTGTAAGGTCTGTAGTGTTAGGTCTGGTGTTACAGTGTTAGGTCTGTAGTGTTAGGTCTGCTTCAACTAATGTACACCTTGTAAGTCGCTTTGGATAAAAGCGTCTGCCAAATGCCCTAAATGTAAATGTAAATGTAAATGGTGTTACAGTGTTAGGTCTGTAGTGTTAGGTCTGGTGTTACAGTGTTAGGTCTGGTGTTACAGTGTTAAGTCTGTAGTGTTAGGTCTGGTGTTACAGTGTAACGTCTGGTGTTACAGTGTTAGGTCTGTAGTGTAAGGTCTGGTGTTACAGTGTTAGGTCTGGTGTTACAGTGTTAGGTCTGGTGTTACAGTGTTAAGTCTGTAGTGTTAGGTCTGGTGTTACAGTGTTAGGTCTGGTGTTACAGTGTAAGGTCTGGTGTTACAGTGTTAGGTCTGTAGTGTGAGGTCTGGTGTTACAGTGTTAGGTCTGGTGTTACAGTGTAAGGTCTGTAGTGTTAGGTCTGGTGTTACAGTGTTAGGTCTGTAGTGTTAGGTCTGGTGTTACAATGTAAGGTCTGGTGTTACAGTGTAAGGTATGGTGTTACAGTGTTAGGTCTGTAGTGTTAGGTCTGGTGTTACAGTGTCAGGTCTGTAGTGTTAGGTCTGGTGTTACAGTGTTAGGTCTGTAGTGTGAGGTCTATAGTGTGAGGTCTGGTGTTACAGTGTTAGGTCTGTAGTGTGAGGTCTGGTGTTACAGTGTTAGGTCTGTAGTGTTAGGTCTGGTGTTACAGTGTTAGGTTTGTAGTGTTAGGTCTGGTGTTACAGTGTTAGGTCTGTAGTGTTAGGTCTGGTGTTACAGTGTGAGGTCTGTAGTGTGAGGTCTGGTTGTCACGACTGTGTGTGGTGAGGTTGGACCCAGAACGCAGGCGGAGACCAGGAAAGGAAGAACAGGGGTTTATTAATGGCACAAAACACAATAGAAGGCGATTCCCCAGGACCGACGAGGGAGCTGGGACCGGGAGATCGAGGTGCGTCAAGCCGACAGGTAGGAGACGTAGGGATCGTTGGGGACAGGCGATGGTCAGGTTACCGGGAGGTCGAGGTGCGTCAAGCCGACAGGTAGGAGACGTAGGGATCGTTGGGGACAGGCGATGGTCAGGTTACCGGGAGGTCGAGGTGCGTCAAGCCGACAGGTAGGAGACGTAGGGATCGTTGGGGACAGGCGATGGTCAGGTTACCGGGAGGTCGAGGTGCGTCAAGCCGACAGGTAGGAGACGTAGGGATCGTTGGGGACAGGCGATGGTCAGGTTACCGGGAGGTCGAGGTGCGTCGTACCGACAGGTAGATGACGGGCGGAACTCCGGGACCGACGAGGGTGGCTGGAACAGCAGACGGGCGGACTATCTCTCCGATAGTCCGTAGCGGGGTGATCAGGACCAGGGATGAATGTCACCTGGGGACTGGTAGCGTACCGGTTTACACGTAGTACGAACGAGCGACGTCTCTCACTGACGCCGCTGTATAAATAGCCCCCAGGTGAGATCAATGGTAATTAGCCACGGTAATGGTTGGCAGGTGCGTGTGTGTGCGCCTCTAGCGCACGCGGCCTGGCAACGCCCCCTGTCAACCACCGTAACCGTGACAGTACCCCCCCCTCAACGGGTGCCTCCTGGCGCCCCACTCGGCCTGTTGGGATGTTCCTGATGGAAGTCGCGGATGAGGGACAGATCCAGGACACTCCGCCGTGGAATCCAACTCCGCTCCTCCGGGCCGTACCCTTCCCAATCCACCAGGTACTGGAAACCCCGGCCACGGCGACGGATGTCCAGGATCTTTCTCACCGTGTAGGCGGGATGGTCGTCGATGATCCTGGGGGGGGGAGGGGGTGTGGTGGGAGGGCACAAGGGACTGGAAGACACAGGTTTCAACAGAGAGACATGAAAGGTGGGATGAACTTTCATGGCTGGCGGCAATCTTAGCCGTACAGAAACCGGGTTGATGACCTTGTCCACCGTGTAAGGTCCCACATAACGAGGCGCCATCTTCCGGGACTGTACCTGGAGTGGTAGGTCACGGGAGGAGAGCCAAACTTGTTGTCCAGGTCGATAGATGGGTGCCTGGACCCTCCGACGGTCCGCCAAACGCCGGTTCCGATCGGCCGTACGAAGGAGTGCCGACCGCGCGGTCCTCCAAATCCGGCGGCAGCGCTGGAGGTGGGCCCGTACCGACGGCACCGCAATCTCCTCCTCCTGGACGGGAAACAGGGGTGGTTGGTAGCCCAGTGATGCCTGGAACGGCGACATCCCTGTGGCGTCGCTGATCAGGGAGTTGTGGGCGTACTCCACCCAAGGGAGGTGGGAACTCCATGAGGATGGATGGTTCGCGGCGACGCAGCGGAGAGCCGCTTCCAGGTCCTGGTTGGCTCTCTCCGTTTGTCCATTGGACTGGGGGTGGTATCCGGAGGAGAGGCTGGCGGTGGCCCCCAGAGCCTGGCAAAACGCCCTCCACAACTGCGACGCGAACTGTGGCCCCCGGTCGGACACTATGTCCAGGGGTATCCCGTGCAGACGGAATACCTGCAGCACCAGGAGGTCCGCCGTCTCCTTGGCCGAGGGAAGCTTGGGCAAAGGCACAAAATGGACCGCCTTCGAAAACCGGTCGACGATGGTGAGGATGGTGGAGTTACCAGCCGACGGCGGAAGACCGGTGACGAAGTCCACGGCGATGTGCGACCAAGGCCGACGAGGGATAGGCAGCGGCTGCAGCAACCCCGCAGGAGGTCGATGTGAGGCCTTGCTGCGTGCACAGACGGTGCAGGCCGTGACAAAGGCCTGGGTGTCCCGGGAGATGGAAGGCCACCAGAAGCTCCGTCTGAGGAAGGACAGGGTCCGTGCAAAGCCGGGATGGCAGGTCAGGCGGGAGGAATGAGCCCACTGCAGCACCCGAGACCTAACTGGATCGGGTACAAACAGCCGGTTAGCGGGGCCATTACCTGGATCTGGATGGGTACGTTGAGCCGACCGGACGAGACCCTCAATCTCCCAAGTGACTGCCCCAAGCACGCACACCGGAGGCAGGATGGTCTCTGGCTCGACGAGATCCCTCTCGGCGTCCCACTGGCGAGAGAGAGAGTCCGGTTTCACATTCCGACATCCAGGCCGGTAAGTGAGTGTGAAGTTGAACCTCCCCAGGAACAACGCCCACCGCGCCTGTCGAGAGTTGAGCCGTTTGGCGGTGCGGAGGTAGGCCAAGTTCATGTGGTCTGTCCAGACCACGAACGGTTGTTCGGCCCCCTCCAGCCAATGCCTCCACTCCTCCAAGGCCAGAACCACTGCCAAGAGCTCCCGATTCCCCACGTCGTAGTTCCTCTCCGCGGGCGACAACTGTCTTGAAAAAAAAGCACAAGGGTGAGTTTTCCGATCCCCCGTGGCACGTTGAGAGAGGACGGCCCCCACACCGGAGTCCGATGCGTCCACCTCCACCACGAACTGGCACGCCGGATCCGGATGCCTCAGAACCGGAGCCGAGGTAAACAGCCGTTTTAGCTGCGCAAACGCCGCACCTGCCTCCGGAGTCCAGGAGAACGGAGAGAGCGTGGATGTGAGCCGAGTAAGTGGGGCCGCGACGCTACTGAAATCCCGGATGAACCTGCGGTAAAAATTAGAAAATCCGAGGAACCGCTGGAGTTGTTTCCGGGACGTAGGCGTCGGCCACTCCGCCACCGCCTTGACTTTAACGGGGTCCGATCGAACCTGGCCCGGTTCGATTATGAACCCCAAAAAGGCCACCGATTTCGCGTGGAACTCGCACTTCTCCGCCTTGACGAATAGCTTGTTCTCCAACAGTCGCTGAAGAACCAACCGGACGTGCTGAACGTGCTCCCTCTGACTACCTGAAAATATCAAAATATCGTCCAGGTAGACAAAGACGAACAGGTTCAGCATGTCTCGGAGGACGTCGTTCACCAGAGCCTGGAACACTGCCGGGGCGTTGGTGAGACCGAAGGGCATGACCCGGTACTCGAAGTGCCCCAAAGCAGTGTTGAACGCCGTCTTCCACTCGTCCCCCTCACGGATCCGGACGAGATGGTAGGCATTGCGGAGGTCCAATTTGGAGAACACCATCGCATTACGGAGAGGCTCGAAGGCTGGGTCGATGAGTGGCAGGGGGTACTTATTCTTTACGGTGATATCGTTTAGCCCCCGGAAGTCAATACACGGTCTTAACGAGTTGTCCTTCTTAGTCACAAAAAAAAAACCAGAACCCACAGGCGACGACGAGGGTCTGATCAGGCCCGCTGCCAGAGAGTCGTGGATGTAGGTCTCCATGGTCTGTCTCTCGGGCCGGGACAGGTTGTAGAGTCGCCTCACCGGCAAAGACGCGCCGGGAAGGAGATTGATGGCGCAGTCGTATGGTCTGTGAGGGGGTAAGGAGACGGCCCGTTCCTTAGAGAACACCTCCCCGAGGTCGTGGTAAACGCGGGGGACGGATGAGAGATCGGGAGGACTCAGGACCGGACGGGTGGGTGAGCTGCGTGGGGCTAGAGCGGACCGGAGGCAGTTCGAGTGGCAGAACATGCTCCAACTAACCACGGAACCCGCCGCCCAATCGATGTGTGGATTGTGGGTCGCCAACCACGGTCTACCCAATACCACCGGGGTGTGGGGGGAGGAGATGATGTGTAGGCTGATGGTCTCCCGGTGATTCCCTGACAGAATCAGGGTGAGAGGAACAGACCGTTGAGTGATCCGGGCCAACGGTTTTCCATCCAGTGAGTTCACCTCCAATGGTGGCTGTATCCGCTCGGTGGGAATACCGGCCCGTTCGACCAGAGCCGCATCGATAAAGCTGGCATCGGCTCCGGAGTCCACCAACACCTCCACCGGAAGCCTCTCCCTCGCCCAAAGGAGATGTCCGAGAAAATGGGAGCCTGTAAGTAGAGCTGGAGAGCGGGTCGCATTCTGGCACCTCAGGGACCCCGCCGTCACTGAGGGGCCCGATCTTTTGGCCGACGATGACAGTCGCGAATGGAGTGTCCCAACGCCCCGCAGTAGAGACAAGCTCCGGTGTCCAGCCTCCGCTTCCGTTCCTGCTGGGAGAGAACCACCCGATCCAACTGCATCGGCTCCTCTGCAAAGGAAGCGGTGGACCGAGAATATCTCCTCTCCTCAGCTGGGCGGGAGACGCTTCTGGAAGGACCCGGACCGTCCCCCCACTGCATAGCTAGGTCGGACACCTGAATGGCCAACTGGATGGCCTCATCCACAGTGCCCTTCTGGCCCCGCAACGCCACCTCCGTGCCCAACTCCCGGTTGAGTCCGCTCTGGAACGCGGACAGGAGTGATTCCTCGTTCCAACCGGACTCCACCGCCAACCGGCGGAACCGGGCGATGTACTCCCGAAGACTAAGCGTTCCTTGCTTAAGCCGCAACAGGAGTTGTCCAGCCTGGGCGCCCCGTATGGGGTGGTCGTACACCCTCATGAGCTCCATCTCGAGAGCCACAAAAGTCTCCACGAGAGGAGATCCTTGCGCACGGAGCGCATCGTACATAGCGAGGGGTCCTCCCTCCAGCAGACTCACTATATACGCAATCCTCCCCGCTTCCCTCGTAAAGCGGGACGGCTGTGCTTCAAAAATATTCTTGCATTGTACCAGGAAGCTCCGGCAGGTGTCCGGATTCCCCGAGTATCTCGGCGGGGGCGGGATGTGCGGCTCCGCGGAACCAGCGAGAACCGGCGTTTGTGGATCCCTCGCCTCGAGGCGCGTTATGCGTACGCCCTGGGAGTCCGTGATGTCCAGCAGACGGGTAATCGTCGCATGGGCGTCTGCCAGATGTTGCTCCCATTGCGCTGCGTAAACGTGGATCTCGCGCTTCACCCGATCTCCGTCGCCGGGGTCCATAATGGCTCGTTCGTTCTGTCACGACTGTGTGTGGTGAGGTTGGACCCAGAACGCAGGCGGAGACCAGGAAAGGAAGAACAGGGGTTTATTAATGGCACAAAACACAATAGAAGGCGATTCCCCAGGACCGACGAGGGAGCTGGGACCGGGAGATCGAGGTGCGTCAAGCCGACAGGTAGGAGACGTAGGGATCGTTGGGGACAGGCGATGGTCAGGTTACCGGGAGGTCGAGGTGCGTCAAGCCGACAGGTAGGAGACGTAGGGATCGTTGGGGACAGGCGATGGTCAGGTTACCGGGAGGTCGAGGTGCGTCAAGCCGACAGGTAGGAGACGTAGGGATCGTTGGGGACAGGCGATGGTCAGGTTACCGGGAGGTCGAGGTGCGTCAAGCCGACAGGTAGGAGACGTAGGGATCGTTGGGGACAGGCGATGGTCAGGTTACCGGGAGGTCGAGGTGCGTCGTACCGACAGGTAGATGACGGGCGGAACTCCGGGACCGACGAGGGTGGCTGGAACAGCAGACGGGCGGACTATCTCTCCGATAGTCCGTAGCGGGGTGATCAGGACCAGGGATGAATGTCACCTGGGGACTGGTAGCGTACCGGTTTACACGTAGTACGAACGAGCGACGTCTCTCACTGACGCCGCTGTATAAATAGCCCCCAGGTGAGATCAATGGTAATTAGCCACGGTAATGGTTGGCAGGTGCGTGTGTGTGCGCCTCTAGCGCACGCGGCCTGGCAACGCCCCCTGTCAACCACCGTAACCGTGACACTGGTGTTACAGTGTTAGGTCTGGTGTTACAGTGTTAGGTCTGTAGTGTTAGGTCTGGTGTTACAGTGTTAGGTCTGGTGTTACAGTGTTAGGTCTGTAGTGTTAGGTCTGGTGTTACAGTGTAAGGTCTGGTGTTACAGTGTTAGGTCTGGTGTTACAGTGTTAGGTCTGTAGTGTGAGGTCTGGTGTTACAGTGTTAGGTCTGGTGTTACAGTGTTAGGTCTGTAGTGTTAGGTCTGGTGTTACAGTGTAAGGTCTGGTGTTACAGTGTTAGGTCTGGTGTTACAGTGTTAGGTCTGTAGTGTGAGGTCTGGTGTTACAGTGTTAGGTCTGGTGTTACAGTGTTAGGTCTGTAGTGTTAGGTCTGGTGTTACAGTGTTAGGTCTGGTGTTACAGTGTTAGGTCTGTAGTGTTAGGTCTGGTGTTACAGTGTAAGGTCTGGTGTTACAGTGTTAGGTCTGGTGTTACAGTGTTAGGTCTGTAGTGTGAGGTCTGGTGTTACAGTGTTAGGTCTGGTGTTACAGTGTTAGGTCTGTAGTGTGAGGTCTGGTGTTACAGTGTTAGGTCTGTAGTGTGAGGTCTGGTGTTACAGTGTTAGGTCTGGTGTTACAGTGTTAGGTCTGTAGTGTTAAGTCTGGTGTTACAGTGTTAGGTCTGTAGTGTGAGGTCTGGTGTTACAGTGTTAGGTCTGGTGTTACAGTGTAAGGTCTGGTGTTACAGTGTTAGGTCTGTAGTGTGAGGTCTGGTGTTACAGTGTTAGGTCTGGTGTTACAGTGTTAGGTCTGTAGTGTTAAGTCTGGTGTTACAGTGTTAGGTCTGTAGTGTGAGGTCTGGTGTTACAGTGTTAGGTCGTAGTGTGAGGTCTGGTGTTACAGTGTTAGGTCTGGTGTTACAGTGTTAGGTCTGTAGTGTGAGGTCTGGTGTTACAGTGTTAGGTCTGGTGTTACAGTGTCAGGTCTGGTGGTGGTTGCAGTGTCTTTGAGGTGCTTAGAGACGTTATTCAAAGGCCTATTTAATGGTGGTATAGAAGCTTTTACAGTATGTTACATGTGGTGTGTAGTTGATATTTAAATGTTCAAAGGTTTCAGATTCTGTCAGAATTTAAAGCAGAATGGATTCTTATTTTTCATTTCTTTGTCAAACAAGTGATAGGATGGCATTGTGTGTTTACATTCTGTGATACACATTGTCATAACTAATACTACTTTGAGCTGACTAGATCTGGAAGGTGACGTAAGGGTAGGTTTAGGATTGCATCCTAACCATACCGAGGCCGTGTCTCACCGGGTCCCACTTCCCTCTCCCAGGGCCCCGGCAGGTGGGAGCTGTGGACGGATGAGCTGAAGGCGGCGCTCCCTATCTGTAAGGACATGCAGTTCAGCGAGATCATTGTTCCCACGGAGAACACGGTGCGCTACACGGCACTGATGGAGCTGCTGGTCACGCACCACAAGCCCACCATCTTCATCGGCCCCACCGGCACCGGCAAGAGTGTCTACATCATCGTGAGTCATGTCCACCACACACACACAAACGCACGCACGCGCACGCACACACACACACACGCACACACACACACACGCATGCGCACGCACACGCGCACGCATGCACGCACGCACATTAACTTTGACTCTCTTCCTTTCTTGGTTTTCTGCACCTGTTTTTGTCAACGACCTGGTCAGTTAGTTCAAGGTTTTGATTGAGCAATTCATCCCTAAATAAGCCACTATCTCAGGAGTAAGGGAAATCATTCATTACTGAGAACACACACAAGCAACACAGATGAATCTTACAGCAACGTGTGAACACACAAATCATGTCCAGACAAACCGGTGTGGAATGACCATCTCCAAGGTGCTGGCTCTCTCTCTGGGCAGACATTAGGTGTTTATATCCCACAGTCTGCTCTTTAACTACGTCACATCCTCTGCGTCTGTGTCCAGACTTGTGAATGTGTGTGTGTGTTGTGGATGTAGCACACAGACCCCAGTTCTCCCTCCTTCTTTGGGCCCAGCTGCCTGCCTACCTGCCAGGCTCGCAGGGTAGACACAGGTCCAGTGCCAGATATAGGCCAGGACGGGACCCTGGGCCTGGCAGGCCTGACCAATGAGCATGGGCCTCCCCCCGCAGAGAGTGGCTGTATTGCTGCTACAGCTCCTGGCCTCAGTCCAGACTGGAGAGAGAGAAACTGAGGCCCCTATCATTTATTCAGCTGATTAGTGTGTGTCCATGCATGCTTACAATGACACACACATACAGTGCATGCACTGATACTTCTATACAATATGAAACAAGAATTCCATGAGCGGGGGAGGTGATATCTATAAATGCAAAATGGACACAAAGACTTATGCCCACAGACATTTCATTGTCTTAGTAAACATGGTGTACCCAACACTGAATCAATTATTTAATAAAACATTCATACTTGGTCAGAGTTGGTCAAAAGTAGAACTTACCTATTTAATTAGTCTAAATCACCTCATTGTACCCATATCTTGTACCGAGAGCATTTTGCCTGCCACACATGTGAACAATGGCTATATCTCATTTTGTACAAGTGAATCACTCGTATGGTGATTTATACTGTAAATTGTGCAATTAATCTATCAATACATTTAGATTTCATTAGAGTTCATTTAGTTATAGTTAGTTATATTTTGTTTATACTAGTTTAGCTTAGTTTAGTTTGTTGTTATTTAGTTTTTAGTTTTTAGGTATTAGTATATTTTGTGTGCATTTATTCCCCCTGTTTCAACTGTTGCACCTTAATTTCCCTCGGGATAAATAAAGTTATCTTGAATCTTGAATCTTGAATCTTGATTCACTGTTTTTTAGTCCACAAACTCCGTACTGATCGATATACTAATAATCAACCTGCAAATGTAATACATTCCTAATAATGGAATAATTTATTGGTCAAATATAATTGGTAAAAATGTGACGGTTTAAATCTTGGATGGAAAGATGTTTAGTGTGCTAAATGGTTCATAGTCGCCATGTCTGGAGTGTGTGACAGCGGGACATTCCATTTAGAGGATGGGGGCTTCTAGAAGGAAAAGCCCAATATGTTATTAGTGGGGGTGGGGGATTGACTCTGCTGTGTGCAATTTATCGCAACTATTTTAGTTCAGGAAGTTAGCAGCACGTTCACTTATAACTTTTGCACACTTCGGGAGATCAGATCGACAGTCGCTCGCCGCCTACCGGAGTTTTTTCATTCTTTCGACTCGGACATCCCGCCCAAAGTCTCTGGATTATCTCCGACCATCTTGGGCACGATTACACACAAGCGTCGCCGGAGGAAGCGAGGGAAGCGAGCCGGCGTGCTAGTCAGGCTGAGATGTCGATCCGATCGCCCCCACTTCCCACCATTCTACTGGCTAATGTACAGTCTCTGGACAATAAGTTAAGCAAGCTACAGGCTCGTATTCAATTCCACCGGGAAACTAAGGTCAACTGTATCATCTGCCTTACGGAGACATGGATGTCGGAGGGGGTTACCGACGCAGCTATCGAGCCGACGGGATTTTCCGTCCACCGGGCGGACAGAACAAAGGCTCTCTCCGGTAAAGATCGCGAAATAGATCTTGGTGCAACCAAAGTCATGTACATCCCCTCAAGTCTTTCTGTTCCCCGGACCTGGAGTACCTGATGCTTATGTGCCGTCCACACTGGCTACCTCGGGAGTTTACAGCGGTAACCGTGACCGCTGTTTACATTCCCCCACAAGCCAACACGGACACAGCGCTGAAGGAACTGTATGGGGCTATCAGCGACCAGGAGTCGGCACACCCCGAGGCTGCTCTCATCGTGGCGGGGGACTTCAACAAGGCGAACCTGAAGAAGGTTCTCCCGAAGTTCTACCAACACATAACGAGCAACACACGGGGCGAGCGGATCCTCGACCACTGCAACACCCCCTTCCGTGATGGCTACAAGGCCCTCCTCCGCCCACCGTTCGGCAAATCAGACCACCGCTCTATCCAGCTGCTCCCCGCCTATTGGCTGAGACTCAAGCAGCAACCGATCGCTGTGAGGGAGGTCCAATGCTGGTCGGACCAATCGGACTCTAATCTGCTCTCTGCAGGATTGTTTTTATCGCGCTGACTGGCACATGTTCCGCGTTGCCTGGGACAATAACATGAACGAGTACGCGTCGTCGGTCACCGGGTTCATCAAGAAGTGCATAGATGACGTTGTTCCGACCAAGTCGGTTCGGATATATCCCAACCAGAAACCGTGGATTAATGGCGATGTTCGCGCTGCCCTACACGCGCGTAACGCCGCCTTTGGCTCCGGGAATACGGAGGAATATACGAGAGCCCGTTACGACCTCCGTAAGACCTGTCACGAAGATGGGAGTGGGTTGGACCCCGAACGCAGACAACGACACAGTGGAGCGATACGAACGGCTTTATTCTCACAAAAGCACACACAACACACAAGGGTGCACGGGGAGGACGATCCGCGGAGTACCGGCAGGTAGTAGACCGACGAGTAGTCCGGGACGGGGGAGGAGTCTGCGTACCGGGATGTCGGGTGCGAAGTACCGGCAGGGGTAGTAGGCAGGCGACGGGTGCGAAGTATCACTCTGATAGTCCGCAGGCGGCGTTGGGTGCGAAGTACCGCTCTGGTAGTAGGCAGGCGACGGGTATCAGAACAGACGGGAGAACAACGTGTAGTATAAAGTAACGACCTCACGCTGGGGTAACGGATAGTCATAGTATATATACCCCAGGTGAGGGGATTAGCAATTCGACAATGTGATCGTGAACAGGTGTGTGTGTGTGAGCCGCCAGCGCACGTGGCTTGGCCACGCCCCCTGCCAACCAACGTGATCATTTTTTGACAGGAGCGTGTGTGCGCCGCCAGTGCACGTGGCTTGGCCACGCCCCCTGCCAACCACCGTAACATTTACATTACATTTACATTTAGGGCATTTGGCAGACGCTTTTATCCAAAGCGACTTACAAGGTGTACATTAGTTGAAGCAGACAATAGCATAACACTGAGGTACGCAAACATAAAAATACAGCAGTTCACAAGTATTCATATTAACAAGATGAATAACACAATTTCGTACTGCTAGGTCACCTGCTTAAGTAGCTGTGATAAGAGCGTGTTATCAACATTAAGGATATACACTTGCTAACATATGCAACATGCTAAGAGCTATTAATGTCAGGACTTAAGCAAGTTTAGGGGTTTCACAAAGGAGAAGGAGGGTTCAAGGAGAGTCCAGGTGGACTCTGAACAGGTGCGTCTTGAGTCTCTTGCGGAAGCTGGCGAGGGACTCTGCCGTCCTGACATGAGACGGGAGTTCATTCCACCACTGTGGAGCCAGAGCCGTGAAGAGCTGGGTCTTGGACGAGCGATGTTTGGTTGACATTAGTGAAGGTCGAACAAGTCGCCTGGCAGAAGTTGAGCGGAGCGCTCTGGCTGGGATGTAGGGTTTGACCAACGCCTGGAGGTAGGCCAGGGCAGTTCCATTGACTGCCCTAAAGGTCAGCACCAGAGTCTTGAATTTGATGCGAGCATTTACCGGAAGCCAGTGGAGATCGCGGAAGAGAGGGGTCACGTGGGAGAATTTCGGTAGGTTGAATACCAGGCGTGCTGCTGCGTTCTGGATGCGTTGGAGGGGCTTGGTTGCAGAGGCGGGGAGTCCCGCCAGGAGAGAGTTGCAGTAGTCGAGGCGGGTGATGACGAGCGCTTGGACCAGGATCTGCGCCGCTTCACGTGTGAGGAAGGGCCGGATCCTGCGGATGTTGTAGAGGGCAATTCTGCAAGATCGGGCCACCGCGGTGACGTTGGCATTGCAGGACAGCTGGTCATCTACCACCACACCAAGGTCTCTTGTTGTGGTTGAGGGGGAGACTTGGGTGTTCTCGATGGTGACCAGTAGGTCCATCTGAGGGCAGTCTTTCCCCGGTATGAAGAGGAGCTCAGTCTTGTCAAGGTTGAGCTTCAGGTGGTTGGCGGCTGTCCATCTGCTGATGTCGGCCAGGCATTTAGAGATGCGTGTTGCTATTTGGGTTTCTGAGGGGGGAAAGGAGAGAAACAGTTGAGTGTCATCTGCATAGCAGTGATAGGAGAAGCCATGAGATGTGATTACAGAGCCTAGCGATTTAGTGTAAAGAGAAAACAGAAGGGGTCCCAATACTGAGCCTTGAGGGACTCCGGTGTCCAGGGTGCAGGGTCTGGACAGGGAACCGTTCCATGTGACCTGATAAGTGTGATCTGCAAGGTAGGAGGTGAACCAAGATAACGCAGTTCCAGCGATTCCAAGCTCGGCGAGAGTGGAGAGGAGGATCTGGTGGTTCACTGTGTCGAACGCCGCAGACAGGTCGAGAAGGATCAGTACCGATGAGAGGGACGAGCTTCTGGCATCACGAAGAGACTCTGTCACTGCGAGCAGTGCCGTCTCCGTGGAGTGCGCAGCCTTGAAGCCTGACTGGTGAGGGTCGAGGAGGTTGTTCTGGGAGAGATAGGAAGAAAGTTGTGAGGAGACAGCCCGTTCAAGGGTTTTGGACAGGAATGATAGGAGAGATACCGGTCTGTAGTTTTGGACATCAGTGGTGTCTAGGGATGGTTTCTTGAGGAGCGGCTTGATTCTGGCAGTCTTGAAGGCTGCCGGAAACAGGCCTGCCTCAAGGGAGATGTTGATTTGGGATGTAAGGAAGGGAAGGATATCGCCCGAGATGTTCTGGAGAAGAAAGGAAGGGATTGGGTCGAGGGGGCAGGTGGTAGGGTGGTTAGATGTCACCAGTTTGTTAACTTCATCAGGGGAGAGGGGGTTGAAACAGGTAAGGTTAGTGGGGGTGGGAGAAGAGGGAGGGAGGAAAGTGGTGGGGGTGAAGGAGGAGGTAATGTTGTTCATCTTCTTCGTAAAGAAGGTGACAAAGTCATCAGCTGAGAGGGAGGAGGGAGGGGGAGGGGAGGGGGGTTGAGGAGGAAGAGAACATGGAGAAAAGTTTCCTTGGGTTAGAGGCAGAAGAGTTGATTTTTGTACGGTAGAAGGCAGATTTAGCAGCCGATACCGTGGAGGTGAAGCCAGCGAGGAGACGGAGGTAGTGAGCGAGGTCATCAGAGGAGTCAGATTTCCTCCATTTTCTCTCGGCCGCCCGTAGCTCTGCTCTACGAGCCCGCAGAGGTTCGGACAGCCAAGGAGGTGGAGGAGAGGCTCGTGCTGGTCTGGAGGTGAGAGGACAGAGAGAGTCGAAGGAGGAGGAGAAGAGAGGAAGTCAGAGTGGAGGAGGCTTCCTCTACCGACAAGAGAGAGAATTGTTGGGGGGATGGTAGTGAGGATAGGACAGATGCGGAGAAAGAAGAGGGAGAGAGAGTTTTCAGGTTACTACGGAAGGTAACAATGTGGGGAGTAGTGGGTAGGGAGGTGGGGGATTTGAGAGGGAGAGAGAAAGCAACAAAATGGTGATCAGAGACAGGGAGGGGTGTGACCGAGATCACCGAGGTGGTACAGGATCTTGTGAAGACAAGATCCAGTTGGTTTCCAGCTCTGTGGGTAGGGGGAGAAGGAGTGAGTGTTAGACCGAATATGGCAAAAAAGTTAATGAATTCAGGAGATTGTAACTTATCCGACTGGATGTTGAAGTCACCCAGAACCACGAGTGGGGTGCCGTAACCGTGACAAGACCATCGTCACTGCCAAGCGGTAGTATAAGGACAGAGTGGAAGATAAATTCAAGAGCCACGATGCGAGGGGTATGTGGCAGGGGCTGCAGACGATAACGAACTTCAGAGGGAGAACCAGTTGTGTAGAGAACTCCTCTACCTCCCTCCCAGGAGAGCTAAATACTTTTTTTGCTCGGTTCGATGTAAACGGCAGCCCGCCGAATCCAGCGCCGCCTGAGGAGACCAGCCTGCTGAGCATCTCGGAGGCGGATGTACACCGCACCTTCAAGCGGCTGAACATCCGTAAGGCAGCAGGCCCCGACGACATCCCGGGCCGCGTCCTCAGAGCATGCGCAGACCAATTGGCAGGAGTCTTTGCAGACATCTTCAACCTCTCCCTGTCCCAGGCTGTTGTCCCCGCGGTCTTCAAGATGTCCACCATCGTGCCTGTCCCTAAACAACCCAAGGTAACATGCCTGAATGACTAAGACCTGTAGCCCTCACCTTGATTGTCAGCAAATGCTTCGAGAGGTTGGTCAAGGACTTTATTTGCTCCGTGTTACCTGCCACGCTGGACCCATGGCAATTTGCATATCGTCAAAATAGATCCACGGACGACGCAATTGCCATGGCCCTCCACACTGCCCTTTCCCACCTGGAGGGAAAGAACTGTTATGTGCGAATGCTGTTTGTGGACTACAGCTCAGCGTTCAACACGATAGTTCCTACCAAGCTCGACACCACGCTTAGAGGTCTAGGCGTGCCCCCATCCACGTGCGGCTGGATACTAGACCTCCTGTCGGACCGTCGCCAGGTGGTGAGGATGGGCAGCACCACATCAGAGCCACTGACCCTCAACACGGGAGCCCCCCAGGGATGCGTGCTGAGCCCTCTCCTCTACTCCCTCTACACCCACAACTGCATGGCTATGCACAGCTCCAACGTCATCGTCAAGTTTGCTGACGACACGACAGTGATGAGCCTGATTGCCGGTGACGACGAGACAGCCTACAGGGAGGAGGTCTGATCGCTGGAGCAGTGGTGCCAGGAGAACAGCCTCGCCCTCAACGTCAAGAAGACCAAGGAGCTGATCGTGGACTTCAGGAAGCAGAGGGGAGAGCACAGCCCTATCTCCATCAACGGTGTTGCAGTAGAGAGGGACAGCAGCTTCAAGTTCCTCGGCGTGCACATCTCTGAGGACCTCACATGGTCCACGCACACCACACACGTGGTGAAAAGGGCCCAACAACGCCTGTATTTCCTCAGGCATCTGAAGAAATTCAGCATGGGCCCCCGCATCCTGAGAACATTCTATAACGGCACCATCGAGAGTGTTCTTACAGGGTGTATCACCGTCTGGTACGGGAACTGCACCGCACTCGAGTGCAGAGCGCTTCAAAGGGTGGTGCGAACGGCCCAGTATATCGTTGGAGGTGAACTCCCCTCCCTCCTGGATATATACAATCAGCGGTGAGTGGCCAAGGCCAAACGAATCATAAAAGACATTGTATGGCACTTGATACCGCAGTATCAAGTGCCATACAAATAGGCTTAGAGATAGCTTCCACAGTCAGGCCATCAGGCTGCTGAACAAGGGCGTATAGCATATAACAATGTATATTTTATTACATTGATTTATATATACATATTACTCTTTTCTGTGCCGATATTTTGCATTTTATAAATTGCATTTTTATTTTTTAACTTTATTCTATTTTTATTCTATTTTTATCTATTTTTATCTTATTTTTATAACTGCTGTCTGTCGTCGGGTTTTGCACATAAGATTTTCACATCACTGCTTTATACTTGTGTAAACTGTGAAGTGACAATAAACTTGACTTGACTTGACTTGTTATGTTTTGCTTTGGATAAATATGCTTATTGTTTGTTTGAGGAGCCTTTTGTATAATGGAAGTGGCACTATCCATTCACTTTCTATCCATTCACTTTCTATCCATTCACTTTCTATCCATTCACTTTCTTTTCCAAGAAGAGCACATCGTAGGCCGTTAGTGTAGTAGGTTACACAATGTCAGGAAACACACGTCTAAAGTTTGGCAGCATTTCAAAACCATTAAAGATTATCCAAAAATGTCAAATGCAAACTGTGTGAACAGCATATCGGCAGCATATATCATATCGTACCACTGGTGAAAATGATACTCTCAGTACTCTCTAGTGCATTTTTACTGTTATGCTAAATTCAATGGTGGCACATTTTTTTCTATACGCAGAAAAGCATCATGCATCATGCAGCAAAAGTCACGCTTTAAGGCATCATCAATATACATTAAAACCTTTAGTGAAAACAAATCCAGGATACATGATTGGAAGAGGGGTCTGACCTGTCGGATGAGATGCGACCATCTACATCTACATCTAAATCTAAATCTGGATTGAATAAAGAGGATTGAATCCTCTTTATTGGTCACATGTACACATACAGTGAAATGAGTTCCTCTGCATTTAACCCATCCTAGTATTAGGAGCAGTGGGCAGCTATTGGATATACAGGGGAGCAGTCTGATGCCTTGTTCAAGGGCACCTCGGCAGTGCCCAGGTGTTTCGGGGGGGACTTGAACCGGCAACCTTCCGGTTCCCAAGCCAAGTCCCAACAGACTGAGCTTTCCGGCAAAACTGTATTAGAGGACACACTAGTTATGTTAAATCCTCTTCTTCTGAATCAGGTTTTTTGTACGTTGTGTACATTTGATGTTAGTATTATATATTTGTGTTTTTTTTTGTTTACCTCTAAAAGGCTCTGTAGGAGTTCCTGCACATCCATTCCTTTATAATAATGTTACCACTGATAACTACCTTTAAACTACACTATCTTACTTAATGGACTCCAAATCAACCAAAGCCATTATTTACAATCTGGAGAGACGAATAGATGAAGACAGCATGCCGTCTCCTAGACCTTAGAAGACTGCATGCTTGAGGGAACGCAATCGTATTCTTTATCAATGACTGGGCACTCTGATTACTTTTGGAAGCATCTTTATGTGAACATGAATGGACAATTTGTTCAGCAGGCAACAAAACACTTTGTAATTCTTACGGGGCTGGTTGGCTTTGTTCTCTAAGCAGAGAGCAACCTTACAATACAGCCCAGCATGACGTGACCACACGTATTCACATTACAATGTCTCAAGCCTCTTATTTATTTGGTTTGTTTATTAGTTCAGGCCTCATTTGATTATAAGAGGAAAAATTTATCCTTTCTAGAATTTTGATAAAATTCATCATCATTTTGCATCATGTTATGTATGTGCTGTATAAAATACCTTTACTGTAGTTGTGTTGCCATGGTGCATATACAATGATACTGCACTGTTTAATAATGAACACCCTCTCTCCAGGACTTCCTGTTGAACAAACTGGAGAAGGAGGTGTACAGTCCACTGCTCATCAACTTCTCAGCCCAGACCACGGCTGCACAGACTCAGAACATCATCATGTCCAAGCTGGACAAGAGACGCAAGGGAGTGTATGGGCCTCCCCTCGGAAAGAGACTGGTGCGTGGGTTACACCTAGGTTTTTCATCATTGTTCTTCCCAGTACTCCCATTACTTCCCAATGGGAAGTAATGCTTGTCCTTTTCAGTCATTTAGCAGACCAGATTTGTCATAGTATCCAGTGTTCCACGGTGTCTTGGGCTGGTAGAGGGTAAAGCATCTTGCTAAAGGGTAGACAGTGGAGTTTGAATCCAGAACCTTTGGGTTCAGAGTCAAACACCATAACCACGATCCTGCCCCTTTTAAATTAATCTTTATTACGTGTTGGACTGCGAATTCCACTCTTGCATCAACAACACATTCTGCGCCACGTACCAGTGTAACACATGAGTGTGGTGTGCACCGTTTCCACTAAGGTACCTTGACCCGTGTGTCTCCAGGTGGTGTTTGTGGACGACGTCAACATGCCGGCCAGGGAGACGTATGGCGCTCAGCCCCCCGTAGAGCTCCTTCGCCAGTGGCTAGACCACTGGAACTGGTACGACACCAGGGACTGCTCCACCATCAACCTGGTGGACATCCAGATAATTTGCGCCATGGGACCGCCTGGTACGTAGAGACGTTCCCCAAATGTGGACATGACCCTCCCGTGGAGGTAGTTTTGGCCCAGGATCTACCAAATATGATATTGTGTGGCAAATTGAGGGATATATTCTCATTACCATGTGAAGAAAGTGAGACAATGAAACATTTCTCTATGTAATGTTATGTATGGTTTTTGAGTACACTATTCTGCCTTTCTCAGTCTTGAACAGATGATCAAATGTCAATGTCAAGGCATGTGTGAATATATCCAGACCGACCCACGTACGGGTGGTTCCTGGTTGTTCCATGTTCAGATCGTTCACACTGGGAAAGGGAACTGTATGTGGATCCTGTATTTTTCCTGCCTTTGTTGCCCTTGTTGTATAATGGGTTGTAGAAAAGCTTTTTTAAAGGAGATAAGAACCAAGTTGGAAAGTATTTCATTAGTTCCTTTAATTGGTTTTCTCCTCCTTAGGTGGAGGCAGGAACCCCGTCACACCTCGCTTCCTGCGCCATTTCAACACCGTCACCATCAATGAGTTTGACGACAAAACCATGTACACCATCTTCTCCAGAATCCTGGACTGGCATCTCCGCATCCGGTAAGCAAAGGAACATGCTACTAAGCAATCCTCTGAGAAATAACTGTGACAGGCTTGTGAATTCATGTTTCATTGCAACGATCGCAAAAAGGTACAAAAGTACCGTACCAATGTTTGAACGTATGTTTGAACGCTTTCAGCTGTTACATTTTCCACGGCGAGAGTTTAGATTTGATCATGTGTGTAGTTGCCACTATTAAAATACAATGAGAGGCATGTGGAGCTTCTAATGGGCCTCCTATTGCGCTGATACACTGGCCACAGTTATAACCCTCCACCCGCAGTGCTCTTTAGATAACTCTGAAGCTCTGTGTCTGGTACCGATCCATTTCTAGAACCTTCCTCAGCTAATGATGATGTTCAAGGACATTAGCTTTCCTGTCGGACTCTCAACTTCTTTAATGTAGCCTAGAATGTGCCAAACAGTTTTGTTTACGTATATATTCATACAGAAACACATTTAATTCCCATCGGAGCTAGCCATGCTACAAATGTATGCACTCAATTCATTGTAAGACACTTTGGATGAAAGCCAAATGCACCTTCCTTTGTATAAGGTTGGTCCTTCGTTGATACAACACATTACTTTATATTGGGTCAAGATGAGATGAGATCACAGACATGTTGCTACACTTCACAGTTCACAGAAATGATTCCTGTTCTTCCAGCTTTTCTTTCCCGAAGCCCTTGGTGGGCCTCACGGCTCAGATCATTAAGGCCACCATGTCGGTGTACCAAGAGGCCACCAAGAACCTCCTGCCCACCCCCACCAAGTCCCACTATCTGTTCAACCTGAGGGACTTCTCCCGGGTCATCCAGGGAGTCTGCTTGTCCCGCCCTGAGACCGCCCCGGAGCCCTCCCTCATCAAACGTCTGTGGGTGCATGAGGTAATGAATGTAGGACTACATATACACCCAGGGGACTCATCTGATTGGCTGGAGAGGTAATACATATGTGTTAGCCGTAATAGATGTGTGTGTTGATGAGTTCAATTCATGTCCGTGTCCTGACCACGGTGACCTCTGACCTCCCCCAGGTGCAGAGGGTGTACTACGACCGTCTGGTCCACGCCTCGGACCGGGCGTGGCTAGTGAGCTACCTGGCCACGGTCACCAAGGACCACCTGGGCGAGGACTTCCACCGGCTCTTCGGTCACCTGGACCGGGACGGGGACGGTGTGGTCACCGAGGACGACCTGCGGAGCCTGATGTTCTGCGACTTCCACGACCCCAAGGGAGAGGATCGGCGCTACCGCGAGGTGCCCAGCCTGGACGCTCTGCAGCCCGTGGTGGAGTCGCACCTGGCCGAGTTCAACGCCGTCAGCAAGGCGCCCATGGACCTGGTGCTGTTCCACTTCGCCGTGGAGCATGTGTGCCGAATCTCGCGTGTCCTCAAGCAGCCGCGAGGCCACGCCCTCCTGGTGGGTGTGGGCGGCAGCGGGCGCCAGTCCCTCACCCGCCTGGCCGCCCACATGGCGGAGGCGGAGCTGTTCCAGGTGGAGATCTCCAAGAGCTACGGTAGTGCCGAGTGGCACGACGACCTCAAGCTGATCATGAGGAAGGCCACGCAGGGCGACACCCACGGAGTCTTCCTCTTCACGGACACACAGATCAAACAGGAGTCCTTCCTGGAGGACATCAGCAACCTGCTCAACACTGGAGAGGTGAGATAGAGGGAGAGACAGAGGGAGATAGTATATGGATGGTATTGGACCTCATGGATGAGGTTGTGTATAAATACACATCATAATGACTTCTGGGTTCACCTCAAGGTGCCCAACCTGTCTGTCTCCTTGCTTGTTCACCTCTATGTGTTTAACCTGTCTGTCTCCTTGTTTGTTCACTGTAAGGCACCCAACCTGTCTCTCTCATTACATGTTCACCTCCAGGTGCCCAACCTGTCTGTCTCCTTGCTTGTTCCACCTCCAGGTGCCAACCTGTCTGTCTCCTTGCTTGTTCACCTCCAGGTGCCCAACCTGTCTGTCTCCTTGCTTGTTCCACCTCCAGGTGCCAACCTGTCTGTCTCCTTGCTTGTTCACCTCCAGGTGCCCAACCTGTCTGTCTCCTTGCTTGTTCCACCTCCAGGTGCCAACCTGTCTGTCTCCTTGCTTGTTCACCTCCAGGTGCCCAACCTGTTTGCAGTGGATGAGAAGCAGGAGATTTGTGAGCGCATGCGGCTGCTGGACAGACAGCGTGAGCGGGAGCAGCAGACGGACGGCGGCCCCCTGGCCCTGTTCAACATGTTCCTGGAGCGCTGCCGCTCCCAGCTGCATGTGGTGCTGGCCATGAGCCCCATCGGGGACACCTTCAGGAGCCGTCTGAGGCGCTTCCCGGCCCTCATCAACTGCTGCACCGTAGACTGGTTCCAGGTGAGCTGGGGTTCGGTGTTCCATTGTTGTTGTCCAGATGAGGTTTCTTTGACGAAGCTGTAGGGTACCAGAGAATATAAATTAATATAAATTAATTTAAATCAATAGAAATTAATAGAAATACAGAAGACATGTAAAGCTCTATTAACTGGCCTTGCCTCAGCACTGGCCGGAAGACGCCCTGCAGGCGGTGGCTTCCCACTTCCTGGAGGACGTGGAGATGCCTGAGGCGTTGCTCTCAGGCTGCATCGACATGTGCAAGAGCTTCCATACCTCCACCATCCAGCTGTCAGCGCGCTTCCACACGGAGCTGCAGCGACACAACTACGTCACCCCCACCTCCTACCTGGAGCTCATCTCCACTTTCAAGGCCCTGCTCATGAAGAGAAGAACGTAAGATGGAGATGGTCATGTAGCACCAGTTCTCTAGGACTGTTGTTCTGTTGTTCTCTGGTCATGTAGCACCAGTTCTCTAGGGCTGTTGTTCTGTTGTTCTCTGGTCATGTAGCACCAGTTCTCTAGGGCTGTTGTTCTGTTGTTCTCTGGTCATGTAGCACCAGTTATCTAGGGCTGTTGTTCTGTTGTTCTCTGGTCATGTAGCACCAGTTCTCTAGGGCTGTTGTTCTGTTGTTCTCTGGTCATGTAGCACCAGTTCTCTAGGGCTGTTGTTCTGTTGTTCTCTGGTCATGTAGCACCAGTTCTCTAGGGCTGTTGTTCTGTTGTTCTCTGGTCATGTAGCACCAGTTCTCTAGGGCTGTTGTACTGTTGTTCTCTGGTCATGTAGCAGCAGTTCTCTAGGGCTGTTGTTCCAACTGTTGTTCCAACAGTTTTCTCTTTCCAGTGGAAAAATACTTCTTCAAGTAACCCACAATACAGGGTTATATTGCATCAATGTTAACATAAATTACATGCTTATGGCCTTATCAACACATTATAGTTCATATATACTATATATATATATATATATATATATATATATATATATATATATATATATATATATATATATATATATATATATAAATAAATATTTATATATATAGTCATACATATTACTGCATTGCTGTTGAATGATTAGTGAAGGATTTTATTCTGATTCCAAAAAATAATGAAATATTCACACAATATATCAATTCAAGGCGTATAAGTGTGTCTGAGGTTCATGGACAAGTCTGTGGGGGGAGGGAGGGGGAGGGGCTTGTAGCAAGCGGGGTGTCCCTCAGCGTAACCGTGTGACCCTGTTGTCCTCCAGCGAGGTGATGAGCCTGAAGCGGCGCTATGAAGTGGGGCTGGAGAAGCTGGAGTCGGCGGCGGCCCAGGTGGCCACCATGCAGGTGGAGCTGGAGGCTCTGCAGCCCCAGCTGCACGTGGCCGGCCGAGAGGTGGACCAGCTGATGGTGGTGATGGAGCGGGAGTCGGCGGAGGTGGCAGAGACGGAGAAGGTGGTGAAGGGGGACGAGGCGGTGGCCAACGCCCAGGCCACGGCGGCCAAGGTCATCAAGGACGAGTGTGACGCCGACCTGGCCATCGCCATGCCCATCCTGGAGTCAGCCATGGCTGCTTTGAACACGCTCACCAACCAGGTGCAGAGCACGGTTGAGTCAAGCTCATAGTAGTGATGGTTCCACTGTTTAGTCACGCTCATAGTAGTGATGGTTCCACTGTTTAGTCACATTCATAGTAGTGATGGTTCCACTGTTTAGTCACGCTCATAGTAGTGACTGTTCCACTGTTTAGTCACGCTCATAGTAGTGACTGTTCCACTGTTTAGTCATGCTCATAGTAGTGACTGTTCCACTGTTTAGTCACGCTCATAGTAGTGACTGTTCTACTGTTTAGTCACGCTCATAGTAGTGACTGTTTCACTGTTTAGTCACGCTCATAGTAGTGACTGTTCCACTGTTTAGTCACGCTCATAGTAGTGACTGTTCCACTGTTTAGTCACGCTCATAGTAGTGACTGTTCTACTGTTTAGTCACGCTCATAGTAGTGACTGTTCCACTGTTTAGTCACGCTCATAGTAGTGACGGTTCCACTGTTTAGTCACGCTCATAGTAGTGACTGTTCTACTGTTTAGTCACGCTCATAGTAGTGACTGTTCCACTGTTTAGTCACGCTCATAGTAGTGACTGTTCTACTGTTTAGTCACGCTCATAGTAGTGACTGTTCCACTGTTTAGTCACGCTCATAGTAGTGACTGTTCCACTGTTTAGTCACGCTCATAGTAGTGACTGTTCCACTGTTTAGTCACGCTCATAGTAGTGACTGTTCCACTGTTTAGTCACGCTCAAAGTAGTGACTGTTCCACTGTTTAGTCACGCTCAAAGTAGTGACTGTTCCACTGTTTAGTCACGCTCATAGTAGTGACTGTTCCACTGTTTAGTCACGCTCATAGTAGTGACTGTTCTACTGTTTAGTCACGCTCATAGTAGTGACTGTTCCACTGTTTAGTCACGCTCATAGTAGTGACTGTTCCACTGTTTAGTCACGCTCATAGTAGTGACTGTTCCACTGTTTAGTCACGCTCATAGTAGTGACTGTTCTACTGTTTAGTCACGCTCATAGTAGTGACTGTTCCACTGTTTAGTCACGCTCATAGTAGTGACTGTTCCACTGTTTAGTCACGCTCATAGTAGTGACTGTTCCACTGTTTAGTCACGCTCATAGTAGTGACTGTTCCACTGTTTAGTCACGCTCATAGTAGTGACTGTTCCACTGTTTAGTCACGCTCATAGTAGTGACTGTTCCACTGTTTAGTCACGCTCATAGTAGTGACTGTTCCACTGTTTAGTCACGCTCATAGTAGTGACTGTTCCACTGTTTAGTCACGCTCATAGTAGTGACTGTTCCACTGTTTAGTCACGCTCATAGTAGTGACTGTTCCACTGTTTAGTCACGCTCATAGTAGTGACTGTTCCACTGTTTAGTCACGCTCATAGTAGTGACTGTTCCACTGTTTAGTCACGCTCATAGTAGTGACTGTTCTACTGTTTAGTCACGCTCATAGTAGTGACTGTTCCACTGTTTAGTCACGCTCATAGTAGTGACTGTTCTACTGTTTAGTCACGCTCATAGTAGTGACTGTTCCACTGTTTAGTCACGCTCATAGTAGTGACTGTTCTACTGTTTAGTCACGCTCATAGTAGTGACTGTTCCACTGTTTAGTCACGCTCATAGTAGTGACTGTTCTACTGTTTAGTCACGCTCATAGTAGTGACTGTTCCACTGTTTAGTCACGCTCATAGTAGTGACTGTTCTACTGTTTAGTCACGCTCATAGTAGTGACTGTTCCACTGTTTAGTCACGCTCATAGTAGTGACTGTTCTACTGTTTAGTCACGCTCATAGTAGTGACTGTTCCACTGTTTAGTCACGCTCATAGTAGTGACTGTTCTACTGTTTAGTCACGCTCATAGTAGTGACTGTTCCACTGTTTAGTCACGCTCATAGTAGTGACTGTTCTACTGTTTAGTCACGCTCATAGTAGTGACTGTTCCACTGTTTAGTCACGCTCATAGTAGTGACTGTTCCACTGTTTAGTCACGCTCATAGTAGTGACTGTTCCACTGTTTAGTCACGCTCATAGTAGTGACTGTTCCACTGTTTAGTCACGCTCATAGTAGTGACTGTTCCACTGTTTAGTCACGCTCATAGTAGTGACTGTTCCACTGTTTAGTCACGCTCATAGTAGTGACTGTTCTACTGTTTAGTCACGCTCATAGTAGTGACTGTTCCACTGTTTAGTCACGCTCATAGTAGTGACTGTTCCACTGTTTAGTCACGCTCATAGTAGTGACTGTTCCACTGTTTAGTCACGCTCATAGTAGTGACTGTTCTACTGTTTAGTCACGCTCATAGTAGTGACTGTTCCACTGTTTAGTCACGCTCATAGTAGTGACTGTTCCACTGTTTAGTCACGCTCATAGTAGTGACTGTTCCACTGTTTAGTCACGCTCATAGTAGTGACTGTTCCACTGTTTAGTCACGCTCATAGTAGTGACTGTTCTACTGTTTAGTCACGCTCATAGTAGTGACTGTTCCACTGTTTAGTCACGCTCATAGTAGTGACTGTTCCACTGTTTAGTCACGCTCATAGTAGTGACTGTTCCACTGTTTAGTCACGCTCATAGTAGTGACTGTTCCACTGTTTAGTCACGCTCATAGTAGTGACTGTTCTACTGTTTAGTCACGCTCATAGTAGTGACTGTTCCACTGTTTAGTCACGCTCATAGTAGTGACTGTTCTACTGTTTAGTCACGCTCATAGTAGTGACTGTTCTACTGTTTAGTCACGCTCATAGTAGTGACTGTTCCACTGTTTAGTCACGCTCATAGTAGTGACTGTTCCACTGTTTAGTCACGCTCATAGTAGTGACTGTTTCACTGTACACATGGAGAGCAGGGCATTTATTCCAAAATTCAAGTCAAAATTGATTTAAGGCAATAAATGTACAAGTTAAATCATTACACACAGTTTAGGACAATACAAGCCTACAGTTAAGACAATACAAGCATACAGTTAAGACAATACAAGCCTACAGTTAAGACAATACAAGCATACAGTTAAAAAGGCTCAGCATGTCAGGCCTACTTATTATTTCTGTGTAAGGCGACAAATCCCTTTTACATTTACTCTTTTTACAGCTTCTGGAATAAAATGATAGAACTTTCTCCTTTTTTGAAATGTTTTGACCAAACTGCAGCATCACAGAAACCCTGATCAGCCCCCTGCTGTCTCTGCTTCACCTGTAGGACATCACGGTGGTGAAGTCCATGAAGAGCCCGCCTCCCGCGGTCAAGCTGGTGATGGAAGCCATCTGCATCCTGAAGGGCATCAAGCCTGACCGGGTGCCCGACCCCTCGGGTTCCGGCAAGAAGGTGGAGGACTTCTGGGGCCCGGCCAAGAAGCTGCTGGGAGACATGAAGTTCCTCCAGAGCCTCCACGAGTACGACAAGGACAGCATCCCCCCGGCCTTCGTCGCCATCATCCGCAACAAGTACATCACCAACCCGGACTTTGTTCCCGAGAAGATCCGCACGGCGTCCACCGCCGCCGAGGGGCTCTGCAAGTGGGTGCTCGCCATGGACTCCTACGACAAGTAAGACAGGTTTCCACCACAAGGATGGAAGAGCCTCACTCAGGTTATTGGGTTGAAAACAATGATCACCACGCCTTGAATCCTTGTATGTAGTATTTAGACACTTTTATTCAAACTGACTTCAATGAGGCACTGAATTCAGATACATAAGGATAAAATGGGCTGTCGGTATAATTGGAGACTTATGTAGAGAGAAAGCAGAAAAGAGCAGACGAGAGTAAGACCTAGTCACTAAACAACCAAGAGGAAGCCCCCCCTCTTTGCCTCTCTCTTTTTATCCTCCCTTCCTCCTTCGCGGCCCCCTCTCTCCTTCCTCTTTTCCCCCTTCCGCCCTCTTTGCTCCCTCTCATCCTCCCTCCCTCTCTGCTCCCTCTCATCCTCCCTCCCTCTCTGCTCCCTCCCTCTCAGGCCCCCTCCCTCCCTCTCTGCTCCCTCCCTCTCTCGTCCCTCCCTTCTTCTCCCCTCCCTCCCTCTCTCGTCCCTCCCTTCCTCTCCGCCCCCTCCCTCTCTCTCCCTTCTTTTCTCCTCCCTCCCTCGTCCCTCCTTTCTTCTCTCCTCCCTCTCTCGTCCCTCCTTTCTTCTCTCTTCCCTCTCTCGTCCCTCCCTTCTTCTCTCCTCCCTCCCTCTCTCACCTTCCCTTCTTCTCTCCTCCCTCCCTCTCTCGTCCCTCCCTTCCTCTCTCATCCCTCTCTGGTCCCTCCCTTCTTCTCTCCTCCCTCTCTCCTCCCTCCCTTCTCCTCTCCTCCCTCTCTGGTCCCTCCCTTCTCTCCTCCCTCCCTCTCTCGTCCCTCCCTTCTTCTCTCCTCCCTCTCTCATCCCTCCCTTCTCTCCTCCCTCCCTCTCTCGTCCCTCCCTTCTTCTCTCCTCCCTCTCTCGTCCCTCCCTTCTTCTCTCCTCCCTCTCTCATCCCTCCCTTCTTCTCTCCTCCCTCTCTCGTCCCTCCCTTCTTCTCTCCTCCCTCTCTCGTCCCTCCCTTCTTCTCTCCTCCCTCTCTCATCCCTCCCTTCTTCTCTCCTCCCTCTCTCGTCCCTCCCTTCTTCTCTCCTCCCTCTCTGGTCCCTCCCTTCTTCTCTCCTCCCTCTCTGGTCCCTCCCTCCCTCTCCCCTCCCTCCCTCCCTCGTCCCTCCTCCCTCCCTCTCTGGTCCCTCCCTTCTTCTCTCCTCCCTCCCTCTCTGGTCCCTCCCTCCCTCCCTCCCTCCCTCCCTCCCTCCCTCCCTCCCTCCCTCCCTCCCTCCCTCCCTCCCTCCCTCGTCCCTCCTCCCTCCCTCTCTGGTCCCTCCCTTCTTCTCTCCTCCCTCTCTGGTCCCTCCCTTCTTCTCTCCTCCCTCCCTCTCTGGTCCCTCCCTTCTTCTCTCCTCCCTCCCTCTCTGGTCCCTCCCTTCTTCTCTCCTCCCTCTCTGGTCCCTCCCTTCTCCTCCCTCCCTCTCTGGTCCCTCCCTTCTTCTCTCCTCCCTCCCTCTCCCCTCCCTCCCTCCCTCCCTCCCTCCCTCCCTCCCTCCTCTCGTCCCTCCCTTCTTCTCTCCTCCCTCCCTCTCTGGTCCCTCCCTCCTCTCTGGTCCCTCCCTCCCTCCCTCATCCCTCCCTTCTTCTCTCCTCCCTCCCTCTCCCCTCCCTCCCTCCCTCTCTGGTCCCTCCCTTCTTCTCTCCTCCGTCTCTCGTCCCTCCCTTCTTCTCTCCTCCCTCTCTGGTCCCTCCCTTCTTCTCCCTCCCTCTCCCCTCCCTCCCTCCCTCTCTCGTCCCTCCCTCTCTGGTCCCTCCCTTCTTCTCTCCTCCCTCTCTGGTCCCTCCCTTCTTCTCCCTCCCTCTCCCCTCCCTCCCTCCCTCTCTCGTCCCTCCCTCCCTCTCCGCCCGCTCCCTCACTGTGTTTCCCCACCATTAAGGGTGGCCTTTCATGCACCTTTGATTGACAGGGTCCCCAAACCAATCAGGGAAGAGATCCCCTGATTGGTCATTAATTAGCCAGAAGCGGTCTAAAATCAACATTGGCTCATACAGTGGAAGACCAGTCAACACAAAACAGATACGCTCATGGTGCATTTCACTTTAAAGGATGGTTGTGCCATTTTTGATAAATAACACTTAAACAATAGCTGAAATAATCCGCCCCTTCAGGGTGCTGGTAGGGTGAGAGTGTCTACTGTTGATGCCTACAGGTAGACTGCAGACATGGGGGATTGAACCAACCCTCTCATCACTAACCCTGTCCTGCCCAGCACCACCTTGTGTAGAAAAAGCATAGAAAATGAAGCTGTGGTGAATGTGTGTGACGTGTGTCTCTCAGGGTAGCCAAGGTGGTGGCCCCTAAGAAGGAGAAGCTGGCCCAAGCGGAGGGAGAGCTGTCCGTGGCCATGGAGAGCCTGGGTAAGAAGCAGACAGCCCTCAAGGAGGTCCAGGACAAACTGGCCACCCTCCAGAATACCCTGGAGGACAACAAGACCAAGAAGGCTGATCTGGAGAACCAGGTGGGTGGCTTGAAAATATATTTGAATGTATTTTTCCTTTGATCCGGCCGTCATTATGAAACATTGCATTTTATATATCTGGATATATAACACGTAGACACGTAACACGTTGGCTAGCTCAGTTCATGTATGTTTGTCTGTGCTCTGATTTTCCTCAACAAGCGTTGATCCCCTTAACCTCCTGCTGAGGACCCACGGACGCTCAGTGTCTGTAGCATCCTACAGACTGCACTCCTGTTTTTAAAAGCTATTTGATGTTGAATGGAATATAATGTCTAATCTGAATTTCAATGAAAGTGAAACATGGCTACATGGATGTCCTTCGTTATTCCAGACGGTAGCCATCTTCCTACAGAACCAGACTCTTTGTGTTTTAAAGTGCTTTTATAGTGTCTACTAGATCACTCTGAGGATCATAAAGAGAGCGGTGAAGATACATGCTGTGATAGACATGTCATAACGTCCACAACAAGAATATTGCTCTAAGGACATTTTAAGGTAACCTTCAGCAATGTCTTATGATGGCTACAATGTCCTCTATTTCGCTGCACTAGTAAGACCAGTTACTACACCATAGATACAATGGCTTTAAAGAAACAACATTTACCAGCATCCAGTTTTGCTAATTAGTTTGCCAGCAAAAGTGAGAGAAAAGAGAGAGGGCTGAGAGGAGAGAGGGAGGAGAGAGGGCTGAGAGGAGAGAGGGAGGAGAGAGGGCTGAGAGGAGAGAGGGAGGAGAGAGGGCTGAGAGGAGAGAGGGAGGAGAAAGGGCTGAGAGGAGAGGGGGAGGAGAGAGGGCTGAGAGGAGAGAGGGCTGGGAGGAGAGGGGGAGGAGAGAGGGCTGGGAGGAGAGAGGGCTGAGAGGAGAGGGGGAGGAGAGAGGGCTGAGAGGAGAGAGGGAGGAGAGAGGGCTGAGAGGAGAGGGGGAGGAGAGAGGGCTGAGAGGAGAGAGGGAGGAGAGGAGAGGGGGAGTATGGCTGGAGTATGGCGCCGTACGAGATGGCTGCCGTGTCGCGAGCTCCCGCACGTCGACGCAGTTTTTTGTTATTTATTATTTTTATCGCAACTATTTTAGTTCAGGATGTTAGCAGCAAGTTCACTTATAACTTCTGCACACTTCGGGAGATCAGATCGACAGTCGCTCGCCGCCTACCAGAGTTTTTTCATTCTTTCGACTCGGACGTCCCGCCCGAAGTCACAGCTGGATTATCTCCGTCCATTTTGGGCACGATTACGCGCAAGCGTCGCCGGAGGAAGCGAGGGAAGCGAGCCGGCGTGCTAGTCAGGCTGAGACGTCGATCCGATCGCCCCCCACTACCCACCATTCTACTGGCTAATGTACAGTCTCTGGACAATAAGTTAAGCGAACTACAGGCTCGTATTCAATTTCACCGAGAAACTAGGGACAATTGTATTATCTGCCTTACGGAGACATGGATGTCGGAGGGGGTTACCGACGCAGCTATCGAGCCGACGGGATTTTCCGTACACCGGGCGGACAGAACAAAGGCTCTCTCCGGTAAAGATCGCGGAGGGGGGGTATGTCTCATGATAAACAGATCTTGGTGCAACCAAAGTCATGTACATCCCCTCAAGTCCTTCTGTTCCCCGGACCTGGAGTACCTGATGCTTATGTGCCGTCCATACTGGCTACCTCGGGAGTTTACAGCGGTAACCGTGACCGCTGTTTACATTCCCCCACAAGCCAACACGGACACAGCGCTGAAGGAACTGTATGGGGCTATCAGCGAACAGGAGTCGGCACACCCCGAGGCTGCTCTCATCGTGGCGGGGGACTTCAACAAGGCGAACCTGAAGAAGGTTCTCCCGAAGTTCTACCAACACATAAAGAGCAACACACGGGGCGAGCGGATCCTCGACCACTGCTACACTCCCTTCCGTGATGGCTACAAGGCCCTCCTCCGCCCACCGTTTGGCAAATCAGATCACCGCTCTATCCAGCTACTCCCCGCCTATAGGCAGAGACTGAAGCAGCAACCGATCGCTGTGAGGGAGGTCCAATGCTGGTCGGACCAATCAGATTCTACGCTGCAGGATTGTTTTGATCACGCTGACTGGCACATGTTCCGCGTTGCCTCGGACAATAACATCAACGAGTACGCGTCGTCGGTCACCGGGTTCATCAAGAAGTGCATAGATGACGTTGTTCCGACCAAGTCGGTTCGGATATATCCCAACCAGAAACCGTGGATTAACGGCGATGTTCGTGCTGCCCTACATGCGCGTAACGCCACCTTTGGTTCCGGGAATACGGAGGAATATACGAGAGCCCGTTACGACCTCCGTAAGACCATCGTCACTGCCAAGCGGGAGTATAAGGACAGAGTGGAAGATAAATTCAAGAAACATGATGCGAGGGGTATGTGGCAGGGGCTGCAGAAGATAACGAACTTCAGAGGGAGAACCAGTTGTGTAGAGAACTCCTCTACCTCCCTCCCAGGAGAGCTAAATACATTTTTTGCTCGGTTCGACGTAAACTGCAGCCCGCCGAAGCCAGCACCGACTGGGGAGACCAGCCAGCTGCGCATCTCGGAGGCGGATGTGCGCCGCACCTTTAAGGGGCTGAACATCCGTAAGGCGGCAGGCCCCGACGACATCCCGGGCCGCGTCCTCAGAGCATGCGCAGACCAGTTGGCAGGAGTCTTTGCAGACATCTTCAACCTCTCCCTGTCCCAGGCTGTTGTCCCCGCGGTCTTCAAGATATCCACCATCGTGCCTGTCCCTAAACAAACCAAGGTAACATGCCTGAATGACTACAGACCTGTGGCCCTCACCTCGATCGTTAGCAAATGCTTCGAGAGGTTGGTCAAAGACTTTATTTGCTCCGTGTTACCTACCACGCTGGACCCATGGCAATTTGCATATCGTCAAAATAGATCCACGGACGACGCAATTGCCATGGCCCTCCACACTGCCCTTTCCCACCTGGAGGGGAAGAACTGTTATGTGCGAATGCTGTTTGTGGACTACAGCTCAGCATTCAACACAATAGTTCCTGCCAAGCTCGACACCAAGCTGAGAGGTCTAGGCGTACCCCCATCCATGTGCAGCTGGATACTGAACCTCCTGTCGGACCGCCGCCAGGTGGTGAGGATGGGCAGCACCACATCAGAGCCACTGACCCTCAACACGGGAGCCCCCCAGGGATGCGTGCTGAGCCCTCTCCTCTACTCCCTCTACACCCACGACTGCATGGCTATGCACAGCTCCAACGTCATCGTCAAGTTTGCTGACGACACGACAGTGATGGGCCTGATCGCCGGCGACGACGAGACAGCCTACAGGGAGGAGGTCGGATCGCTGGAGCAGTGGTGCCAGGAGAACAGCCTCGCCCTCAACGTCAAGAAGACCAAGGAGCTGATCGTGGACTTCAGGAGGCAGAGGGGAGAGCACAGCCCCATCTCCATCGACGGCGTTGCAGTAGAGAGGGTCAGCAGCTTCAAGTTCCTCGGCGTGCACATCTCCGAGGACCTCACATGGTCCACGCACACCACACACGTGGTGAAAAAGGCCCAACAACGCCTGTATTTTCTCAGGCGTCTGAAGAAATTCAGCATGGGCCCCCGCATCCTGAGAACATTCTACAACGGCACCATCGAGAGTGTTCTGACAGGGTGTATCACCGCCTGGTACGGGAACTGCACGGCACTCGAGCGCAGAGCGCTTCAAAGGGTGGTGCGGACGGCCCAGTATATTGTTGGAGGTGAGCTCCCCTCCCTCCTGGACATTTACAACCAGCGGTGCGTGGCCAAGGCCAAAAGAATTATAAAAGACATTGCCCACCCCAGCCATGAACTTTACTCACTATTACCGTCAGGCAGGCGATACCGCAGTATCAAGTGTCGTACAAATAGGCTTAGAGATAGCTTCCACAGTCAGGCCATCAGGCTGCTGAACAAGGGCGTATAACATATAACAATGTATATTTTATTACATTGATTTATATATATATATTGCTCTTTTGTGCTGATTTTTGCATTTTATAAATTGCATTTTTTATTTTTATTATTATATTCTTTATTCTATTTTTTATTCTATTTTTATCTATTTTTATTTTATCTTATTTTATTTTATAACTGCTGTCTGTCGTCGGGTATTGCACACAAGATTTTCACATCACTGCTTTATACTAAACTGTAAACTGTGAAGTGACAATAAACTTGACTTGACTTGACTTGACTTGGGAGGAGAGAGGGCTGAGAGGAGAGAGGGAGGAGAGAGGGCTGAGAGGAGAGAGGGCTGGGAGGAGAGGGGGAGGAGAGTGGGCTGGGAGGAGGTGGGAGGAGAGAGGGCTGGGAGGAGAGAGGGCTGGGAGGAGAGGGGGAGGAGAGTGGGCTGGGAGGAGAGAGGGCTGAGAGGAGAGGGGGAGGAGGTGGGAGGAGAGTGGGCTGAGAGGGAGGAGAGAGGGCTGAGAGGAGAGAGGGAGGAGAGAGGGCTGGGAGGAGAGGGGGAGGAGAGAGGGCTGGGAGGAGAGGGGGAGGAGGTGGGAGGAGAGTGGGCTGAGAGGAGAGAGGGCTGGGAGGAGAGGGGGAGGAAGTGGGAGGAGAGAGGGCTGAGAGGAGAGAGGGCTGGGAGGAGAGAGGGAGAGAGGGCTGGGAGGAGGTGGGAGGAGAGAGGGGTGGGAGGAGAGTGGGCTGAGAGGAGAGGGGAGGAGGTGGGAGGAGAGAGGGCTGGGAGGAGGTGGGAGGAGAGAGGGCTGGGAGGAGGTGGGAGGAGAGAGGGCTGGGAGGAGAGGGGGAGGAGAGAGGGCTAGGAGAGAGGGAGGAGGTGGGAGGAGAGAGGGCTGGGAGGAGGTGGGAGGAGAGAGGGCTGGGAGGAGAGGGGGCTAGGAGGAGAGAGGGCTGAGAGGAGAGAGGGAGGAGGTGGGAGGAGAGAGGGCTGGGAGGAGAGGGGGAGGAGAGAGGGCTGAGAGGAGAGAGGGCTTGGAGGAGAGAGGGCTGGGAGGAGAGAGGGCTGGGAGGAGGTGGGAGGAGAGAGGGCTGAGAGGAGAGAGGGCTAGGAGGAGAGAGGGCTGAGAGGAGAGAGGGAGGAGGTGGGAGGAGAGAGGGCTGGGAGGAGAGGGGGAGGAAAGAGGGCTAGGAGGAGAGAGGGCTGGGAGGAGGTGGGAGGAGAGGGGCTGGGAGGAGAGAGGGCTGGGAGGAGAGAGGGCTAGGAGGAGAGAGGGCTGGGAGGAGAGAGGGAGGAGGTGGGAGGAGAGAGGGCTGGGAGGAGAGGGGGAGGAGAGAGGGCTGAGAGGAGAGAGGACTGGGAGGAGAGAGGGCTGGGAGGAGAGAGGGCTGGGAGGAGAGAGGGAGGAGAGAGGGCTGGGAGGAGGTGGGAGGAGAGAGGGCTGAGAGGAGAGAGGGAGGAGGAGAGAGGGAGGAGAGAGGGCTGAGAGGAGAGAGGGGGAGGAGAGAGGCGGGAGGAGAGGCTGAGAGGGAGAGGGGGGAGGAGAGAGGGTGGGAGGAGAGAGGGCTGGAGGAGAGAGGGAGGAGAGAGGGCTGGGAGGAGGTGGGAGGAGAGAGGGCTGAGAGGAGAGAGGGAGGAGAGAGGGAGGAGGTGGGAGGAGAGAG
>CM051015.1:23872641-23875141 GCA_027704905.1 Muraenolepis orangiensis
TATCTCCACTCAGGGGTTAGTCTGCTGTAGGACTTATCTCCACTCAGGGGTTAGTCTGCTGTAGGACTTATCTCCACTCAGGGGTTAGTCTGCTGTAGGACTTATCCCCACTCAGGGGTTAGTCTTTTGTATGAGAACTTATCTCCACTCTGGGGTTAGTCTGCTGTAGGAGGACGTATCCCCACTCAGGGGTTAGTCTGCTGTAGGACGTATCACCACTCAGGGGTTAGTCTGCTGTAGGAGGTATTATCCCCACTCAGGGGTTAGTCTGCTGTAGGACTTATCTCCACTCAGGGGTTAGTCTGCTGTAGGACTTATCCACACTCAGGGGTTAGTCTGCTGTAGGACTTATCTCCACTCAGGGGTTAGTCTGCTGTAGGACTTATCCCCACTCAGGGGTTAGTCTGCTGTAGGACTTATCCCCACTCAGGGGTTAGTCTGCTGTAGGACTTATCCCCTCTCAGGGGTTAGTCTGCTGTAGGACTTATCCCCACTCAGGGGTTAGTCTGCTGTAGGACTTATCCCCTCTCAGGGGTTAGTCTGCTGTAGGACTTATCCCCTCTCAGGGGTTAGTCTGCTGTAGGACTTATCCCCACTCAGGGGTTAGTCTGCTGTAGGACTTATCCACTCTCAGGGGTTAGTCTGCTGTAGGACTTATCCCCACTCAGGGGTTAGTCTGCTGTAGGAATTATCCCCACTCAGGGGTTAGTCTGCTGTAGGACTTATCCCCACTCAGGGGTTAGTCTGCTGTAGGACTTATCCCCACTCAGGGGTTAGTCTGCTGTAGGACTTATCCCCACTCAGGGGTTAGTCTGCTGTAGGACTTATCCCCACTCAGGGGTTAGTCTGCTGTAGGACTTATCCCCTCTCAGGGGTTAGTCTGCTGTAGGACTTATCCCCACTCAGGGGTTAGTCTGCTGTAGGACTTATCCCCACTCAGGGGTTAGTCTGCTGTAGGACTTATCCCCACTCAGGGGTTAGTCTGCTGTAGGACTTATCCCCACTCAGGGGTTAGTCTGCTGTAGGACTTATCACCACTCAGGGGTTAGTCTGCTGTAGGACTTATCACTCAGGTGTTTGATGTGTGTGTGTGTGTGTGTGTGTGTGTGTGTGTGTGTGTGTGTGTGTGTGTGTGTGTGTGTGTGTGTGTGTGTGTGTGTGTGTGTGTAGAACCCCCATCATGCAGCCTTCCCTGAGGAGTGGCAGGCACGTCTGGGCCAGTTCCAGAAGATGCTGGTGATTCGTTGCCTCAGGCCAGACAAGGTCAGCTCACACACACACACACATACACACACACACATACACACATACATACACGCGCACACGCACACACACACACACACACACACACATACATACATACATACATACATACACACACATTTACTATGTATTCTATAATGCAGGGCTCCTCAACCGTTACTGAAGCCTGGTATGCAATATACAGTATGTATGAAATATATGTATGAAATATATGTATGAAATATTGTCACAGACAGGTATGGGGGGGAGGCATCATTATAAACCTGCCTAATGCATAAACACAGCAATTGTAGGACCATTATTAAGAATAAAAAGTAACAGCTTCAAGTAACAGTATGTCAAAGGAATGGCTTTCTGTGTTAGTGTTGTCCTCTCAATGAGACTCAGCCTGTCCTGCTCTCAGCGCTCCCTCAAACACTCCATGCGTGGACTGGTCCTCCATGCGTGGACTGGTCCTCCATGTGTGGACTGGTCCTCCATGTGTGGACTGGTCCTCCATGCGTGGACTGGTCCTCCATGTGTGGACTGGTCCTTGTCAAGCAGACATTAGCTCAAGTCCCCTTCAAAATAAATGGAACAAGGAGATAAACAAACTCATGACCAGTTTGAGCCCTCGTGTTCCTGTCCCACTGAGGAGAGACAAGGCCAAGAGCTTTAACTATCGAGTCCCTCCGTTCTCCTGGGGGAACCCCCCCCCCAAGAGGAACCCCCCCAGGAGAATCCCCCCCCCCCCCCAGGAGGAACCCCCCCCAAGAGGAACCGCCCCCAGGAGGAACCCCCCAGGAGGAACCCCCCCCCCCCCCCCCCAGGAGGAAACCCCCCAGGAGAACCCCCCCCCCCCTCAGGTGGAACCCCCCCCAGGAGGAACCCCCCTATGAGGATCTCCCCCCCAGGAGAACCCCCCCCAGGAGGAACCCCCCCCAGGAGGAACCGTCTTTTGTTGGCCCTCCATCTCCTCACATGGCAGCCGGTTCTTATATGAGACTCCCACTTTAATCACTCTCTAATCACATATGCTCACGTAGTTCTAAATATGTAGCGTAGGCGAGCGGTATTGCTATGTTGTCCACATCTGCCATGGGCTTGTATGGCGTACCACGGACTCTTATGGAGTCCCTCACAAACAGCCGTCCTCCAACCCGTCCCGTCCTGACCGTGTCCTCTGACCGTGTCCTCTGACCGTGTCCTCTGAGCGCGTCCTCTGACCGTGTCCTCTGACCGTGTCCTCTGAGCGTGT
>CM051015.1:23882641-23895141 GCA_027704905.1 Muraenolepis orangiensis
ACACAGACTAGGAAGTAATTAGTACCAGGTACTACACACAGAATAGGGAGTACTCCAGTATTTTCTTCAATGCAACACGATGTCCTTGATATTAAAAACACAGAATATGGTCAAACTAAATATATGGTCTAAATCTAGAAAGCAGCTGTTAGGAGTCTCTGCTGCATGACGATGCATCTCAGACACACCGTGATGTGTTTAGTGTGAGGCCTGTTCATTGGTCCATTTGAGAGGCATATTAGTTTCAGAGACATTTGATAGGCCTTTAACATTTGGTAGGTTATACACCCACCTTTATGTGCACCTCAGACCTTGTGTGAGCCCATCCAGTAGCAGCCCATTCACCGTGATCACACCAGGTTAGGCTCATGGTAAACACATGCTTCTCATCACTCCTATTGTCCTTCTAATGCATGTGGAGACCTTCATCTCTGATTGGTTCTATTGGAGAAGGGGTTCGCTCACACGCTTATCTAATTAAAACAAGGGGTGCACATACAAGCCCAGGCCCAAAAAGGGTTTTTCATATTTACAAACAGAACACTTATTATCATATATACCTATAATTCTTCACATATCTCATACCTACTCTATAGGTTATTTTATACTTGTTTTTAGTATCAGGTTTTTTTACTGACAGTTTTTACACATTATTCCAAAACTGTACATTATACAGTTGCAAGAAAAAGTATGTGAACCCTGTGGAATTACCTGGATTTCTGCATAAATTGGTCATAAAATGTGTTCTGACCTTCATCTAAGTCACAACAATAGACAAACACAGTCTGCTTAAACTAATACCACACAAACAATTATATGTTTTCATGTTTTTATTGAACACACCATGTAAACATTCACAGTGCAGGGTGGGACCAGTATGTGAACCCTTGGATTTAATAACTGGTTGACCCTCCTTTGGCAGCAATAACCTCAACCAAACGTAGTTTGCAGATCAGACCTGCACAACGGTCAGGAGGAATTTTGGACCATTCCTCTTTACAAAACTGTTTCAGTTCAGCAATATTCTTGGGATATCTGGTGTGATTCGCTCTCTTGAGGTCATGCCATAGCATCTCAATCGGGTTGAGGTCAGGACTCTGACTGGGCCACTCCAGAAGGAGTATTTTCTTCTGCTGAAGCCGTGCTGTTGTTGATTTACTTCTGTGCTTTGGGTCATTGGCCTGTTGCATCACCCATCTTCTGTTGAGCATCAATTGGTGGACAGATGGCCTTAAGTTCTCCTGCAAAATGTCTTGGTGAACTTGGGAATTCCTTTTTCCGCACATTTTGCCTGAGGCAGCAAAGCAGCCCCAAACCACGATGCCCCCTCCACCGTACTTCACAGTTGGGAGGAGGTTTTGATGTTGGTGTGCTGTGCCTTTTTTTCTCCACACAGTGTTGTGTGTTCCTTCCAAACAACTCAACTTTGGTTTCATCTGTCCACAGAATGTTTAGCCAGTAGTGCTGTGGACCATCCAGGTGCTCTTTTGCAAACTTCAAACATGCAGCAATGTTTTTTTTGGACAGCAGTGGCTTCCTCCGTGGTGTCCTCCCATGAACTCCTTTCTTGTTCAGTGTTTTACGTATTGTAGATTCGTCAACAGAGATGTTAGCATGTGCCAGAGATTTTTGTAAGTCTTTAGCTGACTCTAGGATTCTTCTTCACCTCATTGAGCATTCTGCGCTGTGCTCTTGCAGTCATCTTTACAGGACGGCCATTCCTAGGGAGAGTAGCAACAGTGCTGAACTTTCTCCATTTATAGACAATTTGTCTTACCGTGGACTGATGAACATCAAGGCTTTTAGAGATACTTTTGTAACCCTTTCCAGCTTTATGCATGTCAACAATTCTTAATCTTAGGTCTTCTGGGAGCTCTTTTGTGCGATGTGTGGTTCACATCAGGCAATGCTTCTTGAGAATAGCAAACTCAAAACTTGTGTGTGTTTTTTATAGGGCAGGGCAGCTTTAACCAACACCTCCAATCTCCTCTCATTGATTGGACTCCAGGTTGACTCCTGACTCCAATTGGCTCTTGGAGAAGTCATTAGCATAAGGGTTCACATACTTTTCCCACCCTGCACTGTGAATGTTTACATGGTGTTCAATAAAAACATGAAAACATATCATTGTTTGTGTGGTATTAGTTTAAGCAGACTGTGTTTGTCTATTGTTGTGACTTAGATGAAGGTCAGAACACATTTTATGACCAATTTATGCAGAAATCCAGGTAATTCTAAAGGGTTTTCTTGCAACTGTATATTACCATACACTTTACTGAAACATTTGCACTCTGATTTAGATGCCAAATTCCTTTCACTGTACTGTACTTGTACTGTGAAATGAGAATACATTCAAATCTAATCTAATCTCATCATGATGGCGTGGTTTCCAGCGAAGGCCTTCTATCTGGCCAAGCGGGGTTTGGAAGGCGTTTCTGCAGATGTCTCCTCCATCGCCTTCGTCTGATTTCCACTAGTGGATTCCTCTTCTCTTGCTCAAGGGTCTCCTTTTTTCATCAGTCCTACGCAAAGACCCTCTTGACACTACCCAAAATGCACAAGCGCCAGCTGGGAAGATGTGAAATTCCAGGATAATCTTCTTAAATGCCTTGACATTTCCCTCTTGTAGCCAATCACATCTTTCTGAAATAATTAGTATCCATTAATTTATCTGTCTATCTAGCTACCTGTCTGTGCATAAACTAATCGCTCCACTCTCTCTCAAACACACAGTGCTACTTGGGGATGTTTAGACGTGTCTAACCCTGGTGTGTTCGTTGGCCCTCGGCAGGAAGTGCCTTTCGACGCCATTCGCTACATGACAGGCGAGTGTAACTACGGGGGCCGCGTGACGGACGACTGGGACCGCCGCACGCTGACCACCATCCTCTCCGTCTTCTACACCCCCCGGATCATAGAGGACCCCGCCTACACCTTCGACCCCAGCGGGCTCTACTACGCCCCGGCTGAGGGCGACGTAAGGAATCACATTCAGAATATTCAGTATTGAGACCTACAGGGATTTGACCTGGGACAACACACATGACCAGAGAACAACCTGGATCACACAACACGGTCTATCCAGACCTTCATCTAGAAACACATGGCGTGGTTACCTGACACACCCCCTTAGGCCAGTTTTTCGGCGTTTTTCAGAATTGATAACTTATACTAACAGACAAAGTCTTATTCAGATCCAAATCTCTTTTGCAAATGAGACCCGAAGCAATTACAAATACATGAAATATCACAAACAAGACAATCCTTGAGACCTCTGATACCTCAATCAAAACATACTGACAAGCTTTGAGATCTGGCTGTAGCTGGTTCCAGTGCATCCTACCTGTCCTACGTGTTTACACGCCTTATGCATGAAAAGATGTATTTATGTATTTGATGTAAAATATGTATATGAATCGGTCTTGTGTAAAACATCTGATGGCAATATGGTAGGTCTATCCAGAGGCCTGTCATGGTCTCCATAGTCCAGTACAGGCAACATTGTAGATTGTATAATTATTTTCCTGAAGCCTCGTTCTGTATAGGAAACCAATTGGAGTTTTTAGTTCATGAGCAAGATGTTCCATATGGGTTTGATAAGACAAACCCGTGAACTAACGTGAAATGAGGGCAAGAACTTACAATATGTAAATGGCGCAAGTTTAGTTTAGATTGAGGAGATCCACATGGATGCTGTCCCTGTTAGTTTGGCCATGGCCTGCTTGGCCCTGTGAATGGATGAAGGCTGGAGTCGATTAGTTATTATTACTCACTGGTCAGTCGCTGGAGGCCCCGTGTTGGAGCTCTAATGACCTCCAATAAAGACAAAGGATCATACAGTGGAGGCTGTAAAGGCCCGTTTGAACATACTCTCACGGAAGCACCAGGGTTCCATCAAAAAGGACGCATTCCTTCCTGAAACCACTGGATAGATACTCACTGGGTGGGAGGTGAAGATAACCAGCCTGTAGTGGGAGATAACCAGCCTGTAGTGGGAGATAACCAGCCTGTAGTAGAAGATAACCAGCCTGTAGTGGGAGATAACCAGCCTGTAGTAGAAGATAACCAGCCTGTAGTGGGAGATAACCAGCCTGTAGTAGAAGATAACCAGCCTGTAGTAGAAGATAACCATCCTGTAGTAGAAGATAACTAGCCTGTAGGTGAAGATAACCAGCCTGCAGTGGGAGATAATCAGCCTGTAGTGGGAGATAACCAGCCTGTAGTGGGAGATAACCAGCCTGTAGGTGAAGATAACCAGCCTGTAGGTGAAGATAACCAGCCTGTAGTGGGAGATAACCAGCCTGTAGGTGAAGATAACCAGCCCGTAGTAGAAGATAACCAGCCTGTAGGTGAAGATAACCAGCCTGTAGTGGGAGATAACCAGCCTGTAGTGGGAGATAACCAGCCTGTAGTAGAAGATAACCAGCCTGTAGGTGAAGATAACCAGCCTGTAGTGGGAGATAACCAGCCTGTAGGTGAAGATAACCAGCCTGTAGTAGAAGATAACCAGCCTGTAGGTGAAGATAACCAGCCTGTAGTGGGAGATAACCAGCCTGTAGGTGAAGATAACCAGCCTGTAGGTGAAGATAACCAGCCTATAGTGGGAGATAACCAGCCTGTAGGTGAAGATAACCAGCCTGTAGTGGGAGATAACCAGCCTGTAGGTGAAGATAACCAGCCTGTAGTAGAAGATAACCAGCCTGTAGGTGAAGATAACCAGCCTGTAGTGGGAGATAACCAGCCTGCAGTAGAAGATAACAAGCCTGTAGGTGAAGATAACCAGCCTGTAGCAGAAGATAACCAGCCTGTAGTGGGAGATAACCAGCCTGTAGTGGGAGATAAAAAGCCTGTAGGTGAAGATAACCAGCCTGTAGCAGAAGATAACCAGCCTGTAGGTGAAGATAACCAGCCTGTAGTGGGAGATAACCAGCCTGTAGGTGAAGATAACCAGCCTGTAGGGGAAGATAACCAGCCTGTAGTGGGAGATAACCAGCCTGTAGGTGAAGATAACCAGCCTGTAGTGGGAGATAACCAGCCTGTAGGTGAAGATAACCAGCCTGTAGTGGGAGATAACCAGCCTGTAGTAGAAGATAACCAGCCTGTAGGTGAAGATAACCAGCCTGTAGTGGGAGATAACCAGCCTGTAGTAGAAGATAACCAGCCTGTAGTAGAAGATAACCAGCCTGTAGTAGAAGATAACCAGCCTGTAGTGGGAGATAACCAGCCTGTAGTGGGAGATAACCAGCCTGTAGTGGGAGATAACCAGCCTGTAGGTGAAGATAACCAGCCTGTAGTGGGAGATAACCAGCCTGTAGGTGAAGATAACCAGCCCATAGTAGAAGATAACCAGCCTGTAGGTGAAGATAACCAGCCTGTAGTGGGAGATAACCAGCCTGTAGTGGGAGATAACCAGCCTGTAGTAGAAGATAACCAGCCTGTAGTAGAAGATAACCAGCCTGTAGGTGAAGATAACCAGCCTGTAGTGGGAGATAACCAGCCTGTAGGTGAAGATAACCAGCCTGTAGTAGAAGATAACCAGCCTGTAGGTGAAGATAACCAGCCTGTAGGGGAAGATAACCAGCCTGTAGGTGAAGATAACCAGCCTGTAGGTGAAGATAACCAGCCTGTAGGGGAAGATAACCAGCCTGTGTGTGAAGATAACCAGCCTGTAGGGGAAGATAACCAGCCTGTAGGTGAAGATAACCAGCCTGTAGGGGAAGATAACCAGCCTGTATGTGAAGATAACCAGCCTGTAGGTGAATATAACCAGCCTGTAAGTGAAGATGGCGGCGGTAGCTCTTAGCATTAAGCATCAAAGATCCATTTCCTAGTGTTACAATAACCTTACATCCTATGACCTCAGGTCATATCAGAACCATCGGCCTCTAAGGGAACACCGTTGGATGTGTTTTTAAGTGTCTTAATGGGTGTTACGCAAAAAGCCACTAAGGAAAAAACCAAACTACATTGCCTTCCGCTTCTCAGTGGGAGACGGCCATTTAAGATGCTTGCTAGCTTTGTAAACACAAGTACAATCTACGACCCCCTCCATTCCACATATCACCCCCAGTGTGTCTCATGTTTTATTCATAGCCCTCATTTACATAGTCATCACTATCAATGTCAGGGACCTAATAACAATGACTTGTTTTTCAATGAGCGTTATTATGGAAGATGGTTTATGGTTTATTATCCTCCTCTCCTCCTCCTCCTCTCCTCTAGTATAACAGCTACATAGAGTCCACCAGGTTTCACTTCCTCCTCTCCTCCTCCTCTCCTCCTCCCCCTCTCCTCTAGTATAACAGCTACATAGAGTACACCAGGTTTCACCTCCTCCTCCTCTCCTCCTCCCCTCTCCTCTAGTATAACAGCTACATAGAGTACACCAGGTTTCACCTCCTCCTCTCCTCCTCCCCTCTCCTCTAGTAAACAGCTATATAGAGTACACCAGGTTTCACCTCCTCCTCTCCCCTCCCCTACATAGAGTACACCAGGTTTCACCTCCTCCTCTCCTCCTCCCCTCTCCTCTAGTATAACAGCTATATAGAGTACACCAGGTTTCACCTCCTCCTCTCCTCCTCCCCCTCTCCTCTAGTATAACAGCTATATAGAGTACACCAGGTTTCACCTCCTCCTCTCCTCCTCCCCTCTCCTCTAGTATAACAGCTATATAGAGTACACCAGGTTTCACCTCCTCCTCTCCTCCTCCCCTCTCCTCTAGTATAACAGCTACATAGAGTACACCAGGTCTCTACCACCCAACCCCTCCCCGGAGATCTTTGGGATGAACCCCAACGCTGACATCACCAAGGACCAGGCCGAGTCACAGCTTCTGTTTGACAGCATCCTGCTCACACAGGTGAGGCACACACACGCACACGCACACACACACGCACACGCACACACACACGCACACACACACACACGCACACGCACACGCACACACGCACACGCACGCACACACGCACACGCACACGCACACGCACACTAGCAATATACTTCCAAACACTCAATATGCTACTAAATACGGCAGTCATCACTGATCTAATGGAACAGAAGTTAAAGTGAAGCTGATTGTTCTCTCTGGCTCCAGAAGGTCCACTGGTCCACACGGCGTGTGTCTGGGTGTGAGAGCTGAGATGGAGTGGGGTGTGAGGAACAGCTTTCTCTGAGGGGAGGCCCTTACGCCTTCAGTAAGGGCCGTTCTGAGCCTCAATGAGTCCCTGTGGAGGACTCTGAACAATATAGACTGAATCACAAATGAATATGATACTTTTATGCTGACTCATTTATATATCCACACACACACACTCCCTCTCCAGTATCCTCGCTCTCGTCTTGGATATGTGATTGCTACCAGGGTGTTCCATCAGATCCAATGACTACTGAGAAACGATAAACAAAATGTAGTGGTTTAGAGATTCACGCCGAGGTTTAGCCTTGGCTCAGTGCTGATCACCAGGATTCATAATGGCTGGAGTAGACCTTGTGAGCAGCTACTTCAGAACCATCCGTCTGACTGACAAACACCAAGACGCTACTGTGGAAACAAAAAAGCGATTTGTCATTCCACTGCTAAGAGCAGCAGCATTCTTCAGTCATTAAGCATGACCTTTGACCTGTCTTACCTGGTAGCTGCAGCTGCTCGGTAAACACCTTTCCTTATTTGGACAGATCCTTTCAGTGAGACTCAATGGGTGATGAGTTCCGGCTTCACACAGGGGATTTGTATCCAGATATCCTCATTGGGGTTTATGCTCTGGTGATGTGAACCGGCCCATCCATCATTAAGTGACAAGTAGACTCTATAAGCAAGAGGTAAACAGAAAGCAGGTAGGTAAGGAAGGTAGAAGTGGGGGTCGATACATCTTCAGTATCTGGGGTCATTTCAAGTGAAGCTGTTTCGGCGTGAGATGAAGCCACAGACACATGAGTCACTGAAGTGCTGCTTCACCTCTTCAACATCAAAGAAATACAGCACATGGTGGTACCAATGAAACTTGAGTTTCTCTGTAATCCTTGAGGACCGGAGAAAATAAAAGATTTGAAAGCAGAGAAATACATAAAACAACAAGCAAGCTACTTGAACCTTCTGTCATCTCCCCTCTCTCCTTTGCTCTCTCTCTCTTTCTCTTGTCATTCCTCTTCTCTCTCTCCACACTCTCTCCCTCTCTGTCTCTCCCTTTGTCCTCTCTCTCTTTCTCTGTCATTCTTCATCTATGTGTCTGGTCTCTCTCTGTCTCTCTCTTTCTCTCTGGCATCTCTCTCTCCTTCTCTCACGTGTTTTCACTCTGACGGACCCCTTATAACTCCTGTCTCTTATCTCCATCTTTCCCTATCCCATGTAATCTCCTCCTCCGTCAGTCTCGTTCGTCAGGTGGGGACGTCGGCTCTTCAGACGACACGGTGTTTGAGATGGCAGGGGACATCCTGAGCAAGCTGCCCGCCGACTTTGACCTGGAGGCTGCAATGAGGCGCTACCCCACGGACTACAGCCAGAGCATGAACACAGTTCTGGTGCAGGAGATGGGCCGCTTCAACAAGCTGCTGCAAACCATCCGCCACTCCTGCTCCATCATCCAGAAGGCCATCAAGGTAACGCCAGGCTTGAACCCTACTGTGTTTACAATGCTCTGTTCTAGACTAGTCTATTTTACCACCAGGTGTAATCATCACACATGGAAAAAGACATCCAACTTGAACTACAACTTGAAGCAACTTGAAGTGAATTAGTTGGAAGAGACATTAAAGGAGCAGGTAGGGGCCATGGCTTATTGTTCAATGTCCACAGGTAGACTGTGGACATTGTGACTCCAACCCAGAACACCCTATACTGTCATCCAGTGATTCGGATTGAATTGAAGGACAATCATTGATTTAAATCCAAGCACTACTGATGCAGCCGTGAAGGGGTTAAACAATAAAAGCACCCATACATCCCGTATCCTGTAGAAAGAACATCATGACTTTTAGTTGAGCTACTTCACCGCGTGGCACAAAGAAATGGGTTGAAAGACTTCGGTTTCAAAGTGATTCCCTTGGTGTGTTGAAAGCCTGCGCCTGTGTCTATTTTGAGCCTCGAAGTATTATGCCAAAGTATTATCTCACCACGTTATAAATGTGCAGTAACACACAGCGCCAGTAGGGGGGGCACGTCTCCTGTCACCGGGCGTCAGAACCACCATACCTCTGCCCATACCAGCAGAGTTTGGCTCTGTGCAGACAAGATCGGGCACAACAAATCACTGGACAAAATCTGTGGGCAAACAGCACAACCACAGATCCCAGACCAACTGTGAAAGGAAAGTGTCTGTAAGGTTCCCTGGCCAGGACTGTTGTGTTGTCATAACAGGTATTCTCCACAGCTCTTCATCGCTGCAGGTCCAGGACCACCAGGGGCTTTAGGACCCTCAGAGACCCCCTACTCTAGAGCCCAAGAGCAGCCAGAGTAGGCTAAAGAGCGCTCGGCTCTCTGCGGTCCACAGCTGTAATTAGCCTATGCCTGCTTCTGTACAATAAGTACCGATGCGGCCAATTAGCTTTGTTCAAGAGACTGCACTGTTAGCTTTGGGCCATTGACTTAATACGACCCCCTGTTGGAACCACTTTGGAAAAGAATAATTCTGCGTTTGTGTTGTAAAATGTCCCTCCCACTAAATACGAGCTGGTCCAACCATCCACCATCAAATATTACTAGTTTCACATGACTGGCCGGGAGCCCTGGAGGAAAAACATTGTTCCAACATGGCGACACTGAACACTCTATAGAACTGCTTTACACTGGACACTCTATAGAACTGCTTTACACTGAACACTCTATAGAACTGCTTTACACTGGACACTCTATAGAACTGCTTTACACTGAACACTCTATAGAACTGCTTTACACTGGACACTCTATAGAACTGCTTTACACTGGACACTCTATAGAACTGCCTCACACTGGACACTCTATAGAACTGCTTTACACTGGACACTCTATAGAACTGCTTTACACTGGACACTCTATAGAACTGCTTTACACTGGACACTCTATATAACTGCTTTACACTGGACACTCTATAGAACTGCTTTACACTGGACACTCGAAAGAACTGCTTTACACTGGACACTCTATAGAACTGCTTTACACTGGACACTCTATAGAACTGCTTTACACTGGACACTCTATAGAACTGCTTTACACTGGACACTCTATAGAACTGCCTCACACTGGACACTCTATAGAACTGCTTTACACTGGACACTCTATAGAACTGCTTTACACTGGACACTCTATAGAACTGCTTTACACTGGACACTCTACAGAACTGCCTCACACTGGACACTCTATAGAACTGCTTTACACTGGACACTCTATAGAACTGCTTTACACTGGACACTCTATAGAACTGCCTCACACTGGACACTCTATAGAACTGCCTCACACTGGACACTCTATAGAACTGCTTTACACTGGACACTCTATAGAACTGCCTCACACTGGACACTCTATAGAACTGCTTTACACTGGACACTCTACAGAACTGCCTCACACTGGACACTATAGAACTTCTTTACACTTCCCATCCGATTCAAGCTACGCCTTTTGTGTGTGTGTGTGTCTACTACTACTACTTTTTATATCGTGGTGTGGACTTGAACCTGACTTCACACCAAACGTGAGTCTGGGTCTTCACTCTTAACCTATTTTACTCCAGAATATGCCCATAGGTCCTCACAGGGCAGGTTTCCCTCGACTAACAGTGAGTGTGTGTATAATCTGTGTTTGAAAGTGCGCCCCCTATGGTCCATAGTGGAACAGCTGTGTGTGAACTGTGTGTTCACCTCCCCTAGTGAAAGTAAATGGTAAGGATGCCTGATGCCTGACTTAACTTTGGTTTTACTGCCCTGATTGAAAGCGTCAAAGGAAACTTTAGGCAATAGAATGCAATAATATGCTACTAACTAATATGCTACAACACTATTTTGAGACTAGCCTGTACTTAGAAAATGGCCATTTACACAACTCATCGCGGGGTCCCTTTTGGAACACACAACACAATGATGTCATGTTTTGATATGGAACTGAATGAGGTCCTAGGTCCCAGGGGAGGGTCTTCTCCCTGACAGGGTCCTAGGTCCCAGGGGAGGGTCTTCTCCCTGACAGGGTCCTAGGTCCCAGGGGAGGGTCTTCTCCCTGACAGGGTCCTAGGTCCCAGGGGAGGGTCTTCTCCCTGACAGGGTCCTAGGTCCCAGGGGAGGGTCTTCTCCCTGACAGGGTCCTAGGTCCCAGGGGAGGGTCTTCTCCCTGACCCACTAGATGCAAATGTAGGGTCTTCTGAGGGTCAGCGATGTCTATTATTAACGCTGCAAATGGAGTGTGGATCCGTTTCTGCCTCGTCTGTAGACCCTCAGAAAGGAGGCATTCTGTCATCTGCTAAATCAAAAGCAAAAACAAGTGTGTGTGTGTGTGTGTGTGTGTGTGTGTGTGTGTGTGTGTGTGTGTGTGTGTGTGTGTGTGTGTGTGTGTGTGTGTGTGTGTGTGTGTGTGTGTGTGAGTGTGTGTGTGTGTGTGTGTGTGTGTGTGTGTGTACAGGGTCTGGTGGTGATGTCATCAGAGCTGGAGGAGGTGCTAAACAGCATCCTGAAGGCTGGTATCCCCACCATGTGGATGAATAGGTCCTACCCCAGCCTCAAGCCTCTGGGAGGCTACGTTACTGACTTCCTGCTGCGCCTCAGCTTCCTGCAGGTACCATGGGAACTCATTTAAAATAGTGTTGTTTAGCCGTCCAACTCCATAAGCTCACTAACAGAACTCAACCCCTAACACTACTCCCTTACCTCACTAACATAACTCAACCCCGACACTACTCCCTAACCTCACTAACAGAACTCAACCCTAATACTACTCCCTAACCTCACTAACAGAACTCAACCCTAATACTACTCCCTTACCTCACTAACAGAACTCAACCCCGACACTACTCCCTTACCTCACTAACAGAACTCAACCCTAATACTACTCCCTAACCTCACTAACAGAACTCAACCCTAATACTACTCCCTTACCTCACTAACAGAACTCAACCCTAACACTACTCCCTAACCTCACTAACAGAACTCAACCCTAATACTACTCCCTAACCTCACTAACAGAACTCAACCCCTAACACTACTCCCTTACCTCACTAACAGAACTCAACCCCGACACTACTCCCTAACCTCACAGAACTCAACCCTAACACTACTCCCTTACCTCACTAACAGAACTCAACCCTAACACTACTCCCTAACCTCACTAACAGAACTCAACCCCGACACTACTCCCTAACCTCACTAACAGAACTCAACCCTAATACTACTCCCTAACCTCACTAACAGAACTCAACCCTAATACTACTCCCTAACCTCACTAACAGAACTCAACCCCGACACTACTCCCTAACCTCACTAACAGAACTCAACCCCTAACACTACTCCCTTACCTCACTAACAGAACTCAACCCCGACACTACTCC
>CM051015.1:23897641-23962641 GCA_027704905.1 Muraenolepis orangiensis
TAAAAATTAGTACAGTTCGTGGCTGGGGTGGGCATTGTCTTTTATGATGCGTTTGTTCTTGGCCACGTGCCACTTGCTGTATATATCCAGGAGGGAGGGGAGCTCACCTCCAGCGATATACTGGGCCGTCCGCACCACCCTTTGAAGTGCTCTGCACTCGAGTGCAGTGCAGTTCCCGTACCAGGCGGTGATACACCCTGTAAGAACACTCTCGATGGTGCCGGTGTAGAATGTTCTCAGGATGCGGGGGCCCATGCTGAATTTCCTCAGACGCCTGAGGAAATACAGGCGTTGTTGGGCCCTTTTCACCACGTGTGTGGTGTGCGTGGACCATGTGAGGTCCTCGGAGATGTGCACGCCAAGGAACTTGAAGCTGCTGACCCTCTCTACTGCAACACCGTCGATGGAGATAGGGCCGTGCTCTCCTCTCTTCTTCCTGTAGTCCACGATCAGCTCCTTGGTCTTCTTGACGTTGAGGGCGAGGCTGTTCTCCTGGCACCACTGCTCCAGTGATCCAACCTCCTCTCTGTAGGCTGTCTCGTCGTCGCCGGCGATCAGGCCCATCACTGTCGTGTCGTCAGCAAACTTGATGATGACGTTGGAACTGTGCATAGCCATGCAGTGTAGAGGGAGTAGAGGAGAGGGCTCAGCACGCATCCCTGGGGGGCTCCCGTGTTGACGGTCAGTGGCTCTGAGGTGGTGCTGCCCATCCTCACCACCTGGCGGCGGTCCGACAGGAGGTCCAGTATCCAGCTGCACGTGGATGGGGGCACGCATAGACCTCTAAGCTTGGTGTCGAGCTTGGCAGGAACTATCGTGTTGACCGCTGAGCTGTAGTCCACAAACAGCATTCGCACATAACAGTACTTTCCCTCCAGGTGGGAAAGGGCAGTGTGGAGGGCATGGCAATTGCGTCGTCCGTGGATCTGTGGGGTCCAGCATGGGTCCATCCATGGGTCCAGCGTGGCAGGTAACACGGAGCAAATAAAGTCCTTGACCAACCTCTCGAAGCATTTGCTGACAATCGAGGTGAGGGCTACAGGTCTATAGTCGTTCAGGCATGTTACCTTGGGTTGTTTAGGGACAGGTACAATGGTGGACATCTTGAAGACCGTGGGAACAACAACCTGGGACATGGAGAGGTTGAAGATGTCTGCAAAGACTCCTGGCAACTGGTCTGCGCATGCTCTGACGACGCGGCCCGGGATGTCGTCGGGGCCTGCCGCCTTACGGATGTTCAACCGCTTGAAGGTGCGGCGCACATCCGCCTCCGAGATGTTCAGCAGGCTGGTCTCCTCAGGCGGCGCTGGCTTCGGCGGGCTGCCGTTCACGTCGAACCGAGCAAAAAAACGATTTAGCTCTACTGGGAGGAAGGTAGAGGAGTTCTCTACACAACTGGTTCTCCCTCTGAAGTTCGTTATCATCTGTAACCGCTGCCACATACCGCTCGCGTCGTGGCTCTTGAATTTCTCCTCCACTCTGTCCGCTTGGCAGTGACGATGGTCTTACGGAGGTCGTAGCGGGCTCTCGTATATTCCTCCAAATTCCCGGTGCCAAAGGCGGCGTTACGTGCGTGGAGGGCAGCACGAACATCGTCGTTAATCCACGGTTTCTGGTTGGGATATATCCGAACCGACTTGGTCGGAACAACAATCCTGCAGCATAGAGTGAGTCCGATTGGTCCGACCAGCATTGGACCTCCCTCACTGCTGCTTCAGTCTCTGCCTATAGGCGGGGAGTAGCTGGATAGAGCAGTGGTCTGATTTGAGCAGTGGTCGAGGATCCGCTCACCCTGTGTGTTGCTCGTTATGTGTTGGTAGAACTTCGGGAGAACCTTCTTCAGGTTCACCTTGTTGAAGTCCCCCGCCACGATGAGAGCAGCCTCAGGGTGTGCCGACTCCTGTTTGCTGATAGCCCCATACAGTTCCTTCCACAGTCAGGCCATCAGGCTGCTGAACAAGGGCGTATAGCATATAACAATGTATATTTTATTACATTGATTTATATATACATATTGCTCTTTTTCTGTGCCGATATATTGCATTTTATAAATTGCATTTTTATTTTTCTATTCTGTTTTATTCCATTTTTATATTTTATAACTGCTGTCTGTCGTCGGGTTTTGCACATCCGATTTTCACCCACTGCTTTATACTTGCGTAAACTGTGAAGTGACAATAAACTTGACTTGACTTGACTTGACTTCAGAGCTGTGTCCGTGTTGGCTTGTGGGGGAATGTAAACAGCGGTCAAGGTTACCGCTGTAAACTCCCGAGGTAGCCAGAATGGACGGCACATAAGCATCAGGAACTCCAGGTCCGGGGAACAGAAAGACTTGAGGGGATGTACATGACTTTGGTTGCACCAAGATCTGTTTATCATGAGACATACCCCCCCTCCGCGATCTTTACCGGAGAGAGCCTTTGTTCTGTCCGCCCGGTGGACGGAAAATCCCGTCGGCTTGATAGCTGCGTCGGTAACCCCCTCCGACATCCATGTCTCCGTAAGGCAGATGATACAGTTGTCCTTAGTTTCCCAGTGGAATTGAATACGAGCCTGTAGCTTGCTTAACTTATTGTCCATAGCCTGTACATTAGCCAGTAGAATGGTGGGTAGTGGGGGGCGATCGGATTGACATCTCAGCCTGACTAGCACGCCGGCTCGCTTCCCTCGTTTCTTCCTGCGACGCTTGCGTGTAATCGTACCCAAGATGGTCGGAGATAATCCAGCTGTGACTTCGGGAGGGACGTCCGAGTCGAAAGAATGAAAAAACTCCGGTAGGCGGCAAGCGACTGTCGATCTGAGCTCCAGAAGTGTCCACAAAAAACTGTGTCGTCGTGCTGGAGCTCGCAACACGGCAGCCATCTCGTACGGCGCCATACTCTCTCACATCCATCATCCATTCATCCATCATCCATCCATCATCCATCCTGTCCTCTGCATCTGGCCATAGATTTACATCACCATCACATGTTATTTCTTCCCATACACCGAGGGAAGAATCACTTTGCTTTGCCTTACCCAGCCCTGGATGTGTTCCACTGTTATGTCCAAACACACAGCAGCCATTGCATCTAGAAGTGACATCTGGTCATGTGGGTGGTGGTCATAAACCTTCCATCTCCATGCAAAGAATAATTCTTCTATGGGGTTGAGGAAAGGTAAGTACGGTGAGGGGAATAAGGACATCATCCTGGTCTGGGTGGTGAGCCACTGTGATCTGGCGGGAGTGGTGAAAGGCCACATTGTCCCATACAATCACATCTACTGGTGCATTTAGCTTCTCTTGCTCTCTTTCTGCTGAAAGCCTTTCCAACCCTTTCAAACTGCTGTATACAGCTGCATTCCATCAACAGGTAGTGGTGATGTTAGCCCCCCTCTGACCTGGAACATCTACAGTTCTCACCATTACATTCCTTCCACGGTGGCGTCTTTTTGCCAAGTTGAAACTGGCCTAATCCTCATAGAATGTGTTTCCCTGGCTTCAAGCTCCACGGCTCTCTACAGTCAATTAGAGAAAACACATGGTACTATAGGTCTCAAACTGTGGGACAACGGGACAACAAAAAATGTGAATAACCCTAACCCTAAACTTTCTGCTTCAATCACAATGATTTGTCTTAAAGTTTGATTTGTCTGTCAAAATGCAACATATTTCTATCCACGGTGACTAGTGACTAGTGTCTAGTTTTGTTTGCTGGTGGTGAACTCGGCCATGGCTTTGGAAGAAGTGGAGATTGAATGCCCTTTGTATCAAAACAATGCAAAAGAAAACACACTTTAGTTCACAGTCTATTGATCTCTATGTAGTCTATTGATAAGGTGAATGTGTGAAGTGTTTTGAAAAAGTGGACATGCTATTGAGACAAGTGTGAAAATGATTGTAAAAAACTGTAATACTAATAATAGCTATTAATGATAATAATATTATTAATAATAATAATAATAATAATAATAATACTAATAATAATAACTATAATAATACAACTATAATGATGATAACTTGAATTGATAGCGCCTCTCAAGGGACCCAAGGCCAGTGGGAGTCTAAATTCCAAGCAGACTCAAGTCCCGCCACCCCTACAACAAGGCAGCACAAGAGATGCTCAACTCCACCTCTGAGGACATCTCCAGAGATGCATGGTTGGCAGCAGCTTGGAAGCAGGAGTGGGAGTCAGCCGGGCCCTCCCGAATCCACTGTTACATCTGGGACCCAGGAGATTGCGCCATTGGAGGAGACGACCTACCACGCCGGCAATGGACCACACTGAACCGTCTACGAACTGGGGTCGGTCGCTTTAAAACATCAATGAAGACGTGGGGCTTGGCGGACAGTGCGGCATGCGAGTGCGGTGACCCTGACCAGACCGCCGACCATATAATCACCATCTGCCCCTTATATAGACCACCCTCGGAAGCCAGCCTCTTCGACCTAGGACCAGAGATGCGGGCATGGCTACACGACACCGAGTTGGACCTCTGACGTTACACGAAAGAAGAAGAAAGAAGAAGGAGTCTAAATGTGACCTGGAATTAATCGCTACTGTGGTTCCTTAGAGTGATGCTGAGCTAGCATTACATTAGCTTGTGTGTATGTAGGTGAAGCATGGTGAAGCTGTAGTGAACCTCTAGAGAACCCCAGCTCACCAGGGAGAGACCAGGAGCATCTAGCCAGGGCCTCCTTGTTCTCCTGAGCAGACACAAAGCATGGCCTTCAGCCCTTCTCACCCCCTCCTCCCCCATGTCTCCTCCTCCTCCTTCCTGCTCCTCGTCTGAGGGGCAACTGAATGATGCTGATCATGATGAAGATGATGATGATGCTGATGCTGTGGATGTGAAGGCGGTGAAAGCAGGAGATTAAAATAGACCAGTGGCTGATTTGGCAGAAAACAAACGAGGCCCCAATGAGAGCTTTATGTGTGTTAGTGTTCTGCTCACTACACACCCTCAGTGTGTGTTAGTGTTCACTCTCACTACACACCCTCAGTGTGTGTTAGTGTTCTGCTCACTACACACCCTCAGTGTGTGTTAGTGTTCTGCTCACTACACACCCTCAGTGTGTGTTAGTGTTCTGCTCACTACACACCCTCAGTGTGTGTTAGTGTTCTGCTCACTACACACCCTCAGTGTGTGTTAGTGTTCACTCTCACTACACACCCTCAGTGTGTGTTAGTGTTCACTCTCACTACACACCCTCAGTGTGTGTTAGTGTTCACTCTCACTACACACCCTCAGTGTGTGTTAGTGTTCACTCTCACTACACACCCTCAGTGTGTGTTAGTGTTCACTCTCACTACACACCCTCAGTGTGTGTTAGTGTTCACTCTCACTACACACCCTCAGTGTGTGTTAGTGTTCACTCTCACAACACACCCTCAGTGTGTGTTAGTGTTCACTCTCACTACACACCCTCAGTGTGTGTTAGTGTTCACTCTCACTACACACCCTCAGTGTGTGTTAGTGTTCACTCTCACAACACATCCACAGTGTGTGTTACTGCTCACTCTCAGTGTGTGAGTGTTCTGCTCTCTCTCAGTGAGTGTGAGTGTTCTGCTCTCTCTCAGTGTGTGTTAGTGTTCTGCTCTCTCTCAGTGAGTGTTAGTGTTCTGCTCTCTCTCAGTGAGTGTTAGTGTTCTGCTCTCTCTCAGTGAGTTACTGCTCTGCTCTCTCTCAGTGTGTGTTAGTGTTCTGCTCTCTCTCAGTGTGTGTTAGTGTTCTGCTCTCTCTCAGTGTGTGTTAGTGCTCTGCTCTCTCTCAGTGAGTGTTAGTGTTCTGCTCTCTCTCACACACACCCTCAGTGTGTGTGTACTTGCGCTCTGAATGTGTGAGAAAGTGAGCAAAGCTTATGAATAATGCGAAAAACATCTTCTTTTAAATATTCAGACATTTCAGGCCAACATTAGAATTGTCTTTGTGACGAGAGCGGAACGCAATTAAAAAATATTTTAATTTATTGTGTTTTCTCCGGCGAGCAGAAAACAACAGAGGCTGCTGTGGAGAGCTTTGAAATGCAAATCTTTATCGACACGCCCGTTCTCCAGCTTTTCTGGCTGCTACTCAATAAAGAACTAAATGTTTTTAGCGGCGGGTTTATTCCCCTGAACATCCAACAGTCTCCTCAGTGAGGCCTTTATACCCCCTCTAAAGGTTCTGCCGCTTCTGTTCTTTTATTCTCTTTTTCTCCTGTTAAAAGAAACCTTAAAGTATTGAGTCACTGGCCCAAGTACAAAGCCTGTCCCGAGGAACCGGTTCTTCGGTCTGAAGGTCTTCTGCTTCCCTTTCTCCACACAAGCTTTGAACCCCGTGGGCTTGTACGCCCAGTGACCATCCTGTTCTCCATCTATTCTATTAGCATCATCAAGGACAGAAGCCAGTCACACAATGAAGAAGTAAAACCATTCCAGCCCAGGAAACAAGCCCCCCCCCCCCCCTATCCAAACCTTACACACAGCACACGTTAACACAACATTAGAAAGGTTACAAGAGAAGATATATCAATCAATTAGAAATATATATATATATAATATATATACTTTAAAAAATACAGAAAAAATACAGAAAATCTAAGAAAAATAAGAGCAGCAGCATAAAGGAAGTACATTCCCCAAATCTCAAAGTGACTGCTGGAATAGATTCGATTAGATTAGATTCAAATAATATAAGAGCGGCCCAGCCTCTGAGCTCCCCTCTGGTGAGAAGGCCTTTAGCCAACAGTGTACACAGAGAAATGTCTACTGATCCAAAGATAGCAAGTAGTCAATCTGGAGCCCCTGTGTTGGGGATGGCCTACCTGATCTGAACCAGAGGGGGGTTTTGTTATTGGATTTCTGTGCTAGTCATGGATTGGCCATAACAAACACCATGTTCAAACATAAGGATGCTCATAAGTGTACATGGTACCAGAGTACCTTAGGCCCAAGGTCAATGATCGATTTTGTTATCGTATCATCTGGCCTGAGGCCGCATGTTTTGGACACTCGGGTGAAGAGAGGGGCAGAGCTGTCAACCGATCACCATCTGGTGGTGAGTTGGGTAAGATGGCGGGGGAAGCCTCTGGACAGACCTGGTAAGCCCAAACGTGTAGTGCGGGTGAACTGGGAACGTCTGGTGGATGCCCCTGTCCGGGAGACCTTCAACTCCCACCTCCGGCGGAATTATTCAGGCATCTCTGTGGAGGCTGGGGGCATTGAGCCAGAGTGGTCATTGTTCAAAGCTTCTATTGCCGAAGCTGCGGTTGAGAGCTGTGGCCTCAAGGTCATTGGTGCCTCAAGGGGCGGCAACCCTCGGACTTCGTGGTGGACACAGGTGGTCAGGGAAGCCGTCCGGCTGAAGAAGGAGGCCTTCCGGGCTATGTTAGCCTGTGAGACTCCGAACTCAGTTGCGAGGTATCGACAGGCCAAGAGGACGGCAGCCTCGGCTGTAGCGGAGGCAAAGCAGCGGGTGTGGGAGGAATTCGGAGAAGCCATGGAGAAGGACTTTCAGTCGGCACCAAAGCGTTTCTGGCAAACAATCCGGCGCCTCAGGAGGGGGAAGCGTGGATCCATCTAAGCTGTGTACAGTAAGGGTGGGACATTGCTGACCTCAACTGAGGAGGTGATCGGGCGGTGGAAAGAACACTTTGAGGAACTTCTTAACCCAACTACACCCTCAATGGTAGAGACAGAGCTGGAGGATGAAGGACGGCAAACAACCTGGAGGAAGTCACTACGGTAGTCAAACATCTCCGCAGTGGCAAAGCCCCAGGGGTTGATGAGATCCGTCCAGAAATAATAAAGGCTCTGGGTGTTCAGGGGCTGTCGTGGATGACACGTCTTTTCAACATTGCGTGGAAGTCTGGGACAGTGCCTGAGGAGTGGTAAACGGGGGTGGTGGTACTCCTGTTCAAAAAGGGTGACCAGAGGGTGTGTGCCAATTACAGGGGTATCACATTACTCAGCCTCCCTGGGAAAGTCTACTCCAAGGTGCTGGAAAGGAGGGTTCGGCCGATAGTCGAACCTCAGATTGAAGAGGAACAATGCGGATTCCGCCCTGGTTGTGGAACAATGGACCAGCTTTTCACTCTTGCAAGGATCCTGGAGGGGGCTTGGGAGTATGCCCATCCGGTCTACATGTGTTTTGTGGATTTGGAGAAGGCATATGATCGGGTCCCTCGGGAAATACTGTGGGGGGTGCTGCGGGAGTATGGGGTGCGGGGGTCACTGTTGAGGGCCATCCAATCTCTCTACTCCCAAAGCAAGAGCTGTGTCCGTATTCTCGGTAGTAAGTCAGGCCTGTTCTCAGTGGGTGTTGGCCTCCGCCAGGGCTGCGCTTTGTCACCCATCCTGTTTGTGATTTGCATGGACAGGATTTCAAGGCGTAGTCATGGAGGGGAGGGGTTTCAGTATGGTGGGCTCAGGATTGAATCGCTGCTGTTTGCAGATGATGTGGTCCTGTTTGCGTCATCAGTATGTGACCTTCAGCACTCACTGGATCGGTTTGCAGCGGAATGTGAAGCGGCTGGGATGAGGATCAGCACCTCCAAATCTGAGGCCAAGGTTCTTAGCAGGAAACCGGTGGATTGTCTACTCCAAGTAGGGAGGGAGTCCTTATCCCAAGTGAAGGAGTTCAAGTATCTCGGGGTCTTGTTCTCGAGTGAGGGGAGGATGGAGCGTGAGATTGACAGGAGAATAGGTGCAGCGGGAGCGGTATTGGGTGCACTTTGGCGCACTGTTGTAACCAAAAGAGAGCTGAGCCAGAAGGCAAAGCTCTCGATCGATCAGTCTTCGTTCCTACCCTCACCTATGGCCATGAACAATGGGTAATGACTGAAAGAATGAGATCGCGAATACAAGCGGCCGAAATGAGTTTCCTCAGGAGGGTGGCTGGTATCTCCCTGAGGGATAGGGTGAGAAGCTCAGTCACTCGTGAGAGACTCGGAGTAGAGCCGCTGCTCCTTCGCGTAGAAAGGAGCCAGTTGAGGTGGTTCGGGCATCGAGTAAGGATGCTTCCTGGTCGCCTCCCGAGGGAGGTTTTCCAGGCACATCCAACTGGGAAGAGACCACGGGGCAGACCGAGGTACAGGTGGGGTGATTACATCTCCACACTGGCCTGGGAACGCCTCGGGATCCCCCAGTCAGAGCTAGTCGATGTTGCCAGGGAGAGGGAAGTTTGGAGTCCCCTGCTGAAGCTGCTACTTCCGCGACCCGATTACGGATAAGCGGGGGAGAAGATGGATGGATGGACAGCAGGTGGAAAGGCATTGGACTGTCTGTGTATACCTTCGGCAAGTCTAGCAAAGATTGGATGTTTCCAAATTGTTAAGAAATTATAGTATAATCTGGTTGTTTATATAAGTTAGAAGCTTTGACCTGGTTATTGAGTAGTGCAGGGAGGGAAGTACCACTGCATGTATTCAGTTCAACCTGGTCGCCATGAGGCTGTTCTGATTCTAGTCTGACGGCCACTGCACCTAAAGGACAGTGCATTCAGATTGGTGGCCGATCTGAATGCACTGTCCTTTAGGTGCAGTGGCCGTCAGACAGTACAACTTAAACTGTGAGATAAACCAAAGCCACATTTACAAAGATGTTTTTTAGATATTCTGGACAATTTGTTGCTCCAAATAATAGATGATATGATGGAGTCCAACTTCTTAAAGTAGTAAAGTAAAATAAACACAGCGATGCACTAAAGTATAAGAACCTAGGAAGGGCAAACATCTTTGTGGCGTTAATATGACTGACGACCGACCAGAGTCCATAGAATATAAAAATATTCAGTTTTAAGTGTTGCGTCTTGCATTCCCAGTTACTTTTTTTAAGTTTTGCAAGCTCTCGTGTAGCAATCATACCTGATGTTTTGAACTGGTCTTAAAGGCTGTAGTGGGTAGAAAGCTTAGGTCAACTTGGTCTGATAACTTCAGTTCGCTCCCAAGTTATCTTGGGGTGAGACAAAAATATTGTTATATCATCCGCAAACAGAGATCAATTCACTGTTCAGTGAATTATAATTTGGGCCAATCTCCTGACTCTAATATGACCCCCATATGAACCCCAATGGCTAGATGGAAGAGGTACGGTGAACTGAACATCCCTGAGGAACGCCTCTGAAGAGTGGAGGGCTTTGAAACCTCTCCGTTGGTGATCACTGATGCCTGAGGTGGGGATCAATGATCCCGATCCAATTAATCAACTCTTCACCAAAGCCAAAGTGTTTCAAAGTGGACAACATCCATTCTATGGATCAAAAGCTTTTTCTTTATGGTACATGATGTTAAAAAGGCTGCCTAAAAGTATAAATGTCAAACAGGGACAAACCCCGATTGGTCGGGATGTATGCTGTTCGCTGTGTATTTGCAGAGACTGTTTGCCAACATTTGACTCAATATTTCCATTTCCATTTGGATAAGCGAAATTGGACGATTTGATGATGTTTCCAAAGGGTCGCTATCTTCCAAGGGGTCCCTCTGATCTTTTATAAGAGCAATGTCCGTTCTAAAAAGCAAAAGGGGCAGCTCAGAGGGATCTTCTGAGTGGTTCAACATGTGTGTGTTTGTTCTATAGAATTCAATGACAAATCCATCAGGGCCGGGGGCTTCATTTGTAAATTGAGATATAGCAGTTGTATTCTCATCCAGCGTTCGATCAGCATCCATTGCTGCATCTTCATGGTAACATCATTCATCCCCCCACGGCGGAGTCAGCCATGCAAGGAGACAGCCAGCAGGTCAGGAGCTGTTAGGGTTAGGGGGTCTTGCTCAAGGACACCTCCATAGTTTTTGCTCCAACCAGCAACCTTCCAGTAGTGAGGCGACCACTCTACCTCCTGAGCTACTGCCGCCTCTGTGAAGGGAGTTGAATGTCATCTAGGAATTGGTTGATGATCTAGAGGTCGGTTGTTTCTACTTTTGGCTCCTCATAAAACTGCGCAAAGCATTTATTTATCTCGACCGGATCTGTTGTAGTTACCCTTTCTGTCTCTTATGTTATAAATGGCACGAGAAGCCTGTGAGAGCCGCCACCGTAAACTGTGGGCCTCTTCTCCCAGATCAAATATAATAGTTGTGTTTTAGCAAGCAGCAAGCCTACTTTCTGTTAAAGTATGGTATTATGTTCATATTTTAATTTAGTGATTGCTTCAAGAGTGGCATCATAAGGATTGTTCTTAAATACAGGTTCTTGATTAGTAAGCTCATGTTCTCTCTTTCTGCCTACTTCTCTTCCTTTTCCTCGCCAGTGCACCACAAAGAAGGACATTTGTTCTTGCAAATACCTACGTACTACTGTTATAATACTGTAAATTATCTTCACTTATCAATACATTTAGACTTCATTTAGAATTATTTTAACTATTTTTGTTTATAATAGTTTTATTTTAGTTAGTTGTTGTTTTGTTTTTTAGCTTAGGTTTTAGTATTCTTGTGTGTGCATTTATTCCCCCTGTGTCAACTGTTGCACCTTAATTTCCCTCGGGATTAATAAAGTTTTCTGAATCTGAATCTGAAGTGTTTGGTGAAAGTCCTGTATTAGTTGAGGGTAGTTTGTTCTATGAATTAGCCATCTGTTTATACATCTGTACATCTGTTAAGTCTCCTGCATAGGACCACCGCTCCCAGTGTAAGTCTGTCCTGTCTGCGAGTCTTCCCCCTCCACCTGCCATTGTGGACGCTCCAGCTTCTCTCGGATAGTTCTAGAAGCTCATAGTTGAACAGCTGATCTATGCTTATGGTGGCTCATCACTACCTAACCCTCTCTCCCTGTCAGATGTGGCTGAAGCCCATGAAGCGGGAGGATGTCCCCCAGAGGGAGTGCTACCTGGCTCCGGTCTACAAGACCAGCGAGCGCCGCGGGACGCTGTCCACCACGGGTCACTCCACCAACTACGTCATCGCCATGACGCTGGACTCGGACCTGCCCGCCGAGCACTGGGTGAGGCGTGGCACCGCGCTGCTCTGCCAGCTAAGTGCCTAGTCCCTCCCCATAGTCTTTACTAGTCCCTCCCACTCGTCCCTCTACTAGTTCCTCCTCCAACATAGTCCCTCCCACTCGTCCCTCTATTAGTCCCTCCTCCAACATAGTCCCTCCCACTCGTCCCTCTACTAGTCCCTCCCACTCGTCCCTCTATTAGTCCCTCCTCCAACATAGTCCCTCTACTAGTCCCTCCCACTCGTCCCTCTACTAGTCCCTCCTCCAACATAGTCCCTCTACTAGTCCCTCCCACTAGTCCCTCAACTAGTCCCTCCTCCACATAGTCCCTCTACTAGTCCCTCCACTCGTCCTCTACTAGTCCCTCAACATAGTCCCTCCCACTCGTCCCTCTACTAGTCCCTCCTCCAACATAGTCCCTCTACCCTCCACTCGTCCCTCTACTAGTCCCTCCAACATAGTCCCTCCAACATAGTCCCTCTACTAGTCCCTCCAACATAGTCCCTCTACTAGTCCCTCCCACTCGTCCCTCTACTAGTCCCTCCAACATAGTCCCTCCAACATAGTCCCTCTACTACAGGGGTTCCCAACCTTTTTTGTGCCACGGACCGGCAGATACATGAAAAAAAATCTCGCGGACCAGTTGTCAATTTTCGCGGACCGGTTGTCAGTGTGTTCTAAAACCCAGATGGGGCAGAAATGTATTTGAGCTGGTTTATCATAAATAATATGCAATATGGATAATAAATAAAGAATGTATGTTTTAAACAAGAGCCGTGTCAACAGAACTTTATTAACAGGTCAACAGCTAAGGATGTTTTTAATGTTTATTGGACTTTTTGGGGGTAATGTACAAGACTCCTTAACAATATTATATACAGAAATAACTCAACAGGCCTTCATGGTTTTCATGGATTAAAGGAACAAGAAGTTCTTGGGGCGTAAAAAGCGAAGCGTCAGACTTACAGTCAGCAGCGCACGTTAAAACAATTACTGAAACATTTCATCACGTTTCCTCAGAGATAAATAATGAGCTTTGGTGTTGACATCCATATGGTCTCAGCGCTTTCAAATGAGATCAACCTGTTCCCCCTTTGACTTAAAACAATATGGAAACAATAACACCTCACCATAGAGGACGGGGAACCCTTAAGGCCGCGTGAGAACCAGACCCCACGGAGCCGGAGCTCCAACATAAAACACACTGTGGCTAAAAGATGGCGGTTGGAATTCACAGCCCCCCCGCCAGGTGGAGCACAATCCATCCCTCTGATGAGACCAGGACTCTTCGTACCTTCACGGACGTCACATGGTGACAGCATAAACAAAGTCGCGCACACCCCTACGTATGGGGTGTGCTCCGGCTAGCACGCTAGCATCCTAACACAAGCTAGCCTAGCGTGCCAGCGAGCAGGCTACAGCCAGCTAGCCTAGCGTGCTATGGTGCTAAAAGTGACCTAGCCTGGGAGCAGCAGCCAATGGAATGTCAGATGGAATGTGTGACAAACAGGGGAACCCGCGTGCTACCCGAGAGTAAACTGCGCTCTACGAGGAGGTCCTCCCGGGGGCGGAGCCACCGTCTGCACTGCCGCGGTGAACCAGGAGTCACCGGCAGGGCGCTCCTCCGGTCTTCAGATTGTCTCAATCAGCTTGTAAACGTTGGAGATCAGAACAGCGGACGCAGCGATGGTCGTTGCTTTGGGAATCGTTGCGATAGTGATTTGGTCGGAGGCGAGATCTGTTGAATCAAACGAGGATTGTTCCACCCGACCCGGTGAACGACCACGCCGCCGATGACGGCTCTATTGCTAAATTCACATCTTGATGAGCGCCACTCCGACGCGCTCCTCTCACTAAACTAACTGGAGATTTTCTTTTCATTGGCAGCTTGTTGTTCCGTACTGAACCGAACAGTAACTCAAAAGATCAAAAACTACACATAAATAAAGACGAGACTAACTAGAGCCCATGAGAGTCATGTGATCCACGGGCCGCTTCCTTCATGCTGATTGGTCGTAGACATGAGGCAGGTGGGGGGGGGGGGGGCTGGCATCACCATGACAACACCGCTCCACAGATGTGCACCGTGTGTGGAGTCTGTTTAGCGTCAGGTTGGAATGAACAGCAATGAAGAGGAAGGGAATGCCAACATCAAACTGATGATGACGATGACGATGATGAGGATTATGAGGATGATGATGAGATGCATGAGCCACTGCTGTGAGCTTCACCATGCAAGACAGGACCATCACACAGCAAACAGTATGAAGAGACCCAGGAAGCAGAACATCAACACATCTAGCCCCTCCCCCCTCCTCCCAAACTACAGGAAGCCAAAGTCGAAGACGATCTGGTCCTCGAAGATGGCGATGAGCAGCATGAGGATGAAGCCCGTGAGCAGACCCAGGTTCTGGAGGAGGAAGTGACCCAGCTGGCATCGCTTGTGCTCCTCGCTGTCCCCATGGAGCATCTCAGGGAGCTGCAGAAACAACACCAGAACACAGGAGTCAATGGAACCACACACACACTTGATACTAAACACTATGGAACCACATGGAACCACACACACACTTGATACTGAACCACATGGAACCACACACACACTTGATACTAAACACTATGGAACCACACACACACTTGATACTAAACACTATGGAACCACACACACTTGATACTAAACACTATGGAACCACACACTTGATACTAAACACTATGGAACCACACACACACACTTGATACTGAACCACATGGAACCACATACACACTTAATACTAAACACTATGGAACCACATGGAACCACACACACTTGATACTAAACACTATGGAACCACACACACACTTGATACTAAACACTATGGAACCACACACACACTTGATACTAAACACTATGGAACCACATGGAACCACACACACTCGATACTAAACACTATGGAACCACATGGAACCACACACACTTGATACTGAACCACATGGAACCACACACACTTAATACTAAACACTATGGAACCACACACACTTGATACTAAACACTATGGAACCACACACACACTTGATACTAAACACTATGGAACCACATGGAACCACACACACACGTGATACTAAACACTATGGAACCACACACACACTTGATACTAAACACTATGGAACCACACACACTTGATACTAAACACTATGGAACCACACACACACTTGATACTAAACACTATGGAACCACATGGAACCACACACACACTTGATACTAAACACTATGGAACCACATGGAACCACACACACACTTGATACTGAACCACATGGAACCACATGGAACCACACACACACTTGATACTAAACACTATGGAACCACACACACACTTGATACTAAACACTATGGAACCACACACACACTTGATACTAAACACTATGGAACCACATGGAACCACACACACGTGATACGGAACCACATGGAACCACACACACACTTGATACTAAACACTATGGAACCACACACACACACTTGATACTAAACACTATGGAACCACACTTGATACTAAACACTATGGAACCATGAACCACACACACACTTGATACTAAACACTATGGAACCACACTTGATACTAAACACTATGGAACCACATGGAACCACACACACTTGATACTAAACACTATGGAACCACACACACACTTGATACTAAACACTATGGAACCACATGGAACCACACACACGTGATACTGAACCACATGGAACCACACACACACTTGATACTAAACACTATGGAACCACACACACACACTTGATACTAAACACTATGGAACCACATGGAACCACACACACACTTGATACTAAACACTATGGAACCACACACACACTTGATACTAAACACTATGGAACCACATGGAACCACACACACACTTGATACTAAACACTATGGAACCACACACACTTGATACTAAACACTATGGAATCACACACACTTGATACTTAAACCCCCCCCCCCCCCCCCCCGGTGTACGGAGCGTACCATGTCCCCCCCCCCCCCCCCCGGTGTACGGAGCGTACCATGTCCCCCCCCCCACCCGGTGTACGGAGCGTACCATGTGCCCCCCCCCCCCCACCCGGTGTACGGAGCGTACCATGTCGTCCGTCCCCCCCGGTGTACGGAGCGTACCATGTCCCCCCCCCCCCACCCGGTGTACGGAGCGTACCATGTCCCCCCCCCCCCACCCGGTGTACGGAGCGTACCATGTCGTCCGTCCCCCCCGGTGTACGGAGCGTACCATGTCCCCCCCCCCACCCGGTGTACGGAGCGTACCATGTCGTCCGTCCCCCCCGGTGTACGGAGCGTACCATGTCCCCCCCCCCCCCACCCGGTGTACGGAGCGTACCATGTCCCCCCCCCCACCCGGTGTACGGAGCGTACCATGTCCGTCCCCCCCCCCCCACCCGGTGTACGGAGCGTACCATGTCGTCGTCCCCCCCCCGGTGTACGGAGCGTACCATGTCCCGTCCCCCCGTCCCCGGTGTACGGAGCGTACCATGTCCCGTCCCCCCCCCCCCCGGTGTACGGAGCGTACCATGTCCCGTCCCCCCCCCCCCGGTGTACGGAGCGTACCATGTCCCGTCCCCCCCCCCCGGTGTACGGAGCGTACCATGTCCACCAGCGCCACGTAGAGGAACATGCCGGCGGTCACGGCGAAGATCCAGCTGGTGACATTGTGGGCGTACTGGCCCACGGCCGTGCCGATGGCCATGCCCACGTAGGCCATGAGGGCCGACAGCAGGTTGTAGGCGATGGCCTGCTTCACCGACATGCCCGCCTTCAGCAGCACCGCAAAGTCCCCTGCAGGACGGGGAACACGGTGAGGAACACACCAATGGAACACATAGGACACACTTATGCCTCAAAACTCTGAAGAACCGCTCCTGATCGGCACAAAAACCGAATAAAACACTAAACGAACGGCAGAGAAATGACATTTGACGACATGAGTCCCACATGCAGTTCATTATCTAATCACTATCACTTTCTATCACTATCGGCATCTGCTGTACCGTGGCCCAGAGGCCTGAATGGAACCCCTACGGTTCTGGGAATAAAGTGACTTACCAACACCGGTACCTTCTACTTACATTCCAGTCATTTAGCAGACGCTTTTATCCAAAGCGACTTCCAATAGTGTGTTTAACAAAGGAAGGTGAGAGAACAACTCGTCACCAGAAGATGAAAGTGCATTTCATTCCTAACTAGTCTCCAAGAACTGAACCAGGGCTCAGGGAGAAGTACAGTAAGTTCAGGTAGAAGAAAAATCATCTAAAAGTACAATAAGGTAAAGTACAATAAGGTAAAGTACAATAAGGTAAAGTACAATAAGGTAAAGTACAATATACTGTACTGCGCTCCAATCATTTTTTATTTTTTAACTTTTTATTTTATCCCGAGGGAAATGAGTTGTCTGCATTTGACCCATCCTAGTGTTAGGAGCAGTGGGCAGCCATTAGTCCAGCGCCCGGGGAGCAGCGGATCATGTCAGATCATGACTAAAGGACTTCCATAGGAGAAGAGCAGGGGGCTTCCCCACCCAATCGGTCTCTTTTACTGCAGTGGAGCAGTGGCTCCACTGCAGAGCCACTGCTCCACTGCTCTAGAGAAAATACTGAGATTAAGTTCAACCAAGAACTAAATGGAATCCAAACATCGATTGAATGCATTCCTAGTCACCGATCCGGTGAGTGGGTCCCAAGCTCAGCTGAGCGGTTCTCCCTCAGGAGGAGTTCTGATTGGCTGGTCGTAGCTCCGTCATTGAGCTAGAAGTCAATGCTACCGTCAGTATTTAATTCGCCATTTTGTCGTTCCGGGGCTACAAACTGAGCATCTATTCTCCATGAAGGAACGGAAATCCATTCATCCTCAACCGTTCCAGCCAAAGAGAGGAGAGTCATTGATCCACCAAGAGTCTCAGGAACCGAGGCCAGCTGGACATCACTTTGAATGGGACTGCTTATAGTACATAGTATATATAGTATATAGTGTTGTTTATAGTATAGCATATCATAGGTAGTATATAGTGTTAGCATATCATAGTATATAGTGTTTTTTTTTATAGTATAGTTGAGTATAGTATTGTTGTAGGAATTCATACTGCAGGAGTAAATGGGGAGTAAGCGTTCTAATGTAATAGAAATCCTCTTGATGTAGAACCTGAGTGGAGGACAGGGTTAACACACTAGTTCACCTGCGTACTAAACCCCCACTTATCCCACCAGGCGACTAAAGAGCACGTAGCCATGGGAGGAGTTAACCCCATATCCATCCAGACCCCCGACCGAAGGACGGCCTTCAGCCGCTCACTGCTCAGAGCGCCGGTTCCCCTGCCTTCGGACCGTGATACCGAGGCCTCCCTCCCCGGGTCATCCTCCTCTAGCCTGCAGGGTGAGAGGAGGTCTCTTGGTCTTACCCAGCTCGTGGGGCAGCTCGTGGCAGAAGACGGCCACCGACGTGCTGATCCCTCCGGGGATGTTAGCGCTGAACGCCGCGCCTACAGGAGGACAGAAGGATCAGATCTAGCCCTTTGGTTTTTAGATGCTGATTTATACTTTTAATCCGAGTTACTGCACACATCAAATGGATACATTCATTCATGAAGAAATCCACCACTAACTACAAATCTGCCGACTGAAGCAGTGTGTGTGTGTGTATGAAGCCGTGTTTGACCAGAGACCTATAGCCTAACGTACTGGTTTGACCAGTTAGGCTACTTAGGGGTCTGCCCCAACCAGAAACATATCATTAAGGCTAAACTGCTTTCTAAAGGCTTTCTTTCTTTCTTTTACGAGGCACAGCCTCACCTGGCCCCAGTCAGACTGATTAGAGTCTGGCTGAAGTAGCCTCACCTGGCCCCAGTCAGACTGATTAGAGTCTGGCTGAAGCAGCCTCACCTGGCCCCAGTCAGACTGATTAGAGTCTGGTTGAAGCAGCCTCACCTGGCCCCAGTCAGACTGATTAGAGTCTGGTTGAAGCAGCCTCACCTGGCCCCAGTCAGACTGATTAGAGTCTGGTTGAAGCAGCCTCACCTGGCCCCAGTCAGACTGATTAGAGTCTGGTTGAAGCAGCCTCACCTGGCCCCAGTCAGACTGATTAGAGTCTGGTTGAAGTAGCCTCACCTGGCCCCAGTCAGACTGATTAGAGTCTGGTTGAAGCAGCCTCACCTGGCCCCAGTCAGACTGATTAGAGTCTGGTTGAAGTAGCCTCACCTGGCCCCAGTCAGACTGATTAGAGTCTGGTTGAAGCAGCCTCACCTGGCCCCAGTCAGACTGATTAGAGTCTGGTTGAAGCAGCCTCACCTGGCCCCAGTCAGACTGATTAGAGTCTGGTTGAAGCAGCCTCACCTGGCCCCAGTCAGACTGATTAGAGTCTGGTTGAAGCAGCCTCACCTGGCCCCAGTCAGACTGATTAGAGTCTGGTTGAAGCAGCCTCACCTGGCCCCAGTCAGACTGATTAGAGTCTGGTTGAAGCAGCCTCACCTGGCCCCAGTCAGACTGATTAGAGTCTGGTTGAAGCAGCCTCACCTGGCCTCAGTCAGACTGATTAGTCTGGTTGAAGCAGCCTCACCTGGCCTCAGTCAGACTGTTCCATCCAGTTAATTCTAACAAGATAATAGTGTCTTTATGTAGCGATAGCAATATCTTTGAGTAAGGTTACGGAACATAACTGGCCTGTATGAGTTGGTGTTTTTACAGGTTATAGGCAGCTGTAGGTCATAATAACGTAGGCTAACGCTGAGTCTCATACAGCTCACTTGAATGCGATAGCGAACGTCAACAAGTTAATTCGTACACATCGGTGATACACATCACCGTGACCTTTTACACGTGCAGAACCTTCCCCAGAGTACCGTTGGTGATGGCAGGTCCACCCACCTATGGCCAGGCCGTCACTGAAGTTGTGCATCCCGTCTCCCATGATGACCATCCAGGCGATGCTGGCGATGCCCGCGTCCTTCATCTCCTGGTCCGTGTGGCAGTTCCCGCCGTGGGAGTGCCCGTGCTTCTTGCCCTTGGCGGGGCTGGAGGACGGGGCCTCGGCCCGGGCCAGCGGGGCCTGGGCGGTGGGCGACTCGGGGGTCTGTAGCTCCGTCAGTTGGGTGTCGTTGTGGCCGTTGTCACAGGAGCTGCTGAGGGCACCTGGAGAGGACAGGAGCCCTGCTTTACAACTGGGACTCCACACACACTGACCCGTATTATGACTAGTATTATGACTGGTGTGTAAGCCACTGACCCGTATTATGACTAGTATTATGACTGGTGTGTAAGCCACTGACCCGTATTATGACTAGTATTATGACTGGTGTGTAAGCCACTGACCCGTATTATGACTAGTATTATGACTGGTGTGTAAGCCACTGACCCGTATTATGACTAGTATTATGACTGGTGTGTAAGCCACTGACCCTTGTCCAGCTGCTTGAGGTTCAGCCACTCTGCGTCAGACCGCCTCTTATGGTCTGACAGTTTTCTACCAATCTTGGCGTCGTCTGCCCGGCTCTTCCTGGCACAGAAGGTTCCCTGAGAACAGACAACCAGTGTCAACCGGCCTCCATGTTTCCAAACAGAAGACCCTTTAGCCTTACTGCCCTACACACAGTTCACAGGGATGGATCATGGTGATACACAGTGATCCTCTATGAAGGACCACTGGATTGTGGTGATACACAGTGATCCAGTGATCCTCTATGAAGGACCACTGGATTGTGGTGATACACGGTGATCCAGTGATCCTCTAAGAAGGACCACCGGATTGTGGTGATACACGGTGATCCAGTGATCCTCTAAGAAGGACCACTGGATTGTGGTGATACACAGTGATCCAGTGATCCTCTAAGAAGGACCACTGGATTGTGGTGATACACAGTGATCCAGTGATCCTCTATGAAGGACCACTGGATTGTGGTGATACACGGTGATCCAGTGATCCTCTATGAAGGAGCACTGGATTGTGGTGATACACAGTGATCCAGTGATCCTCTAAGAAGGACCACTGGATTGTGGTGATACACAGTGATCCTCTATGAAGGAGCACTGGATTGTGGTGATACACGGTGATCCAGTGATCCTCTATGAAGGAGCACTGGATTGTGGTGATACACGGTGATCCAGTGATCCTCTATGAAGGAGCACTGGATTGTGGTGATACACGGTGATCCAGTGATCCTCTATGAAGGAGCACTGGATTGTGGTGATACACAGTGATCCAGTGATCCTCTAAGAAGGACCACTGGATTGTGGTGATACAGTGATCCAGTGGTCCTCTATGAAGGAGCACTGGATTGTGGTGATACACGGTGATCCAGTGATCCTCTATGAAGGACCACTGGATTGTGGTGATACACGGTGATCCAGTGATCCTCTAAGAAGGACCACTGGATTGTGGTGATACACGGTAATCCAGTGATCCTCTAAGAAGGACCACTGGATTGTGGTGATACACAGTGATCCAGTGATCCTCTAAGAAGGACCACTGGATTGTGGTGATACACGGTGATCCAGTGATCCTCTATGAAGGACCACTGGATTGTGGTGATACACGGTGATCCAGTGATCCTCTATGAAGGAGCACTGGATTGTGGTGATACACAGTGATCCAGTGATCCTCTAAGAAGGACCACTGGATTGTGGTGATACACAGTGATCCAGTGATCCTCTATGAAGGAGCACTGGATTGTGGTGATACACGGTGATCCAGTGCAACATCCACTGCTTCTACACACACAAGGAAAAACGCCTGGCAATAAACTAACTAACCTTCAGCTAACAGAGCAGCTCACAACATTACATGACATTTCTGATTGTATCTCTTCAAGTACTGACAACAAACAATTACATGAAGCAAGCGTTTTCTAGTAAACAGCAACTGTGTTGTTGTCCATGTAGGTTTGCTGTAGGTCTTGGGGTGTTGACCTACCCCCTGGTCTTTGTAGTGCTTGACCATGCCGATGCAGTGTTCGATGATGAACAGCAGGTAGATGCCCCCCAGAGCCGTCAGACCCTTCCACACTCCATCGAAGGCTATCAGCCAGCCCTCCTCAGGGGCCTTGGAGGACGAGGGGTCCCCGTGGGTATGCTGCCCCTGGGCCTGGACACACACAGAGAGAGAGAGAGAGAGAGAGAGATATGGAGATATGGAGAAACAGGGAGATATGAATGGTTAACAGGTCATAGGTTTGTTACACAGAACCATCTGGGAATTTGTCCTTGGAAGCTGTTTGTCCTTGGAAACTGACTTCAACCAATCAGATCAACGTATGCAAGGTAGAGAATAGCCTTCAGTGTCATTTTTGGTTCATCTTTCAAGGAAGAAATACTCCCCAGTTCAGACAAAAGTTCAGATGCTACAACAGCATCTGCACTCTCTCTTTAGGAGCCACCATTGTTGTTTCAGTTGCTTCTAAGCCCGTCCTGCCAGTAGTTTGTGATTGGTCTGAACCTGTTGGTTTAAACCTGATGGTGTGAACCCAGCTACCTGGTGAGCAGCGCCCCTCCAGACTCTCCCTACACCGCCACATTACATGCTAATCCCAAAGCACAAACAATCATTGACAGCAATGGACGGCGCAGTACTCACGTGAGGCAGCAGGTGGAGCAGGGCGTCGCCGCTCAGCGTGCCCACAGCCAGCGCCACCAGGAAGGTGAGCAGGAACTTAAAGCACGACTGGTTGAGGATGGGCACCAGCACCACACCCAGCAGGGACAGCATGCTGATGATGGTGATGGACACAAAGCCCCACAACCACACCAACGCTGGGGATGAGAGAGAGAGAGAGAGAGAGACAGAGAGACAGAGAGAGATCAGCCTAACCCATGGCAGCGTTTTGGGTCTGATGCTGACCCTGAAGAGCCCACAGATGACCCTCGTTAGTGGAGCCGTACAGCGCTCCACTTGTTGTGGTAATTACACACTAATCAGCCATTAGCTTTGGTCAGCCCTGCGTGCTAACCCACCCGTACAGGTTAGTCTGGACTAGTTAAGAGTGGAGCACTACAGAGGTTAGTCTGGACTAGTTAAGAGTGGAGCCGTACAGAGGTTAGTCTGGACTAGTTAAGAGTGGAGCACTACAGAGGTTAGTCTGGACTAGTTAAGAGTGGAGCCGTACAGAGGTTAGTCTGGACTAGTTAAGAGTGGAGCCGTACAGAGGTTAGTCTGGACTAGTTAAGAGTGGAGCCGTACAGAGGTTAGTCTGGACTAGTTAAGAGTGGAGCACTACAGAGGTTAGTCTGGACTAGTTAAGAGTGGAGCCGTACAGAGGTTAGTCTGGACTAGTTAAGAGTGGAGCCGTACAGAGGTTAGTCTGGACTAGTTAAGAGTGGAGCCGTACAGAGGTTAGTCTGGACTAGTTAAGAGTGGCGCCGTATAGAGGTTAGTCTGGACTAGTTAAGAGTGGAGCACTACAGAGGTTAGTCTGGACTAGTTAAGAGTGGAGCACTACAGAGGTTAGTCTGGACTAGTTAAGAGTGGAGCACTACAGAGGTTAGTCTGGACTAGTTAAGAGTGGAGCCGTACAGAGGTTAGTTTGGACTAGTTAAGAGTGGAGCCGGACAGAGGTTAGTTTGGACTAGTTAAGAGTGGAGCACTACAGAGGTTAGTCTGGACTAGTTAAGAGTGGAGCACTACAGAGGTTAGTCTGGACTAGTTAAGAGTGGAGCACTACAGAGGTTAGTCTGGACTAGTTAAGAGTGGAGCACTACAGAGGTTAGTCTGGACTAGTTAAGAGTGGAGCACTACAGAGGTTAGTTTGGACTAGTTAAGAGTGGAGCACTACAGAGGTTAGTCTGGACTAGTTAAGAGTGGAGCACTACAGAAGTTAGTCTGGACTAGTTAAGAGTGGAGCACTACAGAGGTTAGTTTGGACTAGTTAAAGTCAGTTTGCTCAGGACGACCTGGATGACCTTTCTCTTCAACATGTTTATTATCCAGTGAGACCTCATCATCCACTAGCTTCACCAGTGTGAAGCAGCATGCCTCATGCTGCTTCCTATCTCTTCACCCTGGAGTCCTTGAGGTGAAGCCACACAGATGAAGGAAGGAGGAGCCTCTCTCTCTCCACCATTTGTCACTCGGGGCTGAGGACACCAGCCAAGAAAATAAAAGGAAAGACGGAAGGGAAAACTAGAAATCACAAGTGATTTAAATTGTCAGTGTGGCTTTTCAGGAGGACACGCACTCCGCAGACGGAGAGCATAACCAAAGAAGAGGAGAAACTTTATGGCAGCGGTGAGAGGACAAGACGTTTAATGTAGTATGAAATCCAATGTCACATGAGACGCTGGCTAAACAGACACCGGCCCGTTCACTGCTGACACTCGGATACGCCGAATGGGCGAGCGCCACTGTGAGAGGGAGAGAGAGCGAGACAAGAGTGTGCTTGTCGTGCTCATCTTACAGGCAATTGACTTCAGCAATGCATTCTGGGAGAGCCATCTAGCCTTCCTGTTGGAGCAGACGCCCGTTTAACTGCTGTGATGTGATCACGGTGCAGAATGACGCTGAAATCCAGGGAAAACAAGCTCTTTGTCCCCATAGCACAACATGGTGATTTATTGTAGCCTATGGTTAGCCGCCAACAGGGCTAACCATTCAGGAATTAGAATAAAGAGGACATACAAACAGCCTCACGCACAAAGCTGTTGAAATGCAAGTTATACAAGCATGTACAACAGCCCCACGCTGGTGTGTGTGTGCACACTGCTGGTGTGTGTGTGTGCGTGCGAGGTCCTGATGCGTGTTGGCCGTCAGAGGGGGTTTCAGTGTGATCACTCATTCAGTCATTGAATCTGAAATTAAAAAGGTTAAAGAAGTAGGTTAAAGAAATAAATGTAGCCCCAGTTGTATTGTTGAACATGTTTGGGGATAACCTTGATATATTTTATTTAAATGATATATAATAGTATTATAGTCTTTCTCTGCATAGCTGATGGCAGTGGTGCTAGTGAGGCCTGTAGGGACCCCAGCAGGTGCTTGGGGAGCCTCGTGTCTGAAGGATTGGATCAAGCAGCTTCTGCCCTCTTATAAACAGCTGGAGGATTAAACAGTGTCCTGTTGTCTGTCCGGAAGATACAACAAACATAAAACAGAAGGCTCATCCTGCTTCCCTCGGGGGCTAAGCTAACAGACATACAGGGCTGAAGTGGTAATTCCACACTAATCAGCCATTAGCTTTGGTCAGCCCTGCGTGCTAACCCGGCTCAGCATGGATCATAGTGATACACATGACGGATCGCCATGCAAGACCTTTCCCCCGGAGAGCCAATGACAATCCTCCAAAGAGTTCAGATTTTGGCGAGAACTCAGATCGAAGTACAGTAGAGTACAACCACGAGTCATTCTATCTGGCAGAGAGTCAAACCGTTGGAAACACTAAATCACCACAACCCAATGACAATTGGAACCATCTGTCATTAGCTTTTTTGCAGTATATTTATTATTTATGACTAGTTGCGTGCAATCTAATTCAAACTTCCACACTAGAAGAATGACGCAGTGAGCTTATAAGCAAATCCACACTCCCACGTCGTGCTCTGGTCTGTCGTGACCAGAGGGAACCAAAACTCAGAATGGAAGTATTTCTCTCATTGAAGACGGATTGGTGGAGACGGAGGTGTAGACCTGCCCAGGAGACGGTCTGAGTCCCCTCTGTCTAGCGGTGTAGACCTGCCCAGGAGACGGTCTGAGTCCCCTCTGTCTAGCGGTGTAGACCTGCCCAGGAGACGGTCTGAGTCCCGTGTGTCTAGAGGTGTAGACCTGCCCAGGAGACGGTCTGAGTCCAGTGTGTCTAGCGGTGTAGACCTGCCCAGGAGACGGTCTGAGTCCTGTGTGTCTAGCGGTGTAGACCTGCCCAGGAGACGGTCTGAGTCCAGTGTGTCTAGCGGTGTAGACCTGCCCAGGAGACGGTCTGAGTCCAGTGTGTCTAGTGGTGTAGACCTGCCCAGGAGACGGTCTGAGTCCTGTGTGTCTAGAGGTGTAGACCTGCCCAGGAGACGGTCTGAGTCCAGTGTGTCTAGAGGTGTAGACCTGCCCAGGAGACGGTCTGAGTCCAGTGTGTCTAGCGGTGTAGACCTGCCCAGGAGACGGTCTGAGTCCAGTGTGTCTAGCGGTGTAGACCTGCCCAGGAGACGGTCTGAGTCCAGTGTGTCTAGCGGTGTAGACCTGCCCAGGAGACGGTCTGAGTCCAGTGTGTCTAGCGGTGTAGACCTGCCCAGGAGACGGTCTGAGTCCTGTGTGTCTAGAGGTGTAGACCTGCCCAGGAGACGGTCTGAGTCCAGTGTGTCTAGCGGTGTAGACCTGCCCAGGAGACGGTCTGAGTCCAGTGTGTCTAGTGGCGTAGACCTGCCCAGGAGACGGTCTGAGTCCAGTGTGTCTAGAGGTGTAGACCTGCCCAGGAGGTGGTCTGAGTCCAGTGTGTCTAGAGGTGTAGACCTGCCCAGGAGACGGTCTGAGTCCAGTGTGTCTAGCGGTGTAGACCTGCCCAGGAGGTGGTCTGAGTCCAGTGTGTCTAGAGGTGTAGACCTGCCCAGGAGACGGAGCTATCGTCAATATTTCTACAAAAAAGGCAAATTATCCTGCCCTAAACAATAGCCCAACTAAAATGCAATTAAAGGGAAAATGTATAAAGAAACTCATGAGCCATCCCTGATCATTAGGCTCCAGCAGAGGACCGCCCCCACTACGGGCGCTCCAGAGAGCAGATCCTCATTGAACAGCTCAGTAAATGTAGCTGTAAATCACTAGCAGGAGTCTCTCAAGTCAAGTCATTACCCTCACGGCAGCACCACTGGGTGGTAGAGGAGGAGGGGGGGGAGGGGGGGGGGGGGAGGGAGAAGATACCAGCGGGTCTGTGTGGGTCCTTTCCAATTAGGACTCACTGCAAGCCGTGCCTCGGAAATATGGCCAAAGGTGTGGCTTAGAAAGAGACACACACACACACACACACACACACACACACACACACACACACACACACACACACACACACACACACACACACACACACACACACACACACACACACACACACACACACACACACACACACACACACACACACACACACACACACACACACACACACACACACACACACACACACACACACACACACACACACACCCACACACACACACGGCATGGGAGACACCACCAGGAACAGTGTGATGAGCTCAGCGGGGGGTAAATTATGGGTATCAGGTCATCAGCCGGGGGTACCCCCGTGGTTGTGTCCCGGTGCATTGTGGGACGGCACGCCGAGCCTCGGCTCCGGCCCCCCCCCGCTAACGAGGAGGCACCACCGCCGCTCATTCCTGCTCTATGTTCCAGACACTTCTGTGTGTGTGTGTGTGTGTGTGTGTGTGTGTGTGTGTGTGTGTGTGTGTGTGTGTGTGTGTGTGTGTGTGTGTGTGTTAATTAAAGATGGGTGAACCCATGGCGTTGGGTGAGTCTTTCTTCTTTCCCTGTAAGTCGTTCCCCAGCAGCTGGTAGGAAGGCTCATTGGGCTGACGGGTCCATTAAAGATGGAGCTGTAACCCCACAGAGCGCTGGAGGTTATTACTATGAATCATATGCCTTGATGAGTCCAATTAGAGAGAGGGGGGGGGGGGGGACACAAACGGCCTCACAATTAACTCAGAAATCCGTAGAGTTTAACAATGGAAACTACTGCTATCTATGAGTGGTGGACTGAGAGGAACTACATTTTGGTCGTGGGACTTAAATCTAAATCACACATTAATTAATAAATAAGATTTGAAAAGATTTGAAACAGGACCACACCTTCGACCACAATGTGTTCTATAGCTTGAACCACTGTAGAACAATAAGGGAGTCGCTACAAGTATAATAAGACTATGATTAAGTATATCAATAAGCCCTCCATCCCTGCCCGTCCACTTGGCTCTGCCAGGGGCTGAGGGGCCCCTCAGCCCCTGGCAGAGCCCCTGAGGGCCCATCTACACGCTAACGGCTCTCCTCTGTCCTGTGGCCCCAAAGGGGTGGGATCAACTATATATGAGTCTCACTATATATGAGTCTTACTATACACTATACTCACTATATAGGATTCTCACGATACACTATACTCACGAGTCTCACTATACTCACGAGTCTCACTATACTCACTGTATATACAAGTCTCACTATACACACGAGTCTCACTATACACACGAGTCTCACTATACTCACTATATGGAGAGGGTCCCTGTGCTGTGGAAGACATCCTGCCTGGTGCCGGTTCCGAAGAAGGCACGTCCCAGCACCTCAAACGACTACAGACCGGTGGCGCTGACGTCCCACGTGGCGAAATCCTTTGAGAGGCTGGTCCTGACGCTTCTTCGGCCCCTGGTCAGATCATCGCTGGACCCTCTTCAGTTTGCCTACCAGCCGAAACTGGGAGTGGAGGACGCCATCATCTTCCTGCTCCATCGTGCCTACGCCCACTTGGACAGACCCGGGAGCACTGTGAGAATCATGTTTTTCGACTTCTCCAGTGCGTTCAACACCATCCGGCCTGCCCTGCTGGGAAGTAAGCTGACGGCGATGAAGGTGGACTCTTCCCTGGTGTCCTGGATTACTGACTATTTGACGGGTCGTCCACAGTTTGTCAGACTGCAGGACTGTGTGTCTGACACTGTGGTCAGCAGCACTGGTGCTCCACAGGGAACTGTTCTTTCCCCATTCCTGTTCACCTTTTACACCTCAGACTTCCAGTACAACTCTGTGTCCTGCCATCTGCAGAAGTTCTCGGACGACTCTGCAGTTGTTGGTTGTGTCAGCGAGGGAAACGATGAGGAGTACAGGGGCGTCGTGGACACCTTCGTTGAGTGGTGTGAGCTGAACCATATGCAGCTCAACACTGACAAGACGAAGGAGATGGTGGTGGACTTCCGCAGGAGGAAATCCACACCCACACCCATTTCCATCAAGGGTGTGTCCGCTGAAGCTGTTCAGGAATATAAATACCTGGGAGTTCATCTGGACAACAAACTGGTCTGGGCCAAGAACTCTGAGGCTGTTTACAAGAAGGGCCAGAGCCGTCTCTACTTCCTGCGGAGGCTCCGGTCCTTCAACGTTTGCAACAAGATGCTGAATGTGTTCTACCAGTCGGTGGTAGCCAGTGCCATCTTCTCCGGTGTTGTGCGCTGGGGAAGCAGGTTGAGGTCAGCAGACGCCAACAAGATCAGCAGGATCGTCAGGAAGGCTGGCGCTGTCCTGGGGTCCAGCTGGACTCCTTGTTGGTGGTGTCTGAGAGAAGGATGCTGCGCAAGCTGCGTAGTATCCTTGACAACAACTCTCACCCTCTCCATCAGGTACTGACCTCATATAGAAGCACCTTTAGCAACAGACTCATTCCACCCAGGTGCACCACAGAACGCCACAGGAAGTCCTTTCTTCCTGTGGCCATTAGACTCTTTAATTCCTCTACCTCGGGTCGTGAGAGGGACAGTGGAAACTCAGTGACCTGAGGCCAACGTACTTATTATTATTTTTTGGTCAACGCACTGTAATCATCTCATTGTAACTTTGCACTGTAAATTCTATTTCAAATCCTAATTCACTTTTCACATGTCACTTTTCAGTTGAGTTATTTATTAATATATTATTGCTGCCAATTTGCACTATACGTATTGTTGTGTATTGTATATACCTACGTATTACTGTAATAATACTGTAAATTTATCTTCACTTATCAATACATTTAGATTTCATTTAGAATTATTTTAACTATATTTTTGTTTATAATAGTTTTATTTAGTTAGTTGTTGTTTTTTAGCATAGGTATTAGTATTTTTGTGTGTGCATTTATTCCCCCTGTGTCAACTGTTGCACCTTAATTTCCCTCGGGATTAATAAAGTACACACACGAGTCTCACTATACACACACGAGTCTCACTATACACTATACTCACTATATACACACACGAGTCTCACTATACACACGAGTCTCACTATACACTATACACTATATACACACACAAGTCTCACTATACACTATATATACGAGTCTCACTATACTCACTATACACACTACATCGATGGGGATTTCTATTACCTTTTCTGTTTATCTTCAGAGAGAAGTGCAAGAGCTTCAAGGTCTGTTGATAATAATAATTCAAATTTGTCAGTGTACAGCACAAGTACTGTACAGCGAGATCATTTCTCTGCATTTAACCCATCCTAGTATTAGGAGCAGCGGTCAGCTATTTATACAGCGGGGAGCAGTTAGGGTTAGGGGGTCTTCCTCAAGGACGCCGACAGTTTTTACTAGGAGAAGCAGGGATCGAACCAGCAACGGTTGTGAGGCGACCGCTCTACCTCCTGAGCTATACTGCCCCCCCAAAGGTTCTCTGCATTTGACCCATCCTAGTGTTAGGAGCAGTGGGCAGCTATTAGTCCAGCGCCCGGGGAGCAGCGTAGGGGGTGCCTTGCTCAAGGGCACTTAGGCAGTAACCTGGTGTTTTCAGGTATTGAACCGACGACCTTGCGGCTCCCAAGCCACTGAGCTACTGCCCCCCCTGATTGTATATATCTCAACCTATTGGTTCTAAGAATAATGGTATACAAAGGTTTCTTCAGTCCTAAGCACAATACTCTTAAAACATTAAATTATGTATATTATATATATATAAACATTAAAGGAGCATTATTAAATTTATGGTGATAGTAATGGATATCGTTCAATATGAAAAAAAAAATCGTGATAAAATATTTTGTCATATCGCCCAGCCCTAGTCGAGAACCTCAACCGTTGAAATGCTAGCAGTCGTTGGGACTAAGAACAGCGCTAGTTTACCTAGTGTTACTCTCAACCACTGAGCTGTTCAGCCACAAAGGTTTAAGGCAAACACCGCTGGTTATTTAGATAGAACTAGTAGTACTAGTACTGGCTTGTTATATAGATATAACTAGTAGTACTAGTACTGGCTTGTTATATAGATATAACTAGTAGTCCTAGTACTGGCTTGTTATTCAGATATAACTAGTAGTCCTAGTACTGGCTTGTTATTCAGATATAACTAGTAGTACTAGTACTGGCTTGTTATTTAGATATAACTAGTAGTCCTAGTACTGGCTTGTTATATATAGATATAACTAGTAGTCCTAGTACTGGCTTGTTATATAGATTTAACTAGTAGTCCTAGTACTGGCTTGTTATATAGATTTAACTAGTAGTCCTAGTACTGGCTTGTTATATAGATTTAACTAGTAGTCCTAGTACTGGCTTGTTATTCAGATATAACTAGTAGTACTAGTACTGGCTTGTTATTTAGATATAACTAGTAGTCCTAGTACTGGCTTGTTATTCAGATATAACTAGTAGTACTAGTACTGGCTTGTTATTTAGATATAACTAGTAGTCCTAGTACTGGCTTGTTATATATAGATATAACTAGTAGTCCTAGTACTGGCTTGTTATATAGATTTAACTAGTAGTCCTAGTACTGGCTTGTTATTTAGATTTAACTAGTAGTCCTAGTACTGGCTTGTTATTCAGATATAACTAGTAGTCCTAGTACTGGCTTGTTATATAGATATAACTAGTAGTACTAGTACTGGCTTGTTATATAGATATAACTAGTAGTCCTAGTACTGGCTTGTTATTTAGATATAACTAGTAGTCCTAGTACTGGCTTGTTATTTAGATATAACTAGTAGTCCTAGTACTGGCTTGTTATATAGATATAACTAGTAGTCCTAGTACTGGCTTGTTATTCAGATATAACTAGTAGTCCTAGTACTGGCTTGTTATTTAGATATAACTAGTAGTCCTAGTACTGGCTTGTTATTTAGATATAACTAGTAGTCCTAGTACTGGCTTGTTATTCAGATATAACTAGTAGTCCTAGTACTGGCTTGTTATATAGATATAACTAGTAGTCCTAGTACTGGCTTGTTATATAGATATAACTAGTAGTCCTAGTACTGGCTTGTTATATATATATAACTAGTAGTCCTAGTACTGGCTTGTTATATAGATATAACTAGTAGTACTAGTACTGGCTTGTTATATAGATATAACTAGTAGTACTAGTACTGGCTTGTTATATAGATATAACTAGTAGTCCTAGTACTGGCTTGTTATTCAGATATAACTAGTAGTCCTAGTACTGGCTTGTTATATAGATATAACTAGTAGTCCTAGTACTGGCTTGTTATTTAGATATAACTAGTAGTCCTAGTACTGGCTTGTTATTTAGACAGAACTAGTAGTACTAGTACTAGCTTGTTATTTAGATATAACTAGTAGTACTAGTACTGGCTTGTTATTTAGACAGAACTAGTAGTCCTAGTACTGGCTTGTTATATAGATATAACTAGTAGTCCTAGTACTGGCTTGTTATATAGATATAACTAGTAGTCCTAGTACTGGCTTGTTATATAGATTTAACTAGTAGTCCTAGTACTGGCTTGTTATATAGATTTAACTAGTAGTCCTAGTACTGGCTTGTTATATAGATTTAACTAGTAGTCCTAGTACTGGCTTGTTATATAGATTTAACTAGTAGTCCTAGTACTGGCTTGTTATATAGATATAACTAGTAGTACTAGTACTGGCTTGTTATTTAGACAGAACTAGTAGTACTAGTACTGGCTTGTTATATAGATATAACTAGTAGTCCTAGTACTGGCTTGTTATTCAGATATAACTAGTAGTCCTAGTACTGGCTTGTTATTCCGATATAACTAGTAGTCCTAGTACTGGCTTGTTATTTAGACAGAACTAGTAGTACTAGTACTGGCTTGTTATTCAGATATTCAGATTCAAAACTAGTAGTACTAGTTTTGAATGCACGGCCAGGAGCCGGCTGACAGGGGAACCCATTTCAAACCGTCCAGCTGTGCCACTGAATGAAGGAATGGACATTTAAGAGGTCAGCGGGACAAGGAGGAAACCTTGTGAAAACCAGTGAAAATCCCACAAAAACCCTCTGTGTAAGGGCACTGGTGTAGCCTATGTTATATTGTGTTTAGTGTAGCCACTTCATAGGCTACGGAAAGCAGTCTTGGGCCCCAAAGGTCAGCGGTTTAGAACAGAACAGAAGGCCAACGGTAAAGAAAGCCCCCTGATCATGAGACTGCCTTACAGCTCCAACACACACACACACACACACAAGTTGGACATGAGAAGTAGGAACACAACCAGCCCAAGTCATGTGGTTACGGCTGCAGAGCCAACAACAGGCCTACTGGCCTACTACGCAAAGCATGAAAAGGATGAACAAACAACTGGCTATTCTTTGGATCTTAACTTTTTATTCAGAAATGTAAATTAGTAAAAAATGATGGCACCTTTAAAAATGTGTGCACTGTGACATTGAGGATGGAACCCAGTACCTTTCAGATGAAACCCTGACCACTAGACAAATAGTGTACGTACGTACGTACGTACGTACGTACGTACGTACACATATATATATATATATATATAAAAAATACAAAATATATATGCTAGTATTTATTTATTGTATGAATGCCTTACCAGAGTAGACCTGCTCCTCCTCCTCCCTCGGCTGGTGGTGGTGGATGCAGACCCGGCTGTCTATCTGGTACAGCAGGGCGGGGCACAGGTAGGTGAACTGGACCTGGGAGATCTGGGAGTCTGGGTTCAGGCCGTAGTAGCCCAGGAGCTGGGTCAGGTTCAGACACTGGGAGGAGAACATGGGAACAGAACAACATTATTTTGTTGTTGACCAGACACCATGACCCAAAGAACCATAGTGTGAACTGGATACAGGTCATTAAGGAACGGGTAGCGGTTAGGGTATCTTGCTCAAGGATGCTCCCAGGTAGGCTGGGATACACTGGGGATTTTGAGTACCTCTCAGCTGAGAGTCCAACCTCCCTAGCCACCTTACATCGCATTCTTAGAAAGTCACAGCGATGGTGTCTAGCACTAGGTGCTAGACACCATGTGCGTGCCGAGCTAAAGAACATCTAAAAAAAATAGAGAAGTTATCCAAACGATCCATCTTCTGTGGACCAAAGCAGGACCGCTTACCTCTCTGTGCTGGTGAGCCCCGAAGTGAACAGGAAGGGATGGAGCTGATGAGGACTGGGTGAGAGGCCCCCCCGGTGCCTCCCTCTTCCTCTTATTGCTAACACTGTTTAGAGGGGGGGAGGGAGGGGGGGAGGAAGAGGGGGAGGAGGTTCTGTTCCGACCTCTCTGCCCTCGTTCCCTGGCAGACTTCCGGGGCCTTTTGGTCTGACTCTGGGACTCTGGAGACGCAGCCTCCAGGCCACGCTGCTGGCGGAGTACAGGGGGCTCCGTCGGGGCTGTGGGCAGCTGCTCTCGGTGGCCGGAAGAAATGTCAGACTGTGTTTGCTGTTGGGGGTCGTCCTCCTGAGTGGCAGGCATCGCAGCGTGCCCTGCGTTGTGGTCGTGGTTATGCTCGTGCCCCGTGTCGTGGTCGTGGGCGTGCTTGTGGTCATGCGTGTGCCCCATGTCGTGGGCGTGGGCGTGGTCATGCACGTGTCCCTGGGCGTGGCCAGCTGAGTGTTTATGTTGGTCTTGTGCCTTGTGGTCCTTGTGGTGGTGGTCATGCGTGTGATTGTGGTCCTGCGGTGTGCCACTGTCGGCGGTAGGACTGGCCCCGCCCTCCTGCTTGCTGCACTTTGTGGGGGTGTGGTCGGCGTGGGGCCGGCGTCCGGCCCTCCCGTGGTCGTGGTCTTCTGCGGGCAGGTGAGTGTGAAGCCCCTCCTGCACGTCCAGCATGTCCAGGTGGGCCACATGGTCGTGTCCCAGTTCTTCGTGCTCTATGCCCACCACCTTCACCTCGCCCAGGCCCAGGCTGAGCAGCAGACTCTGGAAGCCCTCGAAGTCCAGTCGGTCCTTTTTCCCGTAGCGCCCGAACAGCTGCTGGATGTAGAAGCGCTGCTCCTCTGCGAGCATGTCCGCGGTGGGGTCGGCGTGCGGAGTGTTGGCTCGGCCCACGTGCGGCGCCTGGGAGATCTGCAGGTCGTTGTGGAGGTGCCCGTGGTGCGGGGCACGCTGGCCCTCATCACCACACTGGATCCACTGGAACAGGAAGGTGACCACACACAGGACGCAGAACTTGGTGTGTACATGGACTCGCATTGTTCCTTCACTTCTGGTCCCCTGTGGGGAAAAAAACTATTATTAAGAAGGTATTATGGGTTTCACTCAAATCCTGTCATTCTCAAGTAGAATACCTAACAACTACGGAACAAAATACAAATACAGAGCATCTCCATTTCACTGTAGGAATACAACATTTCTATTCAAATGCAATGCTAATCAAAGTAACAAGTGGATGGACGACCTATCTGGGAGATCTCCACTGAGAGTTATGAGTTGGTAGCCCGGAACAACAAGAGGTACAGAGAGAAACCCTGGGGTTCAGTTTGAACAAACAGCCGTACCACAAGTTATGATCGCACACAAATAACAGTGTTCACTATGGAGTCATTTAGCACACACTTCCAGTGTTTAAACAGGTCAGTAAGGAGCAGGTGGGTGTTGGCCATCTTGATCAAGGTGAGCTTTTTATCACTGCTACCCTCACAGTACACATGTTGGACCTTTGGTCCAACATTGTACTAAAACTTCTAGGAGTCTGATTCATAAAACCTCCAAGAATAACTAATTATTTAACTTAAATGAAGGCTACAGCGAAATATGAAAAAGTTTGGGTTGAAGGGTTCAAAATGAATGAAAAAAATACAGACAACTAGATTTAAGTCTCTTTGAAATGAAACCCTTCCATGCCCTTTTAAATCACTCCAAATGAGAACGAATATAGCTTAGCAGCTTAGCATGAGTTTAGCTAGGAGGTAACTGGGAGCAGACAGTATCCCTGGCAGGTAGGTTGGAGATGATGGTTTGTCAACAGTCTTCAGGTACGTCAACACAGCATGGCCTCTCATGGCTGGCCTGTCGTACCATATACTACACACCACGCTGACGGCTCATTGGACAACCTGCTTCTCAGGGGGTTGGACTGCAAACAGGGAAACACAGATGTATTGGAGAAAAGGGTTGTTACCAAGGAATAGGCTAGGAATGGGTGGTATTAAAAATATGTTACCATGCCTAGAGAACGTGTGCTACATGACCAGAGAACCACAGTTGGAACAACAGCCCTAGAGAACTGGTGCTACATGACCAGAGAACAACAGCCCTAGAGAACTGGTGCTACATGACCAGAGAACAACAGTTGGAACAACAGCCCTAGAGAACTGGTGCTACTTGACCAGAGAACAACAGTTGGAACAACAGCCCTAGAGAACTGGTGCTACATGACCAGAGAACAGCCCTAGAGAACTGGTGCTACGTGACCAGAGAACAACAGCCCTAGAGAACTGGTGCTACATGACCAGAGAACAACAGCCCTAGAGAACTGGTGCTACTTGACCAGAGAACAACAGTTGGAACAATAGCCGTAGAGAACTGGTGCTACATGACCAGAGAACAACAGCCCTAGAGAACTGGTGCTACATGACCAGAGAACCACAGTTGGAACAACAGCCCTAGAGAACTGGTGCTACATGACCAGAGAACAACAGCCCTAGAGAACTGGTGCTACATGACCAGAGAACAACAGCCCTAGAGACAGAACCACGAGAAACACATCACCCGACGGACTTGTTCAGCTGGTGAACAAATTAACTGAATGGAGGGGAATTGGTATGATCTGATACTGATATGATCACAAAACTCTGCTAAACGACCCTTTAGTCATTTAGCAGGCGCTTCTATCCAAATGGTCTTATTGACGACAGGACCCTTCAGCTGGGAGTCAAACACCCTAACCACTAATCCAGCCTGCAAAACAAACTCCATGGTTAAAAACACAGGACAGTAGATGTCAAGATGAGTTAGAAGAACTTCTCTGTTCTGTGTTCATTCAGTGGGAGATGCCACAAAGCACCACTAAAAACAAACTGATGTTACCTCGATGTCAACTCAAGAGCAGCTCGACGTGTTAGACTATCATAGGGACTTCAAAGCATGGGCTTTAAATCAACCTGGTGTTTTAAGGGTGCAAAACAACAACAGCAAATATCTAAATCAATGCCTCCCCCTTGTGTGAGGAGTGTAATGAACACTCAGGCCCTGGTGTATTAGCCGCTCGTTATCCAGCACACCAAAGCAGACCCTCAGCAGAAGCTATTGGCTCTTTAGACAGCTCCCCCGCATAACAAATATCAAATATTGCATCAACACATTTGAAAACAATTACATGACATCATCTGATGGGCTCGTTGAATAATCAATCTTACTCAAGCCTATTTGAGCACCCATCTCATATAATACAATAATAAAATAAGTACAGCTTAAAACAGCAGTGGCAACAAAAAATAACTAAAACCTCTTGAGTAGCAATAATCCAGACAGAGTTGGGACCTTGAGGAACAGAGCGTTGTGGTGTGAATGGTCTTGAATGCAGGAGGTTACTTACCACCGTCCTCTGGTGAATGCCTGCTGTGTGAAATGGAGTTAAGCCAGGAGTGTGAAGTCGCGGCTGTGGGCTCACATTAAGTACGCTTACGGGGTTTGCTGACTTCATGGCTGCAGATAACACACTGTGTTTATAAACAAGAGACGTGACCTATGAACCCAGGAGCAGATAGGGTAGCACACCCTCTTCCCCAGCGCAGGGATTTACTGAATCAAGCCTTTGTTACGCTTATGACATTTAAACTGAACAAAATATTCTTTATAGGCTGGTTATTTTTTTCTGGCTGAAGATCAATATTAACTCACTCCTTTTTCACTTTTATTTGTATTCTGTATTGTGAGTATAGTGAGCATAGTGAGTATAGTGAGCATAGTGAGCATAGTGAGTATAGTGAGCATAGGGAGTATAGTGAGTATAGTGAGTATAGTGAGTATAGTGAGCATAGTGAGTATAGTGAGTATAGTGAGCATAGTGAGTATAGTGAGTATAGTGAGCATAGTGAGTATAGTGAGCATAGGGAGTATAGTGAGTATAGTGAGTATAGTGAGCATAGGGAGTATAGTGAGCATAGTGAGCTACAAATGCTGTTTGTACGACAAAAAAATGATGTTTTTTAGGAATGAAATGCACTTTGACGAGTTGTTCTCTTACCTACTTTTGTTGAACACACTATTGTAGGTTGCTTTGGATAAAAGCTAAATGACTTATGTAATGTTTATCTTTGTTAGCAACTAAACAACCAGCTTGTGTCTGGTTCTGAAAGGCATGGCAGTAAGGACTCCTCATTGACTTGGTTTGCTTGGTTGTCGATCTGTGCACAGTGAGTTTGAACTAATGTGTCAGGTAATGGGCAGACATGTAATGGGAGCTGACATCCACCTCCTCATAACCCCCGGCTTGTTGTGCAGGTCTCATGACAATGTGGGAGAAATGTGCAAAACCCTGTGAGCCTCACGCTTGATTGGGCTTTCTACTGCCAATGGGAACGCAGAGACAGTTAGTCAGCGGTTTCCACCAGCTTACCGCCTGAAGTTTTAACATGAATATTCTTAAGTACCTGACATATTGAATGATTAGCTCACTATACTATTAGGCTCCTTTCTTCTGACTTCTGTCTGTGAATTGAAAAAAAAGTAAACAGATGTTTACTATGAGTTTCCCTTGTGGTCACACACACACACACACACACACACACACACACACACACACACACACACACACACACACACACACACACACACACACACACACACACACACACACACACACACACACACACACACACACACACACACACACACACACACACACACACACACACACACACACACACACACACACACACACACTCTATCGAGCACGGCTCAGAGCATTTGACCTCAGTCTCTTTCTCACTATGAGAACTCAGGCCGTTTCCAAGGTGATGCCAACTTTCACAGGAAGGTCCCCTGAACCGGCCCTTTTCAGGTGCCGTGTTCACATCGCGGTGGAGGAACCCCCCAGACCTCATTCCAGACACCAGAGGTGACCTTATATTTGCGACGGCCTCGACAGTGGCGTACAGACCAACCACGCTGACACTAATAAATGGTGCTTGTTGTGGTTCCGCCTGCTGGAGTTAAACCAATCAGCGCGGAGCTCAGCCCAGCTGCTCCGGTCAGAAGTTCCCCGGTGTAGGGACATCTTTCGGTCCCGTAAAGGTTCCTGAAAGAGGACCGACAGGGGGGGTTCCTGTCATCAAGTGGGGTGGGGTTCCGACCCCCCCTTTAACCTGTTCTGAGTTACGATGACAGCGCCTCTTCTCCAAAGGTACAGAATAGGGGGTTCTAGAACATGTTTAAGGTGCTTGATCCACGACAACAGAATGACTTCCTGCACACAATCTGCCTGACACTTAAACCTGCATTATTCAGACAAGACTGAAGTACCCTAGGGAGAGAGGTCTAGAGCTACAGAGTCCCTACTGCTGTTTTCACTACGGCGGACTGAGAGACAGAAGGCCCGTCACATCATGTTGAGAAAACGGGTTCAAGTGGTCCTACTTGTGTTGCAGAAGAAGTTGTGTTTACCGTTATGATAAGAAATGGAAAATCTTAATACAAATGACAACATTTTTGGCATTGATTTCTGGATACCTTCATAATGTACCACACCAAACTGCCAGTTTAGTGAACAGTTTTACCCCTAAGATCTATTTCCAACGATATATAGATAAACATAGACAAGTGTTTGTCATTTGTACAACAGGACTGTCACAGAGATGGAGTAAAGGAGGAACATTACATTCTGAATATGGGCTCAAATTGTAACTTGCTGATCACTATTTTCCATCTCTATGGAGGCAGCAATCCAAAATAAGTTAACTTTACCAGTTAATGATTGACAATTTGGTGTGAAAGTAAATAAGTAATATCAAGTGCACCAACTGAATCCCTTCAGCCCAAATGATGGCAGGTAATGTCTCAGTCCTCCCCTCAAGTACAGTCATTCAAGCTTGGAGATGTAAGGTCATGTGTGTGTAGTGTGTGTTAATGTGTCCTGACGCAAAACACACAACAGCGCGTCACCTCAACCGTTTCCTGCTCATTTTAAGATGAAGTAATCACTACTGTTGAGCAGCATACTAATGTAACAGGATTACCTGCTGTCAACACACACACACACACACACACACACACACACACACACACACACACACACACACACACACACACACACACACACACACACACACACACACACACACACACACACACACACACACACACACACACACACACACACACACACACACACACACACACACACACACACACACGAGGTTAACTTTGCGTGGAAATTCACACAAATCAACTAGCAAATCAAAAATGTGACCACAATTCAGAATACAAGCGTAACATAGGAGGTTCAGCTTATGAAACGTCACGTCACAGGAGCAGCGGGGCGAAGGCCAGCCGTGTCTTACCGTAACACCGATTCTCCTCAGGCTCCCAGGAGGACAGGAGCTGCTAGTGGGGGAACAGGAGAACTGATGATCAAACCATGAACCATTCCTTTGTTTTGGTTAGTTTTCAAATCAAGTCAACACTACGAGTAGCTTTGAGCTGTTAATGCACATGACTCAATATTATGGCGTGCTATAGGGTGTGTATAAGCTACGGTCATCTCAAGTCTCACATAACATATTGACTCATATTGACACAAAACAAAGGCACTAATATACATGCAAATACCTCATGATAATGGGTCCCGTTCGTTTCAGAGTGAAGCCTCAAACAACATACTAAAGGCTTGTTTATGAAAGAGGTTCTTTATGTTCTTTGATGAGCGGTTCTTTAATGGCTCCTATTAATTTCCCTTTCAAGTGCACCATATTGCTGCACTAAGAGGTGAACATTGTCTTACAGCGCCACACAAGAATGAACCAAACTCAATCAATAACACATGTTTTTATCTTATCAATAAGATAATTTATTTATCAATAAAAAAAAATCGAATTGTGTGTACATTCCTTAAACAAGCGGCAATTAAAACCAAGACTTTGATGGTGGTCATTTCCCATGATGCATAATTGCAGGGTTGGGTTCAAGTTGAGCTGTTCAGTGTGAACAGTGAAGACGGCCAACCGGTCCCTGGAGTTCTGAGAGCTCAACACTGATCTGCTTTCGCATGACTGCTGCAAGACCTCCACGAATCAAAAGGAGCCCTGTACTTCCTCCGCTACCATACCAGAGCAAAAGGGGGGACTGGGGCCCTTAAGCTGCCTCATATGATTCTCACATGGGCATTCCTCCAGCCTCCTGAAGGGCCAGAGTCTAGCGGACTTAGGAAGGCGGTGAGGCATCTCTGGGCCACTCAGAGTATCACCTACTCAAGAGTCAATGATTAGAGAAGATAACCAAGCACCAGACCAAGTGTCCAGGACAGTCAATGTTTACATCCCAGCATGGGGAAGGAAAAGCGTCTCTTGAGGAGCAGTTTCAACGTGTCAAGTAGGGCTGAAAACTTATTTAAAAGGTTCCTCTAGTGGTCATGTTTGGGATGACGGCACTTCATAACGATGCAAACAAAGGTCATTGTTTTAGCAATGACCTTTATTTAGAAAAGACTGCTGGGTCCATAACTCCTGCATAAACCACAACACCATTCCAACACTGGAGCATTCATGGTTTATTCTTAGGTCTGCTTCACCTGATCACCAGGACTTGTCATCCACACACTGAACACACTGTGGATGTGAGCCTGCGCTCAAACACATGTTTCTTTAGTGTGTATCCGGCCTACGGTCAACTAAAGACCGTACACTCGGAGAAACATATGTCATATCGGAGACAATGACCTGGGACCAGTGGCTAGAAGAACACAATAACTGACCTGGGACCAGTGGGTAGAAGAACACAATAACTGACCTGGGACCAGTGGCTAGAAGAACACAATAACTGACCTGGGACCAGTGGCTAGAAGAACACAATAACTGACCTGGGACCAGTGGCTAGAAGAACACAATAACTGACCTGGACCAGTGGGTAGAAGAACACAATAACTGACCTGGGACCAGTGGGTAGAAGAACACAATAACTGACCTGGGACCAGTGGGTAGAAGAACACAATAACTGACCTGGGACCAGTGGGTAGAAGAACACAATAACTGACCTGGGACCAGTGGCTAGAAGAACACAATAACTGACCTGGACCAGTGGGTAGAAGAACACAATAACTGACCTGGGACCAGTGGGTAGAAGAACACAATAACTGACCTGGGACCAGTGGGTAGAAGAACACAATAACTGACCTGGGACCAGTGGCTAGAAGAACACAATAACTGACCTGGGACCAGTGGGTAGAAGAACACAATAACTGACCTGGGACCAGTGGGTAGGAACCCATTTCACCAAACCCACACATGATAAACCTAATTGTTTGAAATCTGTGGCATTTCAAAAAGTACAACTTATTGAACTCAGTTATCATAAGCAGGCTTCAGTTAGAAATTCCATATAATAAAATGTATTATGACTCAAAGCACCACAAGAACCATGCTCTATGCTAGTTGGTAGTACGTCAGGATTAAACCTGCAAGCGCTGCTATTTCTGGTCTCTAAATAGGAGAATGACACGTCAAAGTAGACAACATGAACAGACGTCTGCTCAAAGTCTCCTAAGCAAGCCTGGCTACCACTGGTGAAGACACACACACACACACACACACACAGACACACACACACACAGACACGCACACCAAAACGTAAGCACACACACACACACACACAGACACGCACACCAAAACGTAAGCACACACACACACACACACACGCACACACAGACACAGACAGACACGCACACCAAAACGTAAGCACACACACACACACACACACACACACACACACACGCACGCACAGCTAATGACAGTTTCATTGGTACCTTGGAAGGCTTCTTACCCAGTCAAATGGGTGTCGAGCGCTGGTCTTAGTCCTCTACAAGGCCAGGAGGCGTTAATCAGCAACCTGACCTCTGATCAGTCACCATATAGTCTTGGTCCTCTACAAGCCCAGCAGGGGATCATTCAGCCATCTGACCCCTGATCAGGTGGTAGAAGGACTGAGCAGGTGGCGCGGTACACAGGCGTGTGACAACACCACAGGTGCCTGGCTGATGCCGCCTCAGACCCAAGTTAATGGCGACCAGCGAGGCTGACAGACAAGGTAACCGTTAAGAAAGGATGTTATAAACAGCATGGACCCTTGAAGACAAAGGGGGCTGGGTGTGTTTTTGGGGGAGGTTGTGTGTTTAAGCATATTTTAGCTGAACCAGAGGGCTTAGGGGAGGGAGGGCCTGCATGCGGTGTGTTTTTGCTGAAGGGAGTCACTGTGCATTGAAGTATTGTGCTCCTTTGAGGACATCTCTAATGAGGGTCCTGGATGCCCGTCCTACAGGATATGCATTGAGAGGGTGATCACACACACCATGTGACACCAGGCCCCATGGGGTCAGCTTCATATTGACATATCTTCCTGCTTCTCAACACTCGGACCATTGTAGCTATGTGAAATTAAAGGATAAACATGTGTTAACATCATGAATGTAACTAAAATAACTATACTTAACTATGCTTTTAGTTTATTCCCGAGTACCACCATTATCAAGGGATCGGAAATATTGTAGTTATAGTAGTTCACAACCAGGACGCGACCACCACAAACACCAATCTACAACTACTAAACACCAACCCACTGCTACTAAACACCAATCTACAACTACTAAACACCAACCCACTGCTACTAAACACCAACCCACTGCTACTAAACACCAACCCACAGCTACTAAACACCAACCCACTGCTACTAAACACCAATCTACAACTACTAAACACCAACCCACTGCTACTAAACACCAATCTACAACTACTAAACACCAACCCACTGCTACTAAACACCAACCCACTGCTACTAAACACCAACCCACAGCTACTAAACACCAACCCACTGCTACTAAACACCAATCTACAACTACTAAACACCAACCCACTGCTACTAAACACCAACCCACTGCTACTAAACACCAATCTACAACTACTAAACACCAACCCACTGCTACTAAACACCAACCCACTGCTACTAAACACCAACCCACAGCTACTAAACACCAACCCACTGCTACTAAACACCAATCTACAACTACTAAACACCAACCCACTGCTACTAAACACCAACCCACTGCTACTAAACACCAACCCACTGCTACTAAACACCAACCCACTGCTACTAAACACCAACCCACAGCTACTAAACACCAACCCACTGCTACTAAACACCAATCTACAACTACTAAACACCAACCCACTGCTACTAAACACCAACCCACTGCTACTAAACACCAACCCACAGCTACTAAACACCAACCCACTGCTACTAAACACCAATCTACAACTACTAAACACCAACCCACTGCTACTAAACACCAACCCACTGCTACTAAACACCAACCCACTGCTACTAAACACCAACCCACAGCTACTAAAAACCAACCCACTGCTACTAAACACCAATCTACAACTACTAAACACCAACCCACTGCTACTAAACACCAACCCACTGCTACTAAACACCAACCCACTGCTACTAAACACCAACCCACAGCTACTAAACACCAACCCACTGCTACTAAACACCAATCTACAACTACTAAACACCAACCCACTGCTACTAAACACCAACCCACTGCTACTAAACACCAACCCACAGCTACTAAACACCAACCCACTGCTACTAAACACCAATCTACAACTACTAAACACCAACCCACTGCTACTAAACACCAATCTACAACTACTAAACACCAACCCACTGCTACTAAACACCAACCCACTGCTACTAAACACCAATCTACAACTACTAAACACCAACCCACTGCTACTAAACACCAACCCACTGCTACTAAACACCAACCCACAGCTACTAAACACCAACCCACTGCTACTAAACACCAACCCACTGCTACTAAACACCAACCCACTGCTACTAAACACCAACCCACTGCTACTAAACACCAACCCACTGCTACTAAACACCAACCCACTGCTACTAAACACCAATCTACAGCTACTAAACACCAACCCACTGCTACTAAACACCAATCTACAACTACTAAACACCAACCCACTGCTACTAAACACCAACCCACTAAACACCAACCCACTAAACACCAACCCACTGCTACTAAACACCAACCCACTGCTACTAAACACCAACCCACTAAACACCAACCCACTAAACACCAACCCACTGCTACTAAACACCAATCTACAACTACTAAACACCAACCCACTGCTACTAAACACCAACCCACTGCTACTAAACACCAACCCACTGCTACTAAACACCAACCCACTGCTACTAAACACCAACCCACAGCTACTAAACACCAACCCACTGCTACTAAACACCAATCTACAACTACTAAACACCAACCCACTGCTACTAAACACCAACCCACTGCTACTAAACACCAACCCACAGCTACTAAACACCAACCCACTGCTACTAAACACCAATCTACAACTACTAAACACCAACCCACTGCTACTAAACACCAATCTACAACTACTAAACACCAACCCACTGCTACTAAACACCAACCCACTGCTACTAAACACCAATCTACAACTACTAAACACCAACCCACTGCTACTAAACACCAACCCACTGCTACTAAACACCAACCCACAGCTACTAAACACCAACCCACTGCTACTAAACACCAACCCACTGCTACTAAACACCAACCCACTGCTACTAAACACCAACCCACTGCTACTAAACACCAACCCACTAAACACCAACCCACTAAACACCAACCCACTGCTACTAAACACCAACCCACTGCTACTAAACACCAACCCACTAAACACCAACCCACTAAACACCAACCCACTGCTACTAAACACCAAAACACTGTGCTACACAACAGACACAATATTTGGTATTTGGTAACAAATGGTAAGAAGACTTCTGTAAAAGGTTTGATATGAGAAAGGCAGAAGGTGGACCAAGGGCAGTAATTCAATGAGCAGAAGATGAAGGAGTTGATGTGGGCGCCCCTCACTGAAGAACCCTGAGGAGGTGGGCGTGGAGCGGGAGAGCGCCCTGTGCTCACTGAAGAACCCTGAGGAGGCTGGGCGTGGAGCGGGAGAGCGCCCTGTGCTCACTGAAGAACCCTGAGGAGGCTGGGCGTGGAGCGGGAGAGCGCCCTGTGCTCACTGAAGAACCCTGAGGAGGTGGGCGTGGAGCGGGAGAGCGCCCTGTGCTCACTGAAGAACCCTGAGGAGGTGGGCGTGGAGCGGGAGAGCGCCCTGTGCTCACTGAAGAACCCTGAGGAGGTGGGCGTGGAGCGGGAGAGCGCCCTGTGCTCACTGAAGAACCCTGAGGAGGTGGGCGTGGAGCGGGAGAGCCTTCTGGACAAACACACTGGGGCTGATTTAGACAACACAGACTTTGAAAATAATCTAAATGTGGAGTCCCTTTCAATTCTGGTATTTGGCAGCTACAATGTCAAATAAAAGGTGATATATAACCTACAGGTTAAATGAAAGCTGCGGTTTGGTGTGTGGATCTCTGGGCTGACCAAGACCTGGGTAGTCACGGCCCACTTCAATGACAGAACCACTAAACCCCACTGTGCTTTCCGGCCCTGGTAATCCAACCATAACAACAAAGACTGTATCAATCTGCTGGAACTATAGACCTGGGGTCCATGCCCTCAGTAAATACGCTTATTAGGGATTTCCAATGGACAAAAAAAACAACTAAACCAACCTTTCACAGTCTAATTGGTCTCAGAGTGTGAGTCCTGTTTAGGTCCCCACTCCCCAGTGTGACTGGGACCAGTGGTCTTATAGGTGCTAACACCATGTCAAGCTGATATCATCATATCTACTGAGGACAGAACCACCACTAAGCCCTGAGACAATAATACATTCTATACTTTAAGCTTAATCATAAAAAGCCCTCGTTTGAAACTGTTCGGGTGCACAATTTGTTTTTTTAAACATCAGGGAAGCCTGTTACCTTTAAAGAAATGGCCAAAAGCAGAACAACCTGGGAGAAAGAGCCAAACTGTTAAATCCCATGTTGGAAGACTAACGCAGTGGCACATGTTACTGCTACACGTCACTGCTACATGTTACCCCTATACGTTACCGCCACACATTAGCGCTACACGTCCCTGCTACATGTTACCCCTATACGTTACCGCCACACATTAGCGCTACACGTCCCGCTACAGTTACCCCTATACGTTACCGCTACACATTAGTGCTACACGTAACTGCTGCATGTTACTGCAACATGTTACTGCGACATGTTTCTGTTACAGCGACATGTAACTGCTACACATTACCAGTCCATGTTACCGCTACATGTTAGTGTTACATGTTACTGCGACGTGTTACTGCGACGTGTTACCGCGACGTGTTACTGTTACAGCGACATGTAACTGCTACACGTTACAACTCCATGTTACCGCTACATGTTAGTGTTACATGTTAGTGTTACATGTTACTGCGACGTGTTACTGCTACTATGAACTAACCGTAACCAGTGCGGGGAAGCCACGGAGACGCAAGTCACGTCTCCAGGATTTTCAGAAAGTACAGGAGGTTATGCCCCAAAGGGCTGGGAACCACAGGGTCATTAGAATAGAGCCTCTTGTTGATGTGATGGAGTGAAACAATGGGCCTATTCATTGGGATTAAACAGACATAAGGTTGTGAAACAGCTACTTTAGCACTTGATGTTAATATTGTTCACAACAAACACAACCCTGGTTCAAATTCTCTGTGGACTCTGTGGTCCCGTATTAATGACTTCAGAAAAGTGGAACATAACACCAGCTGCAACTACAACATTACGACTAGGTTGTTAAAACTGTCATTTCAATATATTGGTCAGTACACCTGTATCACCCACACACACACACACACACACACACACACACACACACACACACACACACACACACACACACACACACACACACACACACACACACACACACACACACACACACACACACACACACACACACACACACACACACACACACACACACACACACACACACACACACACACACACACACACACACACACACACACACATACATATATATATATATATATATATATAGATGAGTGTATGACTATGAGCACTGGTCCTGACCCCCACACACTCCATCTCTCATCCAGACAGAGGCACACCATGTTGGATGTGTACCAGTGAGTCGTTCACTGCAAAGCAAAGATTGTGAACGATTAATAACAACCAAGTAACGCTAGGGTAACGACTGACTAACAATAGCCCAACGCGTGCAACGTTCGGCGAACGTTAGTACAACGTTACAACGTTCCACGAACGTTAGTACAACGTTCCACGAACGTTAGTACAACGTTCCACGAACGTTAGTACAACGTTCACGAACGTAGTCCACGAACGTGAACGATGGTCCTCATAGGACACATCTCATGTTGTCATGACTCCCAGCTGTAGTGAAACAGGTTGTACATAACGCTCTCTCAACATATCATCAATGATGTGCTATTACACTATTTAGACTCAATCTCTCAGACAGCACTAACTAGAATCAGACTTCAGGTTTAAGTTTGGACTTTCCTAACCTGCTTTGTGGAACTGGTGCCCTCTCTGGCTAGGAGTCCACCATTAAGCCGTCTCCTCCCATTACTATAAACAGAGGATAAAGCTTCTTTAAATACACACATGATATCACTTGAATGAGCTTCCAGAATGCTTCCACTGACCCCATGAATACTCCAGAGAGCTGTCTGGGAGGGCTGCTGGCATAGCATATATCAAGCTTAGGAAGCGCCTGTTCTCACAACCTCTAGTGAACGCAACTCTTACAGTGAGCCTGTGTTGTGAGACTAGTGAACATCACTCTTACTGTAGGCTGGCGTTGAGACTAGTGAACAACACTCTTACAGTAGCCTGCGTTGAGACTAGTGAACATCACTCTTACAGTAGCTTGCGTTGAGACTAGTGAACATCACTCTTACAGTAGCCTGCGTTGAGACTAGTGAACATCACTCTTACTGTAGGCTGGCGTTGAGACTAGTGAACAACACTCTTACAGTAGCCTGCGTTGAGACTAGTGAACATCACTCTTACAGTAGCTTGCGTTGAGACTAGTGAACATCACTCTTACAGTAGCCTGCATTGTGAGACTAGTGAACATCACTCTTACAGTAGCCTGCGTTGGGACTAGTGAACATCACTCTTACAGTAGCCTGCGTTGGGAGACTAGTGAACATCACTCTTACAGTAGCCTGCGTTGGGAGACTAGTGAACATCACTCTTACAGTAGCCTGCGTTGTGAGACTAGTGAACATCACTCTTACAGTAGCCTGCGTTGGGAGACTAGTGAACATCACTCTTACAGTAGCCTGCGTTGAGACTAGTGAACATCACTCTTACAGTAGCCTGCGTTGGGACTAGTGAACATCACTCTTACAGTAGCCTGCGTTGGGACTAGTGAACATCACTCTTACAGTAGCCTGCGTTGGGACTAGTGAACATCACTCTTACAGTAGCCTGCGTTGGGAGACTAGTGAACATCACTCTTACAGTAGCCTGCGTTGGGAGACTAGTGAACATCACTCTTACAGTAGCCTGCGTTGGGAGACTAGTGAACATCACTCTTACAGTAGCCTGCGTTGGGACTAGTGAACATCACTCTTACAGTAGCCTGCGTTGGGACTAGTGAACATCACTCTTACAGTAGCCTGCGTTGTGAGACAACTCTTACTGTACCTTGTCATGCTCAGGGTGGATTGACAGGACGCCAAATGGCTTTCTGAAGTCACGTTTTCACTAAGTACATTTATTGCCAGGTGTAAACAGCACAATATAATTATTACACCCCACATGCTAACTGTTAGAACACGGCTGTACCATTTCAGAGCAGTTCAGGGGCCTGGAGGACCTCTGAGCCACCAGGACAACAGACCTATGGGGTACCACTGGTTGAAGCAACCTCCTGTGGACATGCTTTCTATCTCTCAAACATCTGTGCCGTAGAGCTCCCTCACCATTGGGTTACCACAGCTTCCATATGTTGGGTTATGCCTCATCTTCTTTTTATTTTACTGTGTAATGACAATCTAATGTAGTTGTTTTAAAGCCTCACGTGTGAAATTCAAACACGTTTCATTTTTAAGGGAATTCGGCACAACTGGTTTTCAATAATACATTTTTTAACACTTTAAGCACAACAAGTGTCTATAAATATATATTATATAATATATATTTATATAGACACACTTATCACGTACAGAACCAGTAACATAGTAGACAACCCACTCCACCCACCTAGGATCAATGTCCCATGGACCCTATACATCTAACAGAACTGTTGACCCCGATCTTTAGTAAAATAGTAGTAGTAGTGGTAGTAGTAGTAGTGGTAGTAGGAGTGGTGGTAGTAGTAGTAGTAGTAATAGTGGGAGTGGTGGTAGTAGTAGTAGTGGGAGTGGTGGTAGTAGTAGTAGTAGTAGTAGTGGTAGTAGAGGTGGGAGTAAAGTAGTAGTAGTAGTAGTAGTAGTAGTAGTAGTAGTAGTAGTAGTAGTGGTAGTAGTGGTAGTAGTGGTAGTGGTAGTAGTGGTAGTAGAGGTGGGAGTAAAGTAGTAGTAGTAGTAGTAGTAGTGGTAGTAGTAGTAGTAGTAGTAGTAGTAGTGGTAGTAGTAGTAGTAGTAGTGGTAGTAGTAGTAGTAGGAGTGGTGGTAGTGGTAGTAGTAGTAGTAGTAGTGGTAGTAGAGGTGGGAGTAAAGTAGTAGTAGTATAAGTAGTAGTAGTAGTAGTAGCAGTATAAGTAGTAGTAGCAGCAGTATAAGTAGTAGTAGCAGTATAAGTAGTAGTAGTAGCAGTAGTAGTGGTAGTAGTATAAGAAGTAGTAGTAGTGGTAGTGGTAGTAGTAGTATAAGTAGTAGTGGTAGTAGTAGTAGTATAAGAAGTGGTGGTAGTAGTAGTAGTAGTAGTAGCAGCAGCAGCAGCAGTAGTAGTATAAGTAGTAGTAGTAGTAGTAGTAGCAGCAGCGTAGTAGTGGTAGTAGCAGTATAAGTAGTAGTAGTGGTAGCAGCAGCAGCAGTAGTAGTAGTAGAAGTAGTAGCAGTAGTAGTATAAGTAGTAGTGGTGGTGGTGGTGGTAGTAGCAGTATAAGTAGTAGTAGTGGTAGTAGTAGTAGTAGTAATGGTGGTAGTAGTAGCAGTAGCAGTATAAGTAGTAGTAGTAGTAGTAGTAGTGGCAGTATAAGTAGTAGTGGTGGTGGTGGTGGTAGTAGTAGTAATGGTGGTAGTAGTAGCAGTAGCAGTATAAGTAGTAGTAGTGGTAGTAGTAGTAGCAGTATAAGTAGTAGTAGTAGTAAAGTGTTAGTGTCTTGTTACTCCCTGAAGCAGCACTAGTGTTACACGTGGTGGAACAACATTGCTATGAATGAACATCCACTGACATGACGTTTGTAGTCCATGGAAGGAACGTTAACACAAAGGAACGTTCACATGAAGGTACGTTCACATGAAGGAACGTTAGCATGAAGGTACGTTCACATGAAGGAACACCAAGGAACGTTAACATGAAGGTACGTTCACATGAAGGAACACTTAGGAACGTTAACATGAAGGTACGTTCACATGAAGGAACACTTAGGAACGTTAACATGAAGGTACGTTCACATGAAGGAACACTTAGGAACGTTCACATGAAGGAACACTTAGGAACGTTAACATGAAGGAACACTTAGGAACGTTCACATGAAGGTACGTTCACATGAAGGAACACTTAGGAACGTTAACATGAAGGTACGTTCACATGAAGGAACACTTAGGAACGTTCACATGAAGGAACACTTAGGAACGTTCACATGAAGGTACGTTCACATGAAGGAACACTGCCGTGAAGGAACCCTATGATGGATGAATGAACGTTAACCTGAAGGAACATTAACGTTAAGGAACGTTAACCCGAAAGCCCATATGAAGGAACGTTAACAGGTATATGTTAAAGAAACTCCATGTTAGTTGAGTGGATGCTAGCCACGCTAACGCTAACTGTCAGCTCCAAGCAGCTAGCTAGACCCTTAGCTCCTAGGCTACACCGACTAACTTACAGCCCGTTTACGTGCTAAATGCACCGCCTGTTTTGGGTGGTGTTGGTGAGCGCAATCTAACGCCACGGTGTAGTTACACCACCCGCTCCGTGTTGTTGTGGGAGTGTTCTTTATATATTATATTATTTATAGTTACCTCACTGTGGTGCCGTGTGCAGCTCCGCTGGCGCGTGCTGCTGCTGCGTTCGAGTCCCGTCGAACGGAACAAGACTCACATTGGGTACATGTGTACCCAACTACACACACATCTTTACAATCATCACAAACTACACCCACACATCTTTACAATCATCACAAACTACACACACACGTCTTTACAATCATCACGAACTACACACACACGTCTTTACAATCATCACGAACTACACACACGTCTTTACAATCATAAACATGTTATCACAAACTACATACAAACGACGGAGATTCACATTAGATTAATTAATTGATTGTTCTGTTACAATTGATTAGCTGAAAATTACAGAACATATAACACACACACATACGACGAGGCAATACAAATACAGAACATGACTAATGTATATATGCACACCGCATTCATAATTAGCGTAATTAACAGAAGCATGGTTGTGTTTTGCGGCCAAAACTGCATTCAAGTACGACTTATTAGCACTGAACGGCGTTGTTCAGCTGGGAGTCGACCATCCAGTAACTCCCATGGGGTTTGAACGCGGCAGCTTCATGTCTGGGTTTCATCATATCCAGCAGGAGATTATATATACATTATATATACAGATTATATATATTATATCTAATCTATTTATTCTATATAGTCTCTTAGTCTGACTAGTCATCATATGGTATGTCATTGAGTTGTTGATGATGATAATGATCATTTAATCCATGCAGTATATTGAAAACATTAGATTAGATTAGATTCAAATGTATTGTCATCTCACAGCACAAGTACAGTACAGCGAAAATAATTTAGCATCTAACCAGAGTGCAAATGTTGCAGTAAAGTTCATGGTAATATAATATAATTGACAGTTTAAATTGACAGGTTAAAAGACAGTCTAGATATAAATGTGATACGAGCAGCATAATAACAGGTATATGTATATACAGGTAAGTGAGTATTTAACAGGTAGTGATCAGGGGTATGCTATTATTGAAGCAGTATACAAATATATAGATGTAAATGTATATAAATATTTACATATTAATAATATTCACTTTTCACTTTTCACATGTCACTTTTTCAGTATTCATCTGAGTTATTTATTAATATATTATTACTGCCAATTTGCACTATACGTATTGTTGTGTATTGTATATACCTACGTATTACTGTAATAATACTGTAAATTGTGCAATTCATCTTCATCTATCAATACATTTAGATTTCATTTAGAATTATTTTAACTATATTTTTGTTTATACTAGTTGTATTTAGTTAGTTGTTGTTTTTGTTTTTTAGCTTAGGTATTAGTATTTTTGTGTGCATTTATTCCCCCTGTGTCAACTGTTGCACCTTAATTTCCCTCGGGATTAATAAAGTAATCTGAATCTGAATCTGAATCTGAATACAAGTGAGCATACAGTATATAAATGTATGGCAAATATAAACGTATATGTATATAAAGGAGTATGAGCAGTTTGTAAACTATAGAGGAGAGAGTATGGCGCCGTACAAGATGGCTGCCGTGTTGGCGATGTGGTGTCGCAGTAGAGAGGGTCAGCGGCTTCAAGGTCCTCAGCCTGCACCTCTCAGAGGACCTCACATGGTCCACACCACACACGGGGTGAAAAGGGCCCAACAACGCCTGTATTTCCTCAGCATGGGCCCCCGCATCCTGAGAACATTCTATAACGGCACCATGGAGAGTGTTCTTACAGGGTGGATCACCGCCTGGTACGGGAACTGCACCGCACTCGAGCGCAGAGCGCTTCAAAGGGTGGTGCGGACGGCCCAGTATATCGTTGGAGGTGAGCTCCCCTCCCTCCTGGATATATACAACCAGCGGTGCGTGGCCAAGGCCAAACGCATCATAAAGACAATGCCCACCCCAGCCACCAACTGTACTCACTGTTACCGTCAGCCAGGCGATACCTCAGTATCAAGTGTTACCGCACAATCAGGCTGCTGAACAAGGGCGTATAGCATATAACAATGTAGATTTTATTACATGGATTTATATATATATATATATTGCTCTTTTTCTGTGCTAATATATTACATTTTATATATGCACTTTTATATTTTTATATATTTAACTTTATACAGTTTGTACTTTTTACTTATTTTTATTCTATTCTTTTTATTTGTATAACTGCTGTCTGTCGTCGGGTTTTGCACATAAGATTTTCACCCATTGCCTATACTTGTATAACGTTGATGTGACAATAACTTGACTTGACTGACTTGACACACACACACACACACCACACACACACACACACACACACACACACACACACACACACACAATTCACACATCTGTAGTAACTTGTGGAACACACCACATGAATCAAATTGAATATGGTTTCAGAGAGAGAGGGAAATTAGTTTAAATTGAAAACCAAACGGGACATTCAACTTGAAAGTTGATATTGTGTGTGTATGTCGGTCAATATGGAGCTTGTTTCTATTTTGGTTCCACTTTGTCACCTCAGCAACACACACACACACACACACCACTTGCACCACAATGACTCTCACATACACACACATGAAAAAAACAGACACACACACACACCACTACTTTTGCTGGATTTTTGGTGGAAATGTCTGAACCATTAGTTCTCTACTCATTAGATCATTAGTTCTCTACTCATTAGATCATTAGATCATTAGTTCTCTACTCATTAGATCATTAGTTCTCTACTCATTAGATCATTAGTTCTCTACTCATTAGATCATTAGTTCTCTACTCATTAGATCATTAGTTCTCTACTCATTAGATCATTAGTTCTCTACTCATTAGATCATTAGTTCTCTACTCATTAGATCTCTACTTCATGATTTGCACAATTCAACACATGAGCATATCATCGGTCACTTTGTTGTTATTGTTCTTGTGAATAGTATTTTTATAGTATTGTGTTTTAGAAATGCATACTGTGTGTGTGCATATATATATACATATATCTATATATCTAGATATAGATATGTATATATATGTGTGTGTGTATATATATATATATCTATATCTATATATATATATATATATATATATATATATATAGATATAGATATATAGATATATAGATAGATATAGATATATGAGAGGGTGAGAGAGAGAGTCTAATATCTACAAGATATCTAATAGATATTAGGTAATATCTAACAGATATTATAAAATGTGTGTCTTTATAATGTAAATGAACTTCTGTGTTTTCCTCTGTAAGCATGAGGATCGTGTCTTCCTCATTAGAGTGTTTGGATTTTGTTCCGTCACACAACATGGAAACAGTAATTGATTTCCCAAGCTTTTCTGAAATTGCCCTGGAAATCCAAATTGGCCCCGAAGCTAGTTATACATGGGGGGGGGCAGAAGGTATATATTCTACTATCGCTCTACACCCGCCTGTTTAACCATATAGATGAACCTCTGCCTCCAATCTCTTTCCTCTGTATTCCTCTCAGTCTTATTCTCTATCTCCATGTATGAAGTATATACATACTCCTCTCATACTCCTCTCTGACACCTGGGGGAGAGAGAGTCGTGAGGTACAGTCGTCTCTGCAGCCGGGTCCTAAGGACGGGTTAACAGGAAGTGGGAGTGTGGTACCCGTGTTGTTTTTGGACGCCACAGGAAATATCCGGCTGCTAATGAATCAGTCAGTTCCGCCTCTATGGTCAGTCAGTTCCCTCCTCCCCCTCCTCCCCCCCTCCTCCTCCCTCCCTCTCCTCCTCCTCCCCCTCTTCTGTTGAATGAGGAATGGACGTGGGCCGGTGGTGACGTATATTCATAAGGCAGGTGGTTTATTCAGATCTCTCTCTGTTTCTCACTGAAGGCCTGTCTCCTGTGTGATGGATGGACCTGAGGCTCGTCTGCAGGGCGGAGGTTCACTCATTCGGCCTCAGGCGCTCATCCAGAGTGACTTGCAGTGAATGCTGTTATGGTCTTAAAGGGGAACTTTGATGCATGTGTGTATGTTGATGTGTTTGGATGGGGCTAGTGTATGTTTACCTTTCCTTCACCCTGATCTCCCCGCTGCGTCTGTCCGGTGGATGACTCCATGTTAGTCGGGTACCATTTGATCATCTGGACTGAGCTGAACAACCACAGGTGTTTCTTCACACGATATCCTTGATGGATGGATGGAGAGGAGGTTTAAAGTGATCCTTTTCAGGCGCCGGTGGGGTTAAGGTCTCTTTACCCTCAGGTTTCGGTGGTGCGATGGTTTAATGAAGACCTGTCACCGGCCAATCAGCTGACTGGGATTTGACGCTTTGGTGGCTAAAACATTTCAGGGTTTCCTGTAAAAACAATTGTATTCGGTCGCTGACTGGCAAAAAATAAAAATAAAACCTAATTTTCTATGAGGCTTCACGAGGGCAAAAACTCAATGTTATAGTTTATCATCTTTAGATGGTATTGTATAATCATGAAATTAAAATATCGACTTATCGTGATACCAGGTTTGTAGTTTATCATTTTGATGAATTCCGATGAGTCATCTGGCGACTTCCGGACATGGAGGTATAGACAGTGGAGTCTTCTGAAAGCTGGGTGTTAGCCTAGCGCTGTTTGAGCGTGATCAAATAACATCTGCATACATAACATCTAAATCCCATTTGGGATTAAGGGTTGTCTGTTAAGCACTTATATCATCATCTATTCCATTCTACTCTATGACATCATTATATTAGAATAATTAATAAAAAGGTAAATTGATAAGTAGAATCTCTCCCCTGCTGTCCAAACAGGGACATGACTTAGAACAGGCGGTAAAACACATTGACATATGAAATATAATAAGAAACATAACCTTAAGCGGACATATTCAGGAATTCATAGAAATTTAAAATAATTTAAAAAATAATTAATTCAAATGTGCCTGGCTGCCGTGAGTCCGGTTATGTCACATGATGTCCTAAGGCACACCTGTGATCAGGCCATGTTTAGATGGCGGGTTAATTTGTGTTAATAATCCCTCGATCGAGTTGATATTTATAGTATTGGCGTTACACAGCGTCACTTTCAAATTGTGCATATGTTGTGCAACATGCGTTTAAGATGGCTCCAACAGTCTTTCCCCTGCAACACCTCGTCTTTGCTTGCTACACCTCCGCTGTTACAACTCTATCCTCAGGAAAGACTGATGTGCCACTTTTTAACTTTGAGGTCATGTCAAGCCCCTCTGGAGGTCTCTGTAGGGCCCCTATAGAGGTCTCTGTAGGGCCCCTCTGGAGGTCTCTGTGGGACCCCTCTGGAGGTCTCTATAGGGCCCCTCTGGAGGTTTCTGTAGGGCCCCTCTGGAGGTCTCTGTAGGGCCCCTCTGGAGGTCTCTATAGGGCCCCTCTGGAGGTCTCTGTAGGGCCACTCTGGAGGTCTCTGTAGGGCCCCTCTGGAGGTCTCTGTAGGGCCCCTCTAGAGGTCTCTGTAGGCCCCTCTAGAGGTCTCTGTAGGGCCCCTCTAGAGTTCTCTGTACAGCCCCTCTAGGGGTCTCTGTAGGGCTCCTCTGGAGGTCTCTGTAGGGCCCCTCGAGGAATCTCTATAGGGCACCTCTTGAGGTCTCTGTAGGGGCCCTCTGGAGGTCTCTGTATGGCCCCTCTGGTGGTCTTTGTAGGGTCCCTCTTGAGGTCTCTGTAGGGACCCTCTGGTGGGTCTCTGTAGGGCCTCTAGAGGTCTCTGTAGGGCCCCTCTAGGGGTCTCTGTAGGGGCCCTTTAGAGGTCTCTGTAGGGGCCCTCTAGGTGTCTCTGTAGGGCCCCTCTGGAGGTTTCTGTAGGGGCCCTCTAGGTGTCTCTGTAGGGTCCCTCTGGAGGTTTCTGTAGGGCCCCTCTAGGGGTCTCTGTAGGGGCCCTCTAGAGGTCTCTGTAGGGCCCCTCAAGAGGTCTCTGTAGGGTCCCTCTAGAGTTCTCTGTACAGCCCCTCTAGGGGTCTCTGTTGGGTCCCTCTGGAGGTCTCTGTAGGGCCCTTCTAGGGGTTTCTATAGGGCACCTCTTGAGGACTCTGTAGGGCCCCTCTGGAGGTCTCTTTATGGCCCCTCTGGTGGGTCTCTGTAGGGCCTCTAGGGGTCTCTGTAGGGCCCCTATAGGGGTCTCTGTAGGGCCCCTCCAGAGGTCTCTGTAGGGCCACTCTAGAGGTTTCTGTAGGGCCCCTCTAGAGGTCTCTGTAGGGCCCCTCTAGAGGTCTCTGTAGGGCCCCTCTAGAGGTCTCTGTAGGGCCCCTCTAGAGTTCTCTGCAGGGCCCCTCTAGAGGTCTCTGTAGGGCCCCTCTAGAGTTTTCTGTAGGGCCCCTCTAGAGGTCTCTGTAGGGCTCTCTAGAGGTCTCTGTAGGGCCCCTCTAGAGTTCTCTGTAAGGCCCCTCTAGAGGTCTCTGTAGGGCCCCTCTGGAGGTTTCTGTAGGGCCCCTCTAGAGTTCTCTGTAGGGCCCCTCTAGAGGTCTCTGTAGGGCCCCTCTAGAGTTCTCTGTAGGGCCCCTCTAGAGGTCTCTGTAGGGCTCTCTAGAGGTCTCTGTAAGGCCCCTCTAGAGGTCTCTGTAGGGCCCCTCTAGAGTTCTCTGTAGGGCCCCTCTAGAGGTCTCTGTACAGCCCCTCTGGGAGTCTCTGTACAGCCCTGCCTCTAGAGGTCAGGCTTAGGGTTAGATGATATGTTAGTGATATCACTCTCCCCCCCCCCCCCACCCCCCCCCATGTATCATGTATGGTGTATGGTGTTATTTTCATATTGTCACTCTATGTTGCTGCTATCTACATTTGATGGCATGGATAACTTGGTTCAAAATAATATTCAACCAAAAAAGGAAAAAGACAATGCAATGTGCATGGTGGTGGTTTCCTCTGGGAGGCCACGTCAGCCTAGGGGCTGATGGTGTAATCCTCTCAGAGCCGTGAGACCAGCAGCTGTTGCCGTGGGAGACACATCGTCTGCTCAGTTCTGCTTTTGACCTTGAGCAAGAGAGCTGAACTATGTGTTCCTCTACTACTGGTTATAGACTCAACTGAAATGGGTTGGTTCCCCAGCGTCCACGCTGTATGCATATATATATATTTTATTTACTGTATGTATATAGATATAGTAGGGCTCCTTGACCTGTGTATATGACATGTGTCCTCATCCACTGTAAGTGGGACGTTGGATAAGATGCCTGCTAAATGACTAAATCCAGCCAATAGACTTAAGGACAAACAGACAGAACCCGTTCCTAAACCAACACTCACATCAGCACCTTTGTGCTGTATGCACTTTGATCCGAGTTCAAGAGGTTTGTGGATCACATGGCCAGCTGTAAATGATTGGTCGCCTTGGTGTACTATTGAGTTGTGATCCATCGTAAATGTCTGGATTGGAATGGATTTTCAATTCAGTGTGTGTGTGTGTGTGTGTGTGTGTGTGTGTGTGTGTGTGTGTGTGTGTGTGTGTGTGTGTGTGTGTGTGTGTGTGTGTGTGTGTGTGTGTGTGTGTGTGTGTGTGTGTGTGTGTGTGTGTGTGTGTGTGTGTGTGTGTGTGTGTGTGTGTGTGTGTGTGTGTGTGTGTGTTTCCATGTGTTGTATGATGAAACAGATGATGTATGATGTTGTACGAATGTAAAAAGGTATGTGGCTATAAATGTATTAGGTATGGATGAGAGTTTGTGAAAGCTTAAACCAAGTTAGATTGAAGCTGGCAAACTAATAGCCTACCTTGATCGAATGTCATGATAAATGACTTTACTTGATGGAATACCTGTTCTGTTTGACCATGTTGAAGAATGAAGAGCAGTATGTTTCTGAACTCTCTACACACACACACACACACACACACACACACACACACACACAAGGACAACAAGGACAACAGCCTTGCACTAAATGTCAGCAAGACTAAGGAGCTCATCGTGGACATCAGGAGCCACTGGGGCCCCCACTCCACCATCAGCCTGGTTCCGTTTCCTAGGATTACAGATCTTCAATGACCTGGCGTGGACCCACAACACAGAGGTCATGCTGCAGAAGGCACACCAGCGCCTCGAGAAGCTGCGTAGGCAAATGGTGGCTGGTGAACTTCTACTGTGGCACCGTAGAGAGCGTCCTGACGAGTGGCGTCACCGTGTGGTACGGAGACACCACTGCACAAGAAAGGACAAGAAAGCCATCCAGAGGGTTGTGAGGACGGTAGAGAAGATCATCAGGTGTGCACTTCCATGCATTGAGGAGATCTTAAGGACGGATAAGGACAGATGTCAGAAGAAGTCCCAGAAGGACCACAACCACCCTGGGCACCACCTCTTCTCCCCCCTACCGTCCGGTCGCCGGTTCCCCAGCATCTGGACTAGCAGGTTTAAGGATGGTTTTTATCCACAGGCAGTGACCTACTGAGCTGCTAGGAGTGCTGCCACTATCATAACGTTGTCATCCATATCAAATTACACTATCATACTTTTGCTGGACTTTCTGGACTCATCAAAGTAACTGCACTGTTACTGCACTGTATTCATGATGCTGCTGCACTACTGGCACTTTAAATTACTTTGAAATTATATTTGCACAATCAAACACATAAGTTAGCATTATTTTGTGCTTCTTCAAAAGCACAATTTTTTTTTTTTTTTTTTAATCTTCAATGTTCAATCTTGAAAAACACACCCACACACACACAGATTTATTATTTTATCTCCGCTATCTCTTTCTGTGTGCATATCTGTATGCTTTTGGTGACTGGGTGGTTGTTGTTGTTGTTACAAGATACAAGATACAATATATTTGTTTTGGCCATTTGTAACAAGTACATAGGAATGCTTACTCCCCATTCACTCCGCAGTTTACATCTCCAAAACATCCATCCATCTTCTCCCGCTTATCCGTAGTCGGGTTGCGGAGGTAGCAGCTTCAGCAGGGGACTCCAAACTTCCCTCTCCCTGGCAACCTCGCCAAAGTACACCCAATACCGCTCCCGCTGCACCTATTCTCCGGTCAATCTCACGCTCCATCCTCCCCTCACTCGAGAACAAGACCCCAATATACTTGAACTCCTTCACTTGGGATAAGGACTCCCTCCCTACTTGGAGTAGACAATCCACCTTTTTTTTTCTTAGTTTCCTGCTAAGAACCATGGCCTCAGATTTGGAGGGGCTGATCCTCATCCCAGCCACTTCACACCGCAAACCGATCCAGTGAGTGCTGAAGGTCACATACTGATGACGCAAACAGGACCACATCATCTGCAAACAGCAGTGATTCAATCCTGAGCCCACCATACTGAAACCCCTCCCCTCCATGACTACGCCTTGAAATCCTGTCCATGAAAATCACAAACAGGATGGGTGACAAAGCGTGGCCCTGGCGGAGGCCAACACCCACTGGGAACAGGCCTGACTTACTACAGAGAATTTGGACACAGCTCTTGCTTTGGGAGTACAGAGATTGGATGGCCCTCAGTAGTGATACTCCACCCCATACTCCCGCAGCACCCCCCACAGTATTTCCCGAGGGACCCGATCATATGCCTTCTCCAAATCCACAAAACACATGTAGACCGGATGGGCATACTCCCAAGCCCCCTTCAGGATCCTTGCAAGAGTGAAAAGCTGGTCCGTTGTTCCACGACCAGGGCGGAATCCGCATTGTTCCTCTTCAATCTGAGGTTCAACTATCGGCCCGAACACCCTCCTTTCCAGCACCTTGGAGTAGACTTTCTCAGGGAGGCTGAGTAATGTGATACCCCTGTAATTGGTACACACCCTCTGGTCCCCCTTTTTGAACAGGGGTACCACCACCCCCGTTTGCCCCTCCTCAGGCACTGCCCCAGACTTCCACACAATGTTGAAAAGACGTGTCATCCATGACAGCCCCTCAACACCCAGAGCCTTTAGCATTTCTGGACAGATCTCATCAACCCCTGGGGCTTTGCCACTGCGGAGATGTTTGACTACTGCAGTGACTTCCTCCAGGGAGATTGATGTTTGCAGTCCTTCATCCTCCAGCTTTGTCTCTACCGTTGAGGGTGTTGTTGGGTTTAGAAGTTCCTCAAAGTGCTCTTTCCACCGCCCGATCACCTCCTCAGTTGAGGTCAGCAATGTCCCACCCTTACTGTACACAGCTTGGATGGATCCACGCTTCCCCCTCCTGAGGCGCCGTATTGTTTGCCAGAAACGCTTTGGTAACGACTGAAAGTCCTTCTCCATGGCTTCTCCGAATTCCTCCCACACCCGCTGCTTTGCCTCGCTACAGCCGAGGCTGCCGTCCACTTGGCCAGTCGATACCTCGCAACTTGGCCCGGAGGGCTTCCTTCTTCAGCCGGACGGCTTCCCTGACCACCTGTGTCCACCACGAAGTCCGAGGGTTGCCGCCCCTTGAGGCACCAATGACCTTGAGGCCACAGCTCTCAACTGCAGCTTCGGCAATAGAAGCTTTAAACAATGACCACTCTGGCTCAATGCCCCCAGCCTCCACAGAGATGCCCGAAAAATTCCACTGGAGGTGGGAGTTGAAGGTCTCCCGGACAGCCACCAGACGTTCTCAGTTCACCCGCACTACACGCTTACCAGGTCTGTCCAGAGGCTTCCCCCGCCATCTTACCCAACTCACCACCAGATGGTGATCGGTTGACAGCTCTGCCCCTCTCTTCACCCGAGTGTCCAAAACATGCGGCCTCAGGCCAGATGACACGATAACAAAATCGATCATTGACCTTCGGCCTAAGGTACTCTGGTACCATGTACACTTATGAGCATCCATATGTTTGAACATGGTGTTTGTTATGGCCAATCCATGACTAGCACAGAAATCCAATAACAAAACCCCACTCCGGTTCAGATCAGGTAGGCCGTTCATTCCAAAAACGCCCCTCCAAGTTTCCCCATCATTGCTCACGTGTGCGTTGAAGTCTCCCAGGAGGACTATAGAGTCCCCTTCAGGACTCCATCCAGGGTGTGCAAGAAGGCGGGATATTCCGAACTGTTGTTTGGTGCAAAGGCACAAACAACAGTCAGAGTATTGCCCCCAATGACCCTAAGGCGTAGGGAGGCGACCCTCTCGTCCACCGGTGTGCTTATGTGTGTTACTTTGTGTTACTTTGTATATATAAACCCAAATACCAACCCTAACCCACCCACCCACACACACATATGTGTGTGTGTGTGTGTGTGTGTGTGTGTGTGTGTGTGGTGTGTGTGTGTGTGTGTGTGTGTGTGTGTGTGTGTGTGTGTGTGTGTGTGTGTGTGTGTGTGTGTGTGTGTGTGTGTGTGTGTGTGTGTGTGTGTGTGTGTGTGTGTGTGTGTGTGTGTTTGTATGTGATATCACAATCTCATTCCACACACATCTTCCTGTCCCGCTCCATCCGCATGCCTCCCCATCACCTCCAACCTCAGATAACCACACTCAGCCCCCCCTCCTCCAGCCCGGGCCCGGGGCCTGTCCCCACCCTGCTCTGAGCGACTTGTGGTCCTGGCTGTCGCTGAGCGTATATATCTCCAGTATCGAGCCTATAGCCTATAGGTCACAGACAGATGTGGTCTGGTTATAGCTTGAGTTACTGTCTGGCCGCCACCCGATGCTGTACACCGCGCGAGGAGCCATATCTCCGCTGAAATGTCTTCTCATGGTGATATTTCCTGTGCTTGCTTGTTGAATTGATGGTCCACCAGACGTGTGCCTGCCACAACTCTCGCCGGGGGAGTTATGGAGTGTGACAGGTGACCACACGCTGATTTACACTCAGAGGATGGATTCTTGATGTTTTTATTATCACAGAAAGAAATCAATAACGGTAAAAGAAAATAACAAAAGGGTGATGGGCTTTCTTAAACCGCTAAAAATAACAAACCCTCAGTATGATATTGTTGGTTTAAAATGTGATTCAGAACGACATGGGCACCCAGCTGGTGAGCCACAAAGTAGCTGGGTCATGCTCTGTGTGTTATCAGAGAGTTGGCTTTGTGTAACGACCAGATCGCATCCCATCGCATCCTTCCAGCAAATAAGTGTAAAAGAGGAATTTCTTCAGAAATTCCTCTTTGCACCAAAGAGCAATTTCTTGTTAGTCTCAAGTGTCCCCGTGGCTTCCTATCAAAGAGGATGAAGAGATGCTTGACTTGACTTTAGGGGGAAAATAAACATTGGTCCAATTCAGCCTCCTAAACACTGTCTATGGGTTGGGTTCTGTGGGATGCTGCTGCACTACGGGCACTTTCAAAGGAGTTCATCTTTTTGCACAATTCTACATATGTAAATGTCATCCTGCATCCGTCACTTTTATGTGACTTTTAATTGTGTATAGTATTTTGTATAGTATTGTGTTTTATTAATTCATACTGTGGGAGAATGAGGAGTAAGCATTCCATTGTACTTGTTGCAAATGGCAAATAAAACATCTTGAATGAAGAGAAGCATACTCGTGAGCAAAGCTACATTTTTTAAATGCACCTCTATGACTCTTTCTTTAGTTTGAATGCTGGAGAGACAGATTCCTTACTAATGGATATAATAATGAACTAATGAACTAACTAACTAATGGATTGCCACACGTATCCAGATAGAGACGCACATGAGCAGCATACATGGTACGCCCTCTGGAACCCTGGTTTGAATGGTTATCAAACTTTCATTTTGATTGGTTTATACACTTGTCATTCATTTAACTGCACTTTAACTGCGCCATTTTTGAAGTTCACAAGGTGAGGCTAAATCATGGTTTGAATTAATGAGGAAAAATGTATAATTATTTGTTTAATTCCTACTAGATATTCAGGGGGATCTCATGAGGAATAAACGAAGATAATTGGCTCATTAATTCCAGGTTAATTTATTCCCAGATATGCCTAAGAGTCCACCAAGGATGCTGCATCACTTAAGCCTGCTTGTTGTTGGCCTTGGGTACCAG
>CM051015.1:23970141-23982641 GCA_027704905.1 Muraenolepis orangiensis
CCTTCCTCAGACATCGTTTGTGGTGGGTAGTGTCTATTGCAGGGGGGGGTAATCCAATGATGCGTTGGGCGGTTTCCAGTCGGAAACAGTGCAGTTGCCGTACCACACTCTGATGCAGTTGGTGAGGATGCTTTTAATAGCACACCGGTAAAAGTTCACCAGAATCTGAGGTGACAGGTGGGTTTTCCTCAGTCTCCTCAGGAAGAAGAGACGCTGGTGAGCCTTCTTTACCAGTGAGGCCGTGTTGAGGGACCAGGAGAGGTCCTCAGAGATGTGGACCCCCAGGAATTTGAAGCTGGAGACACGCTCGACCTCCACTCCGTTGATGAGGATGGGGGCGTGTGCGGCAGCTCTGGTCTTCCTGAAGTCCACGATCAGCTCCTTGGTCTTCTTGGTTTGAGGCCCAGGTTGTTGTCAGTGCACCACGCCACCAGGTGCTGGACCTCCTCCCTGTAGGCTGCCTCATCGTTGTTTTTGATGAGGCCCACCACCGTTGTGTCATCGGCAAACTTGATGATGGTGTTTGTACCATGTACAGGAGTACAGTCGTTGGTGAAGAGGGAGTAGAGGAGAGAGCTCAGAACACAGCCCTGCGGAACGCCGGTGTTTAGGGTGAGGGTGAGGGTGGAGGAGGTGAGATTGTCTAACCTGACTGACTGGGTTCTGTTGGTTAGGAAGTCTAATAACCAGTTGCAAACAGAGGGGTTAATGTCAAGATACTTGGTTTCCATGAGGTCACCAAGTTTGAAAATGAGTTTGGAGGGGATGATGGTGTTAAAACCTCCTGTTCTTACGGTAGACAAATTGGTAATTATCTAGTGAGGGTGAGAGGCCAGATTTGAGGTGAGCCAGGACCAGCCTCTCGAAGCACTTCATGATGATGGGGGTGAGGGCAACAAGGCGGAAGTCATTGAACCTCGCTGCAGAGGATTATTTTGGCACTGGCACAATGGAGGTGGTTTTAAAGCACACTGGGACAACTGCCTGAGCTAGTGACATGTTGAAGATGTCAGTAAGGACCTCGGTCAGCTGCTCAGCAAAGTTCCTGAGCAGGCGACCGGGGGCGCCATCAGGACCAGCTGCCTTATGAGCATTTCCTTCTGCTCAGTGCCTCACGCACGTCTGTGGGGGAGAGGGGGAGGGGCTGGTGGTCAGTGGGGGAGAGGGTGAGGGGTTGGTGGTCAGTGGGGAGAGTAGCCTTGGTGGGCAGTTCGGGGTTGTTCCGTAAAAAAATTATTTAGCTTGTCAAGGAGGGATGAGTCAGTGGTTGGGGGATGAGTCAGTGGTTGGGGGATGAGTCAGTGGTTGGGGGGGAGTTGTTGGAGGGTTTATAATCCGTGATGGCCTGGATGCCCTGCCACATGCGTCGGGGATCAGAGTTGTTGAAGTGGTCTTCAACCCTTCGCTTGTGGTTAAGCTTAATGCCCTTTTTCAGATTAGCCCTGGCTAAACACTAGGCCAGTGCATCGCCAGACCTAAAAGCAGCGTCACGTGCCTTTAGGAGTAGGCGGACCTCTCTGTTCATCCACGGCTTCTGGTTGGGGAATGTTGTGATCTGGTTGAGGGTGGTGACAGGGTCAATGCTGGAGTTGATGTTATCCAAAACAGAGGAGGCGTGTCGGTGTGGGAGTCCAGGGTAGACTGGGAGGCAAACAGGCTCCAATCCGTGTGTAGAAACCGGTACTGCAACTCAGAGTCTGCTCCCTCAGGCCACACTTTGACCGTCCTAACGGTGGGCTTCACACGCTTGATGAGTGGCATGTACTTAGGAAGCATGAACAAAGAGACATGATCACTCTGCCCAAGGTGGGGGAGGGGGACGGCTTGGTAAGCATCAACCTTGTTAGTGTAAACATGGTCTAATGTTCTCTCTCCTCTTGTGGACCAAGAGACATGCTGGTAAAATGTGTTATGATTGAAATCGCCTGCAATAATAAAGGCTGCCTCTGGGTGGGAGTTCTGCTGTTTGTTAATAGCAGAGTAAAGTTCCTTCATAGCTAGCTTAGCATTAGCATCTGGAGGTTGGTAAATGGATATTAATATAGCGCTTTTCTAACCAGTGGTTACTCAAAGCACTTTACAAGTCATGCCTCACATTCACCCATCCATACACACATTCAACCACTGAGTGTGAAGCGACCGCTCTACCTCCTGAGCTATACTGCCGCCGCTGTCATTTCCCTGGGTTGGCAAAAGGTCTACATTTAACCATTAGGTATTCCACGTTAGCAGAGCAGTGGCTCTCGATGGTGGTAGTGTCTGTGCACCAAGCACAGATACACAAACCTCCACCCCTGGTTTAACCGGAGCCCTCAGCTGATCTGTCTGCTCTGTGTAGCGTGAGCCCCGTTAGCTCAATAGCACTGTTGGCGATTCCACCGTTAAGCCATGATTCTGTGAAAATCATCATGTTGCAATCCTTAATCCGTTTATTGTTGATAATCCGCAGCCGCAGTTCATCAATTTTGTTCGCCAGAGATCGTACGTTGGCGAGGAAAACGCTGGGGAGCGACGGCGATGTGGGTTAGCTCTTAGCCTAGCACGTAGCCCTCCGCAGCTTCCTCTCCTGTGTTTACAAGTCTTACTGTGTTTTCAAGCATCCAGAAGCGGATACAATGCTGCTCGCTGCTTATGCAAAGGTGAGGACCATCAGCTACAGTGGATCTGTTTTACTAGACTGCAAGGACACAGATGTGTATGTCCAAGCGGCGTATGTCAGAGGGGATCTGCTGATTAAACGCAATAATGCGTTAATCAACTGCCGTGCAATGCTCTCAGAAGAGGTTGCCGACATCATCATACTTCTCCATGTGACCACTGGCAGTGACCACACCTCAGGCTTCTATGGGCATGGGAAGAAGGTGTCGGAGAAGATGATGATTGAGCCTGAGGCAAGAGAGCTCCTAAGATGCATTGATGTCTGGAGTTAAAAGATGAAGTCAGAGCGGATATGAAGGCATTTGTCCTCTCCATTGTTTCTGGTGAGAGTGCAGATGTGACCTGCGGGCAGGCCAGAGCTTCCAAGTGGCACAAACTGAAGAAGAAGAGCACAATCCTTCACCTGATGACGACTCTTTGAATTTTCATGTGGAAAAGACAAACTACATCACATATTGCCAGCTCCATTACAACCTGCTAGAGCATCCCTCTCCCATTGGTCACGGCTGGGAACTAGTGAACTACCTTCCCCCAGCAGCTCACGCCTCATGACTGTTCAGATGAGAGTAGTGATGATGAGAGGAGTCAGTGTGGACAATCAACACTCTGAGAAAAAAAAAATGAAATAAAAAATATGTGTACCTCACTGAACCCTGAGAGCTATGCCGGTAGGAGGTAACTCCTAGCAGGTTTTACCAAACTGGACAGGTCGAGGGCTAGAGGTCAGACTACCTCTCTTGAGCATGGAGCCGGTTGATTGGCTCCTGTATGGTAATTATACTTTCCATAACTCAACTCAGCATACGCAGAGCTTTAATTCAAACTTAAAATTAAGGCTCTATGCTCAAAAGATTAACTTTTGAAGCAAAAAATCGGTGGCCATCTTGAATCTTGAAGTACATCATTTATGAATTCCTTGACCCAAGTAGTGTCAGAAACCATGTGCAGCATTGTAGGTCAAACCATTAAAAATATTATTTCCCGCTTAACTGACATTTTGGATTTGGGGCTCTCACTAAAGAGGGGCCCCCCGGTGGTCATACTCCATATCTCCTCTCTGATTGCTTCCCCTTTTTTATAACAACCAATCATTTGTATAATTTTGCTTGTTGAGTTAGTTAATATTAGACTCATTTGGTCATTAGGCTCCTAGTTATTAGTTATCCTTATTAGTACAATATCTTCAAATACTGATTCACTGAGAGTGTGACTTTGGGTCTGACCACTTCCCACATTGCCACGCACGCACGCACGCACACACACACACACACACACACACACACACACACACACACACACACACACACACACACACACACACACACACACACACACACACACACATTTTATTTCACACCCGCAGACTTTAATGCACACTTTCTTTTGACATCTCATTTCCAAAGCGTCCCGAGTGTCCATCAGCTGAGGACACGGAGTGAGAGACATCTGTCTCTGAGGAACGCTCCATCACTCACAGCTTTAACTAGTCCTGAGGAAGTCTCTGAAGAGGCCACAATGTGAAGCCACAACTCAAGAGAAGTCATTCAAAGTCACTCTCCTGCCAACCGTCTTCAGACATTTAGACAGCTTCCTCTGAGTAACACAACAACCCACACGCTATGGTTGCCACACTCTGCAGTGGGCTGTGCCACACAATACAATACAATACAATACAATACAATACAGTACAATACAATACAATACAATACAATACAATACAATACAATACAACACAATACAACAACAGCTTCCATTTCCATTCATTCCTCCTTCATTTGATCTTGAAATCAAACTTTGAGGAATACTCATCTACGATGATCTATAGACACCATTTGAGGCAAACTACAGACCTACAGCATAACTGTGGTAGCCACAAGCTTTTCTTTACAGTCAGATTAAAGGGCCACAAGCTTTTCTTTACAGTCGGATTAAAGGGCCACAAGCTGCTTTTTACAGTCGGATTAAAGGGCCACAAGCTGTTCTTTACAGTCGGATTAAAGGGCCACAAACTGTGCTTTACAGTCGGATGAAGGGGCCACAAACTGTTCTTTACAGTCGGATTAAAGGGCCACAGGCTGTTCTATACAGTCGGATTAAAGGGCCACAGGCTGTTCTATACAGTCAGATTAAAGGGCCACAGGCTGTTCTATACAGTCAGATTAAAGGGCCACAAGCTGTTCTATACAGTCGGATTAAAGGGCCACAGGCTGTTCTATACAGTCAGATTAAAGGGCCACAAGCTGTTCTACACAGTCGGATTAAAGGGCCACAGGCTGTTCTATACAGTCGGATTAAAGGGCAACAAGCGTACACACAAAGCGTTGGCGATAAAGGCCCCTTCCTGGTGGAGGGAGACCCTGCTCCTTGAGCAGAAGTCAGGGTTGATGCAGGGACTTTGTCCAGGCCTCCTCCTGGGTCTGCAAGTCTCAAACCATTTTGTGCATGAATAAGTAATGGCAGTGTTGTGCCCCCGCGCTCTGATTGATCCCAGGTGTTTCCCATCATCATCAGGCCGGCTGAGGCCAATGAACACCTGGGATCTTCCCTACTTAAGGCTGTTGAAGACTGACGTCGGTGCTAGACCATTGCGCACCTTACCGAGAACCATCCTGACGAAGACCGACGTTGGAGCGAGACCGTTGGGAACCATCTGCCGAAGACCGACGTCGGGTGTGAGTTCACTGTGAACCATATGGCTCCCTTCTGCTCAAGTACCTTGGACTACTTGTCTCCAGCTCCGACTACGTCTCGTCCAACCCCCCCCCGCGTCGCCCACACCACATAACCAATCCTACCCTACCTTGTTGTTGATTGTGGAGATTTGTCAGTAAACACATTTTCCGTTGTTTTGGTTGTCCTGTGTCTCTTCTTCTGGGTTCTCTGGCACATTTAGCTGGCCGGTCTCGTTGGGGCGTAACAGAATGGTCTAGCCTAAATTGAGCCAAGCCGGGAACCCAGAAGCAGGGAGCGGGACATCACCCGAGTTACGCTAGCTCCCTTTGTCTCCAGTTCCTAGCTCCCAGGCTAGCTCCCTTTGTCTCCAGTTCCTAGCTCCCAGGCTAGCTCCCTTTGTCTCCAGTTCCTAGCTCCCAGGCTAGCTCCCTTTGTCTCCAGTTCCTAGCTCCCAGGCTAGCTCCCGGTGTCTCCTGTTCCTAGCTCCCAGGCTAGCTCCCGGTGTCTCCAGTTCCTAGCTCCCAGGCTAGCTCCCGGTGTCTCCAGTTCCTAGCTCCCAAGCTAGCTCCCTGTGTCCCCAGCTCCTAGCTTCCAGGCTAGCTCCGTGTGTCCCCAGCTCCTAGCTTCCAGGCTAGCTCTGTGTGTCCCCAGCTCCTAGCTTCCAGGCTAGCTCCGTATGTCCCCAGCTCCTAGCTTCCAGGCTAGCTCCGTGTGTCCCTAGCTTCCAGGCTAGCTCCCCGTTGTCTCCAGCGCCTAGCTCCCAGGCTAGCTCTCTGTGTCCCCAGTGCCTAGCTTCCAGGCTAGCTCTGTGTCCCCAGCTCCTAGCTTCCAGGCTAGCTCCCCGTGTCTCTAGCTCCTAGTTTCCAGGCAAGCCCCGTGTGTCCCCAGCTCCTAGCTTCCAGGCTAGCTCCCCGTGTCTCTAGCTCCAAGTTTCCAGGCTAGCTCCCCTTGTCTCTAGCTCCCTGCTTCCAGGCAAACTCCTCGTGTCGCTAGCTCCCAGGCTAGCTCCGTGGCTACGCCAGCACCTCGTGGTTCCGAGCCCATCGTTTCCCGGGCTGGTTCCACATCTGCTCCGTGGCTACACCTGCCCCCGAGGACCCTGCCAGCTCCTGGTGGTTCCGAGCCCATTGTTTTCCGGGCTGGTTCCACCTCAGCTCCGTGGCTACACCAGCACCTCGTGGTTCCGAGCCCATTGTTTTCCCGGGCTGGTTCCACATCTGCTCCGTGGCTACACCTGCTCCCGAGGATGACCCCTACCTGCTCCCCGAGGACCCCACCAGCTCCCAAGGAGGACCCCACCGGCTCCCGAGGAGGACCCCTTCCTGTCTCGTGGACCCCTCACTGCCAAAGACCGACGTCGGGGGCGATATCCTGAGAACCCGGGGCTCTCGGGCGGTCGTGCGGTGCCTCCCCTCAGGGGGGGATACTGTTGTGCCCCCGCGCTCTGATTGATCCCGGGTGTTTCCCATCATAATCAGGCCGGCTGAGGCCAATGAACACCTGGGATCTTCCCTACTTAAGGCTGTTGAAGACCGACGTCGGTGCTAGACCATTGCTCACCTTACCGAGAACCATCCTGACGAAGACCGACGTCGGAGCGAGACCGTTGGGAACCGGCGAGTTCACTGTGAACCATATGGCTCCCTTCTGCTCAAGTACATTGGACTACTTGTCTCCGGCTCCGAATACGTCTCGTTGAACCCCCCCCGCCCCAAGGACCCTTTGTCTCTGCGTACCACCCTCTGGACCCTCTCCCCGTATCGTCCACACCACCTAACCTATCCTACCTTGTTGTTTTTGATTGTGAAGATTTGTCAGTAAACACATTTTCCGTTGTTTTGGTTGTCCTGTGTCTCTGCTTCTGGGTTCTCTGGCACATTTGGCTGACCGGTCTCGTTGGGGCGTAACAGGCAGAGTAACACAGGGACAAGCCAGCTCAATATTTAATCTCTGCAGTACAATAGTAATAATAATAATACATTTGATTTAATATAGCGCATTTCTGGACACCCAAGGCGCTTTACAAGATGGTGAAATTGCATGTACAGTAAAATAATTGAATAGTTATATAGATTAAAATAAGACGGAATAAAAAATAAATATATTTTTTAATAACAATTAAAATGAAAAATGTAAAGGAGTATAGATACTATAGTATTGCAGAGTATAGTACTATTGCTTCTATTCAGGAAAGTTGTACGGTTTCAGGTCAACTTGGCTCGTAATAAAACTCCAACCACCATAGTCGGTTGGTGTGTCAGTATTCACCCCACCTGATTCACTCAAAGATAGAGATATTTATTGGAGAATAATTATCTTAAATTTGCAGTTGCTATGCTACTCCACGCTGGCGTAGCTGAGAGCCCTCAGTATGATCGGTGAGCAGCTTCCTGAGAGTCAAGCGCTCCTAAAAGGACATACAATTATTCACATTTTATGTGGGATAAAAAAGACTGATTTATACATAACTTTATCAGATACAGTACACAATAAAGTAAAGTAAAATTGAGGAAAAGTAGCCTACTCAAGTGCTTTCAATCCCCACACCAGTTAGTGTTTGTAGTATTTTACACGTATGTTCTAATTACCAGTTCTTGCTTGGTGTCTCCAGAAGCATGACTTGGCTCTACCCTGGGGTCTATAGTCCCTCCATGTGTATTCATGTCCCTCGCCCTCTGCTGCTATGGTGGAACTGGGGATCAGTCAGGCTTTGGAGCCGGGCCTGACTGATACAGAGCCCTCATTAGCAGTCCAAAGTAGTGCTAACGTCTCCTTATCAACCTCATCTATCAACCACAGCGGCTGACAGACTCAGCCGCGCAAAAATAAATGACGTCCACTTTGGCTTTTGTATGCGCACCGTTTCCCCGCAAATAATTGTCAGGTTGGCCCCGTTGACACTAATGGACTAATGTCCTTCATCTCACAGATGAGTAGAAGTCAGAAAGGAACCACAGAGGAAGCCGACGACTTTTATAAAAGTGAAAACTACTTTCTTTCCAGCGTGGAGAGAGACTGTTCTTTTTCATCCATCCATGGGGAGACACGTGTTACAACGTACCTTTTTAGTTTGGCTTTGTGTGGTAATACGTAATGTTTCATCTAATGGTTAAGACAAAATCAATTAGGCCAGGACTAAACATGGATTTGGATCTGAGTGGATATTAGGCCAGGACTAAACATTGAAAGAAGTGTTTTTTACGTTCCTTTGACGCTATTGATTTTTCCTTCCTTCCGTTTTGGTAACCACTAGAATAGTCCCTGCAGTAGATCTCATTGGTATTATGTGATATAAGTCAAAATATACACCTATACATATTTACATGCATATACAAATGTAAGTATGCATTAAAAACCCAGACATGTTGATATTAGCTCTACTTATTTACTACCACTATTGAAATAACTTGCTGAAATAACTGCTTGGAGGGCAGCCGGTTGTCCCTCAGATGAAGCCATTATTTAGCGTGTTTCAGGTTTGGTAGTTTGAGCTTAATGGAGTCATGAAACAACTGGTCTCCATCCAGGGCCTTTAAACACTGGCTCACCTCCTCTGCTGTTGGGCTGTATTTCAGGGTTTGCCATCTTTGCCAGTGGAAAATATTAAATGACAAGGAAACAGATGAGCTGGGGCTCACACGCAGAGGCTTTCATTGGGATCATCGCGTTTTATGACCCAAACTGTGTGTATGTGTGAGGGGGGGGTAGCAGTATAGGTATACGTGTGTGTGTGTGTGTGTGTGTGTGTGTGTGTGTGTGTGTGTGTGTGTGTGTGCGTGTGTGTGTGTGTGTGCCAATGATTTAGCATCCTGTTCTCTCTGTACTATCTGAGGTATCATGAGGTGCTATATCACCACGAGGTGCTGGTGTAGCCACGGAGCTGAGGTGGAACCAGCCCAGAAAACAATGGGCTCGGAACCACCAGGAGCTGGTTGGGTCCTCGGGGGCAGGTGTAGCCACGGAGCAGATGTGGAACCAGCCCAGGAAAGATGGGCTCGGAACCACGAGGTGCTGGCGTAGCCACGGAGCTAGCCTGGGAGCTAGAGACACGAGGAGTTAGCCTGGAAGCGGGGAGCTAGAGACATGGGGAGCTAGCCTGGAAACTAGGAGCTAAAGACATGGGGAACTAGCCTGGAAGCTAGGAGTTGGAGACATGGAGAGCTAGCCTGGGAGCTAGGAACTGGAGACACAGGGAGCTAGCCTGGGAGCTAGGAACTGGAGACACAGGGAGCTAGCCTTGGAGCTAGGAACTGGAGACACAGGGAGCTAGCCTGGGAGCTAGGAACTGGAGACACAGGGAGCTAGCCTGGGAGCTAGGGACACATGCAGTTAGCCTGGGTGTAACTCGGATGGTGTCCCGCTCCCTGCTTCTGGGTTCCCGGCTTGGCTCATTTTGGGCTTGACCACTCTGTTAGGACCCAACGAGACTGGACAGCCAAATGTGCCAGAGAACCCAGAAGAAGAGACACGGACACTCAAAATAACGGATAATGTCTTTACTGAAAAACCAATAAACACAAAAACACAACAGGGTAGGATAGGTTAGGTGGTGTGGTCGACGCGGGGAGATGGTCCAGAGGGTGGAACGCGGAGAGGGTCTTTGGTGCTTGGGGGGGGGGGAGCCATAAGGTTCTCAGTAAGGGGCCCAATAGTCAAGCCCCGACGTCGGTCTTCGACAGCCTTAAGTAGGAAAGATCATTGGCCTCAGCCGGCCTGATGATGATGGGAAACACCTGGGATCAATTAGAGCGCCGGAGCACAACAGGTGAGGCTGTTTCAACCTGACTCTAATCAGTCTGACTGGGGCCAGGTGAGGCTGTTTCAACCTGACTCTAATCAGTCTGACTGGGGCCAGGTGAGGCTGCTTCAACCAGACTCTAATCAGTCTGACTGGGGCCAGGTGAGGCTGCTTCAACCAGACTCTAATCAGTCTGACTGGGGCCAGGTGAGGCTGCTTCAACCAGACTCTAATCAGTCTGACTGGGGCCAGGTGAGGCTGCTTCAACCAGACTCTAATCAGTCTGACTGGGGCCAGGTGAGGCTGCCTCCACCAGACTCTAATCAGTCTGACTGGGGCCAGGTGAGGCTGCTTCAACCAGACTCTAATCAGTCTGACTGGGGCCAGGCGAGGCTGCTTCAACCAGACTCTAATCAGTCTCATTGCGGCATGTATAGTGTCATAGGGTGGCAGTAGCTCAGGAGGTAGAGCGGTCGCCTCACAACCGAAAGGTTGCTGGTTTGATCCCCGGCTTCTCAGTCAAGGTGTCTTTGAGCAAGACACCCTAAGGGCTCCTGCTTGCATGGCAGACTCCGCCCTCGGTGGATGAATGTGAGGCATGACTTTTAAAGCTCTATATAAAAGAAGTCCATTACCATTGTACCCCACCACTGAACACTAAGAAAAACACAGCTGCTGAAACAATAGCGCAGTGCTTAACAGTCTTTAGTGTTTAACAGTCAACTCCATGTGTGCAGTGCCTGTGGGCTAATGTACTTCCTGACATGAGCAGTTAGTGTTCATTTTCACTTGATTTGACTAGTAATTACCAATCCGCATGATTACAGCTGGGAGACCTGAGGGCTCAGGTTTCATCCGTCTAATTCACTGCCAATCATCTGCTAGGTGAACTGTATCAATATCCAGGGGGAAAGCTGACCCAAGCAGAACAGGCTGTGTGAGTGTTTGAGTGTGTGAGTGTGTGTGAGTGTGTGAGTGTGTGAGTGTGTGTGAGTGTGTGAGTGTGAGTGAGAGTGTGAGTGTGTGAGTGGGTGTGAGTGTATGAGTGTGTGAGGGTGTGTGAGTGTGTGTGTATTTCTCAGTGTCTGTTTGAAGATGAGGTCAATGGCATGTGTGTCTGTGTGTGGTGTGTGTGTGGTTGGTGTCTGGTTGAAGCAGCCTGCTCACCTGTGGGTCCTTGTTAATGGAGGCCCACAGGTTAAACAGCCTCCTCCACACACACTAGAGGAAGAGCTCTAGCATGTTCCATCTGCTCCGTTCACCAGGAGTCAAAACATGATTCCTCATCTCCCTGTGTCCTTCTCTTCGGGAGAGCCATTTTAATGACAGCGTTGTCTGCTACACTGTGTTTCCTGTTTGTCATGTTTGTGTGTTTGTGTGTGTGTGTGTGTGTGTGTGTGTGTGTGTATCAGGGTTTCCGTTAGCCGGTATTTACCGTTTTTTAGCGGGTAAAAATGATAAAAAAAACGTAATTTAAAAACCTGCCGGTCAAAATGTCCGGTAATAATGTTGGGTTTTGGTCATGAAGTGACCAATCAGCTGCCGCTCCTCTCATGACGTCAAGCCGCCCGACGAGATGCAGGTGCAGTGATGGCCGCTCCACGGCTATGGGGCTTTAATGTTAGCGCTCCACGGCTATGGGGCTTTAATGTTAGCGCTCCACGGCTATGGGGCTTTAATGTTAGCGCTCCACGGCTATGGGGCTTTAATGTTAGCGCTCCACGGCAATGGGGCTTTAATGTTAGCGCTCCACGGCTATGGGGCTTTAATGTTAGCGCTCCACGGCTATGGGGCTTTAATGTTAGCGACAGCTTGCCAAGTGCTCATGTCTGAGTTCAGCGAGCTGTACCGACTGGGCCACTCGGGCTAAAGGGCCTGTGTTGTGCCCGTGTCAAGCGACCAGCAGAGAGGGGCTTCTCCCTCAGAATGGTTTGAAAACATCAGTGCGGAGTCGTCTGGAGGAGGAGAGAGTGATGATCTTATGCGGATTGCAAGCTGCAAAGACACATTAGACACCTTTGATTTCAGCTCGGCTCAGAGGACTTTGCCGCAATGAAATGAAGGAGAAAGCTAAAAGTAGCCTGGTAGCCTACAGGGTGAATGTGATGCCATGTAGCCTATGTTAAATACAGATGTTACAGGTGTTCTGAAATAGCCTCGATTTTTGCGGCTAACGAGGTTTTGCTCAATCGTTCTTGTTCGTTTTGTTGTTCATTAAATATGTCACGAGTGGGATTGTTCGGGGGACCCAGAACGCAGACCAAGACAGTGGAGCTATAACATAAAGCTTTATTTAAAGCACAACACAACTCAAACACAACACAAGAGCAGGGTGCGAACTGGAGGGGAGCAGGGGGAGCTATAGCTCCCCTAGTGGGAACATGGTTTGTGAAATTTGGGGGGAGCTCTCTAAAATACTGATATGATGACC
>CM051015.1:23990141-24002641 GCA_027704905.1 Muraenolepis orangiensis
TTCTGAAATCATCTCGCGACCCCCCCCCCCCCCTCGGGGTCCCGCGCCCCCCCCCCCCCCCCCCTCGGGGTCCCGCGACCCCCACTTTGGGAACCCCTGCTGTAGACCACCCCCACCATCACCACCACCCCCATTCGAAAATTCAGTTGTTCTAGTCAGATGGACGTCACGGAGGAGTCACTTTATGCCTTATCTCATTTAGGCAGATCAGATTGTCGCAGCCAATTCCCAAGTGTAGAGCAGAGCAGTGGTAGAGCAGAGTCCGTGTAGTGAAGTAACAGACCAACACAGACCATCACACACAGGCTATCGGTTAAAGGGACGGTCTAACACGCTTCACGTGAAAAGGCTGAACGTAACTTTGGAACTTTAAGTTCCAAAATAGCGATCAATAATCACCAAATGTCTCTGGCATATGTCTTGTCATTAGCACTTTCACCTGTCAAAATGAAAGTGAAAAGGTGAAAGTGCTAATGACAAAATATATGCAAATTAGGTGATTATTGATCGCGGTTTTGTAACTCTTAGTTACGTTAAGTCTTATCACGTTAAACGATGCAAAGAAAGATCAAGTCCAAACTCTCAATTCAAATGCACAACAATGCTTAACAAACCCAAGTCAGCCATTAACTAATCATTCAACAAGTGTGTGGAAACAAAATGCAACAACCAGCTCAACGAGACGCAACACTGAGACGAAACAAGCAAAGACAAATGAGTCTCACTCACCAATGATGTTCACTTAAAGACCAAATCCATTCTCCTGTCCTTCTGGATGGTTCGACCACCATCAGGTCATAAAGATGATCGCTTTTCAGATCCAAAATAAGTTCCAATTCCCTGCTCTCTTGTCGGTCCCAAATAGCAGCACTCCCATCAGTAGAGCCTCTCGTGGCTAGTAGAGCCTCTCGTGGCTAGTAGAGCCTCTTGTGGCTAGTAGAGCCTCTTGTGGCTAGTAGAGCCCGTTAGCCACGGGTATCGTTCCCAGTTGCTACTCTGAAAATGGCGAACATAGCCTGCTTTAACTACTTGAGTCAGCTCCAGATTGTCAGGTGTTGGACGGCCTTTTTTAATTATGTCCATCTTAACATTAAATGGTCGTCTTGAAAATGGTTCAGACAATAAATCCGCCACGACATCATCTTCACCTGTTGCCATTTTGACGTAAAAAAAACAACGTAGAAAACGTAACACTACGCTAGATCCACTCTCGCGCCAGCCACCACCTTGCACCTTCTAGCTCCCTATTGAGCTGCGGGGAAATCTGAAAGAATACGCCCATTGGCTACAAATCACGATATGATTGGTTGATCAAATTGTCAATCCAAACGTACGCTCTCATTCAGTCTAAGGGCCAAAGTCAGCGGGAATACTTTGGTTGAAGGATATTCTTCCCAGCAACCCAGAAAAATATCTGATTGGTTGCATTGTTTTTCCAACACAAAACCACTCAAATGCGTTGTGCATGGACCGAGAAAGACAAACAAATCAACGTAACACTGTAATATAACACAGATACGATTCTCATTTATTCATTTTATTAAATGTTATTAAATTGTATTACATTTTATTAATACAATTAATTCGATTTTTTGGTTTCATCTGAGAGTTCCAGGGTCTTCTCTGAATACCTTGAAGGCCCTGACGCTTCACCACTGCTATATACTACTACTACTGATACTACACTATATACTACTACTACTACTACTACTACTACTGATACTACACTATATACTACTACTACTGATACTACACTATATACTACTACTACTACTGATACTACACTATATACATTACATTACATTACATTACATTACATTACATTACAGTCATTTAGCAGACGCTTTTATCCAAAGCGACTTACAGTAGTGTGTTTAACAAAGGAAGGTAAGAGAACAACTTGTCAACAAGTCTCCAAAAACTGAACCAGTGCTCAGGTACAATAATTCAGGCAAAAATGTAAGGGAAAAAGTACAATAAGTTGGCAAACAATATGCAACAATATCTAGAACAATATATACCTATCTATAATATGTAATCTACTTTTGACTGACTTAATTGACTTAGCGCTACGAGGAAGGAGGAAGTGTGTCCTGAAGAGATGGGTTTTCAGCCTGCGACGGAAGATGGGGAGTGTGGTGGAAATCTACGTGAATAAGAAGGCAAATTATCAATCAATAAGAACTGTCACGGAGTGGAGTGGGAGGAGTGGCAAACGGGGGTGGTGGTACCCCTGTTCAAAAAGGGTGACCAGAGGGTGTGTGCCAATTACAGGGGTATCACATTACTCAGCCTCCCTGGGAAAGTCTACTCCAAGGTGCTGGAAAGGAGGGTTCGGCCGATAGTCGAACCTCAGATTGAAGAGGAACAATGCGGATTCCGCCCTGGTCGTGGAACAACGGACCAGCTTTTCACTCTTGCAAGGATCCTGGAGGGGGCTTGGGAGTATGCCCATCCGGTCTACATGTGTTTTGTAGATTTGGAGAAGGCATATGATCGGGTCCCTCGGGAAATACTGTGGGGGGTGCTGCGGGAGTATGGGGTGCGGGGGTCATTGTTGAGGGCCATCCAATCTCTCTACTCCCAAAGCAAGAGCTGTGTCCGGATTCTCGGTACAAAGTCAGGCCTGTTCTCAGTGGGTGTTGGCCTCCGCCAGGGCTGCGCTTTGTCACCCATCCTGTTTGTGATTTTCATGGACAGGATTTCAAGGCGTAGTCATGGAGGGGAGGGGTTTCAGTATGGTGGGCTCAGGATTGAATCACTGCTGTTTGCAGATGATGTGGTCCTGTTTGCGTCATCAGTATGTGACCTTCAGCACTCACTGGATCAGTTTGCAGCAGAATGTGAAGCGGCTGGGATGAGGATCAGCACCTCCAAATCTGAGGCCATGGTTCTTAGCAGGAAACCGGTGGATTGTCTACTCCAAGTAGGGAGGGAGTCCTTATCCCAAGTGAAGGAGTTCAAGTATCTCGGGGTCTTGTTCTCGAGTGAGGGGAGGATGGAGCGTGAGATTGACAGGAGAATAGGTGCAGCGGGAGCGGTATTGGGTGCACTTTGGCGCACCGTTGTAACCAAAAGAGAGCTGAGCCAGAAGGCAAAGCTCTCGATCTACCGATCAGTCTTCGTTCCTACCCTCACCTATGGCCATGAGCAATGGGTAATGACCGAAAGGACGAGATCGCGAATACAAGCGGCCGAAATGAGTTTCCTCAGGAGGGTGGCTGGTATCTCCCTGAGGGATAGGGTGAGAAGCTCAGTCACTCGTGAGAGACTCGGAGTAGAGCCGCTGCTCCTTCGCGTAGAAAGGAGCCAGTTGAGGTGGTTCGGGCATCTAGTAAGGATGCTTCCTGGTCGCCTCCCGAGGGAGGTTTTCCAGGCACATCCAACTGGGAGGAGACCACGGGGCAGACCGAGGTACAGGTGGGGTGATTACATCTCCACACTGGCCTGGGAACGCCTCGGGATCCCCCAGTCAGAGCTAGTCGATGTTGCCAGGGAGAGGGAAGTTTGGAGTCCCCTGCTGGAGCTGCTACCTCCGCGACCCGATTTCGGATAAGCGGGAGAAGATGGATGGATGGATGGAAGAACTGTCACACATGAACTCAATTAAGTTTGAAGATTTATCAAGCAAGCAGAACACAATGAACAAATACAAGCAGACAAATTGACAGACAGTCAGACAACAGTCAGACAACAGACAGACAACAGACAGACAAAGCTTTGTTGGGAGCCCCGAATCCTATGAGGTGAGGATAGGGAAGTCCACCGTAATGCTGGTAACACTCAGTATTTATCCCTCCTTAGGACTGCCCCTAAGACACTGTCTTTCACTTCAATGATGCACGTCTTGACCACCTGGCTCCACCACCCCCATCTCCACCTGGCTCCACCACCCCCATCTCCAGCACGGGAACAGAGGAACTCTCGTGCAGGCAGAGGAAGCCAGAGGTGTTGAACCAGGAGCGGCCAAGCCTTTGATCCAGCTCAATAGTTGTATGCCAACCCCCCCTCAACAGCTGTAGACTGCAATAGCCACTGTCCCCCGCTGTGAGATAAACATTATAGTTGGTCAAGCAGGATAAGGATAAGGATAAGGATAAGGATAAGGATAAGGATAAGGATAAGGACCAGACCCCTCAGGACAATAGGACAAAAGGGTGATAGGGAGAATTACATGGGGGGGGTCACAAGGTCAAATTAACAGAGAGTGATAGAAGGGACAACATATGATTTTTCCATTACAGGAGTGACACTGCAGTCGTGACCTCCGCGGGGAGTTTGTTCCACCAAATTGGGGCCAAGACGGAGAAGAGCCGTGACCGCGTAGATCGGCCACACGGTCCCCTAAGTGAGGGGGCAAGCAGACGGCCCGAAGAAGCCGAGCGAAGTGGACGGGTTGGGATGTAGGCCTTTACCATTGCCTGGAGATAGGGTGGAGCAGTACCTTTTACTGCCGTAGGCTAGCACCAAGGTCTTGAACTGGATGCGAGCAGCTACAGGTAGCCAGTCTAGAGTCCAAAGGAGGGTAGATGTGTGGGAGTACTTGGGGCGGTTGAACACCAGGCGAGCTGCAGCTTTCTGAATGAGCTCCAGGGGCCTGATGGCAAATGCCGTGGCGCCAGCAAGGAGGGAGTTGCAGTAGTCCAGCCGGGAGATGACAAGATCCTGGATGAGCACCTGCGCAGCCTTTTCAGTGAGAAAAGGCCGAATCCTCCTGATGTTGTAGAGGAGGAATCTGTAGGAGCGTGTCACCGATGCAATGTTTGCCGAGAACGACAGTCCATGGTCACACCCAGATTCCTTGCGGTCCGAATAGGTGTCACCACAGCATCATCAATGGTGACAGCCAGGTCTCAGTGCAGACAGCAATTTGCCGGGAAGAACATTAGCTCAGTCTTGTCCAGGTTAAGCTTTAGGTGGTGCATCGATATCCACTTTGAAATTTCTGCTAAGCACACGGCAATGCGTGTTTCCACTTGCGTGTTTGAGGGGGGAACCGACAAGACCAGTTGGGTGTTGTCAGCATAGCAGTGATAAGATAAGTCATGGGAGTGGATAACAGCACCAAGGGACGTTGTGTAGAGGGAGAAGAGAAGAGGACCCAGGACCGATCCTTGTGGAACCCCAGTAGTCAGTCGGCGTGGTTCCGACTCAGACCCTCCCAGTGCCACCTGGTAGGAGCGACCCGTCACGTAGGATGCAAACAAGGCGAGAGCAGATCCCAAGACACCCATCCCCTCAAGGGTGGAGAGGAGAATCTGGTGGTTCACAGTGTCGAATGCTGCAGACAGGTCCAGGAGTATCAGGACCGATGAGAGCGAATTTGCTCTAGCAACATGGAGCGACTCAGTTATTGCCAGATGGGCAGTTTCTGTCGAGTGACCAGCCTTAAAACCAGATTGGTGGGGATCCAAGAGGCAGTTCTGGTGGAGAGACAATTGGTTAAAGACAGCACGATCAAGAGTTTTGGATAAGAAGGGCAAAATGGATACCGGTCTGTAGTTCTTGAGTTCAGAGGGGTTGAGTGTTGGTTTCTTCAGTCTTGAAAGCAGCGGGAAAGCATCCAGGTGTCAGAGATGCGTTGATGATGATGTGTGTCAGGAAGGGCAGGAGTTCAGGCGCAGTGGACTGAAGCAGAGGAGAGGGAACTGGATCCAGAGAGCATGTGGTGGGCGGCTGGATGTGATGAGGGATGTGGAGAGGGGAGAGAAACGGGTAAGGGAGGGATGTGGGAGGGTGGGGGGAAGACATGGGCGGTTGATGCGAGCATCGGCCGAGGGGTCAGGGAAGGAGGATCGGATATCGTTGACCTTCTTGTCAAAGAAGTTGGCAAAATCATCCGGGAGAAGGGAGGAGCTGGGGGGAGAAGGGAGGAGCTGGGGGAGCTATACTACTTCTACTGATACTACACTATATACTACTACTACTGATACTACACTATATACTACTACTACTGATACTACACTATAAACTACTACTACTACTGATACTACACTACTGCTGCTACAAACATTACTGGTACTACCACTAACACTAATGATAATGTTAATAATAATACATTTTATTCATAAAGCGCTTTTCAAAATACACAAAGCTGCTTTACAAAAAAGAGAGATGATGACAAAGACAAGATGGAATGGAGGATGATGATGATGATGATGGTGAAGATGATGGAGGAGGAGGCTAGCAGGAGGGAGCGGTTGTGGAGAGTGGCTTTTGAGTGTCTGACTGTCTTGTGTGGTCGGGAGGGCATTCCAGAGGCCCTTCAGTTGCCTCAGGTCCGGAGGTTGGTCCTGGTAGTCCTTAGCATGTTGACATGTTGCGTGTTGTTGGCGTGGCTGGGGAGGAGTTCTCAGAGCTAGGGAGGGGCCAGGTTGTTAAGAGCTTTATAGGTGGTGAGAAGAATGACCGGGAGCCAGTGAAGGTTGTGGAGGACCGGAGTGATGTGGTCACGGTGGGGGGTGGAGGTGAGCAGGCAGGGATCAAAGTGCTGGACGTACTGAAGTTTACTGATGATTATATTGGGTGAGCAATACAGGATGCTACTCCAATAGTCCATTCTGGAAGTGATGTGATGGGAGGCAGGCAATATTCTGATGGTATACTGATGGTAAGAAGGCAGTTTTGGTGATGTGGTTGACATGGGGTATAGAGGATGACATGGGGTCCTCCAGGACACCACCCACCAGGACAACACCAGGACCCCATCCACCACGAGAGAGCGAGACCACACCTACTGACTGAGGAGAGAGAGAGAGAGAGAGAGAGAGAGACCACATATATATTAATATATTAGCACAGAAAAAGAGCTATATATATATATAAATCAATGTAATAAAATCTACATTGTTATATGCTATACACCCTTGTTCAGCAGCCTGATGGCCTGACTGTGGAAGCTGTCTCTGAGTCTATTTGTGCGGCACTTGATACTGCGGTATCGCCTGCCTGACGGTAACAGTGAGTACAGTGAGTGGCTGGGGTGGGCAATGTCTTTTATGATGCGTTTGGCCTTGGCCACGCACCACTGTTTGTATATATCCAGGAGGGAGGGGAGCTCACCCCCAACGATATACTGGGCCGTCCGCACCACCCTTTGAAACGCTCTGCGCTCGAGTGCGGTGCAGTTCCCGTATCAGGCGGTGATACACCCTGTAAGAACACTCTCCATGGTGCCGTTATAGAATGTTCTCAGGATGCGGGGGCCATGCTGAATTTCCTCAGACTCCTGAGGAAATACAGGCGATGTTGGGCCCTTTTCACCACGTGTGTGGTGTGCGTGGACCATGTGAGGTCCTCGGAGATGTGCACGCCGAGGAACTTGAAGCTGCTGACCCTCTCTACTACAACACTGTCAATGGAGATAGGGCCATGCTCTCCACTCTGCTTCCTGTAGTCCACGATCAGCTCCTTGGTCTTCTTGACGTTGAGGGCGAGGCTGTTCTCCTGGCACCATTGCTCCAGCGATCCAACCTCCCTGTAGGCTGTCTCGTCGTCACCGGTGATCAGGCCCATCACTGTCGTGTCGTCAGCAAACTTGATGATGACGTTGGAGTTGTGCATAGCCATGCAGTCGTGGGTGAAGAGGGAGTAGAGGAGAGGGCTCAGCACGCATCCCTGGGGGGCTCCCGTGTTGAGGGTCAGTGGCTCTGAGGTGGTGCTGCCCATCCTCACCACCTGGTGGCGGTCCGACAGGAGGTCCAGTATCCAGCTGCACGTGGATGGGGGCACGCCTAGACCTCTAAGCTTGGTGTCGAGCTTGGCAGTTCATCATGTTGACGCTGAGCTATGGAGGGCCATGGCAATTGCGTCGTCCGTGGATCTGTTTTGACAATATGCAAATTGCCAATGGGTCCAGCGTGGCAGGTAACACGGAGCAAATAAAGTCCTTGACCAACCTCTCGAAGCATCTGGACATCTTGAAGAAGCAGGTGGACATCTTGAAGACTGGTTGAAGGTTAAAACACATCCGCCTCCGAGATGTTCAGCAGGCTGGTTTCTTTAGGCAGTGCTGGCTTCGGCGGGCTGCCGTTCACGTCAAACCGAGCAAAAAAGGTATTTAGCTCTCCTGGGAGGGAGGTAGAGGAGTTCTCTACACAACTGGTTCTCCTTCTGAAGTTCTTTACCCCTCATGTCGTGGCTCTTAAATTTCTCCTCCACTCTGACCTTGTACTCCCGCTTGCCAGTGACGATGGTCTTACGGAGGTCGTAGCGGGCTCTCGTATATTTCTCCGTATTCCCGGAGCCAAAGGCGGCGTTACGCGCGTGTAGGGCAGCACGAACATCGCCGTTAATCCACGGTTTCTGGTTGGGGTATATCTGAACAGACTTGGTCGGAACAACGTCATCTATGCACTTCTTGATGAACCCGGTGATCGTTGATGTTATTGTCCGAGGCGCCGCGGAACATGTGCCAGTCAGCGCGATCAAAACAATCCTGCAGCATAGAGTCCGATTGGTCCGACCAGCATTGGACCTCCCTCACAGCGATTGGTTGGTGCTTCAGTCTCAGCCTATAGGCGGGGAGCAGCTGGATAGAGCGGTGGTCTGATTGGCCGAACGGTGGGCGGAGGAGGGCCTTGTAGCCATCACGGAATGGTGTGTAGCAGTGGTCGAGGATCCGCTCACCCCGTGTGTTGCTCGTTATGTGTTATGTGTAGAACTTGTTGGTATGTGTTGGTAGAACTTGTTGAAGTGTTGGTATGTGTTGGTAGAACTTGTTGAAGTGTTGGTATGTGTTGGTAGAACTTGTTGAAGTGTTGGTATGTGTTGGTAGAACTTGTTGAAGTGTTGGTATGTGTTGGTAGAACTTGTTGAAGTGTTGGTATGTGTTGGTAGAACTTTTTGAAGTCCCCCACCTACTGACTGAGGAGAGAGAGAGAGAGACCACACCTACTGACTGAGGAGAGAGAGAGAGAGACCACACCTACTGACTGAGGAGAGAGAGACCACACCTACTGACTGAGGAGAGAGAGACCACACCTACTGACTGAGGAGAGAGAGACCACACCTACTGACTGAGGAGAGAGAGAGAGACCACACCTACTGATTGAGGAGAGAGAGAGAGAGACCACACCTACTGACTGAGGAGAGAGAGAGACCACACCTACTGACTGAGGAGAGAAAGACCACACCTACTCAGACATATTGACGACATTTTAATACCAAGCCAACAGTTTCTTCATCTTCACCTACAAACCATTTGGGTTGCACAGGTTACCATGAGAACGAGGATGAGCCTTGAAGGGTTAGAAAGAGACAGCTCTCTCTCTCTCTCTCTCCCTCTCTCTCTCTCATTTATCTTTCTCATTCTTAACCATGACAGAAACATACTTTCTGTCTTTGAGAGGTGAAGGTAGTTCAACGGTCTACAAACGAGTAAACCAGCAAACAACCTGAATTCTGGCCTTTTGAAAAACAGCCTTGTCAGCCGATATCCATTAGAAGGGAAGACCTACAGTACCTCACAGCCCTCTGGAGCCCTGCTGGGAGGGAAACAGGTGAACCTTGCTATGCAAAATGCTAATGTGAACTTTCCAGACAGAGGAAGTTCGATGCCCTCGACTCCTCCGAAAGTTGCGGAAGAAAGTTACCGGTTGACATTTGCTCATATCTCATCGTTCTCTCAGTGGTAACACCGCATCTCTGATTAGGACGCTAACTGCCTACGCTAAACCAGTGCCAACTCTGCCACATACAGAGTGTGTGTGTGTGTGTGTGTGTGTGTGTGTGTGTGAGCGTGTGTGTGTGTATGAGTGTGAACTCTCTAAGGACCACTCATGGTTATCATTATGATAATGGTATGATTATTTGTAAGTGTGTGTGTGTCCGTTTGTGTGTGTGTGTTTGTGTGTGTGTGTGTTTGTGTGTGTGCGTGTGTGCATGGGTGCATGTGTGTATGTGTGTGTGTGTGTGTGTGTGTGTGTGTGTGTGTGTGTGTGTGTGTGTGTGTGTGAAGTCTCAAAGGACCACTCCTGGTTATCATTATGATGATGATGATTAGTTTGTATGTGTGTGTGTGTGTGTGGTGTGTGTGTGTGTGTGTGTGTGTGTGTGTGTGTGTGTGTGTGTGTGTGTGGTGTGTGTGTGTGTGTGTGTGTGTGTGTGTGTGACAGCTCATTATACTTGATCATACTTTGGCCTCCTTTCTCCATTCACACCAACTGTTCAAGGGATGCTTGTGTCAATATGTAATCAATTGAAGACTGAATAAGTTGTTCCATCTTTTTGACTTGCTGGCTCTTTGGAAAGCATCTAGATGAAGATTAAGTCCAGGCAAGTGATGGCGTTACGACCACGTTGCTAGCGTCCAATCCAATGTCTCTCATCTGTTTTTGGCTCCATCCAAGCAGCCTATTGGTAGCCAGTGATTTAGCGGAGCGTACTCTCTATCACACTCTGTGTGATCTGGTTTCATGGCCAAAAGGTGGTAATAAAGGATGCTGTGTACAGCAGACCTCGCTTGTAAATCAGATTCATTAGACCAGAGTTCAGCGACATTGTTTGTCACAGCTGTGCGATGAACGACGGGTCATTAGCACTGCACCAATAAGGTTTACCGCCTGGTTTAATGATCCATCTTCATCTTGTGGGAACAGAACTTTATCATACATTTGCATGATGGCACAATGGAGCCAATCCAGGGGGCTAGGTACTTCAACTCCCCCTCCCCAGAGGACGGTGGGGCTGGACGGTGGACAGAGATGTGTGCTCTGTGCTTTGAGACCCAGCAGACGGGCTGCTAACACCTCTGACTCAGACTCTGCAGGTGGCTTTGAGAGGAAGTGGGTTTGGAGAGCCCAACATGGGAACTCTACACGGATTGGCTAGCAGCTGACCTCACAGGAAGAACCGAGGCAGATGCAATGCAATACAATGACCTTGGGTAGCGATGGGGAGGTCATACAGGTCAACAGCAAGATTCAAGATTTTTATTTGCCATTTGCAACAAGTACAATTTAGATTAGATTACATTTAAATGTATTGTCATTGTACAGTACAGTACAGGGGAAATAATTAGTAATCTAACCAGAGTGCAAATGTTGCAGTAAAGTGCATAGTAATATATAATGTACAAATGTGGAATAATGTGTAAAAACAGTCTACTAGGTATAAAAACAGGTATAAAATAACTTATAGAGTAGGTATGAGATATTGCAGAATTATTGGTGTATATATATACAGGTAAGTATAGAAGTATTCAACAGGTAGTGAGCAGGGATATGCAGTTATATCAACAGTTAAAGATTAACACATAACATATTCATATATAACATATATATAATATATAGTATAGTTCTATGGGATATATAGTATTGTTCTATGGGATATATAGTATAGTTTTATGGGGATCTATAGTATAGTTCTAGAAGATATATAGTATAGTTCCATGAGATATATAGTATAGTTCTATGGGATATATAGTATAGTTTTATGGGGATATATAGTTTAGTTGTATAATAATTATAGTTTACTTCTATGGGGATATATAGCATAGTTCTATAAGATATATAGTATAGTTCTATGAGATATATATTATAGTTCTATAAGATATATAGTATAGTACTATAAGATATATGAGTATAGTTCTATGGGGATATATAGTATAGTTCTATAATATATATAGTATCGTTTTATGAAATATATATTATAGTTCTATAAGATATATAGTATTGTTCTATGGGGATATATAGTATAGTTCTATGGGATATATAATATAGTTCTATGGGATATATAGTATAGTTCTATGGGGATTTATAGTATAGTTCTCTGGGATATTTAGTATAGTTCTATGGGGATTTATAGTATAGTTCTCTGGGATATTTCGTATAGTTCTATGGGGATTTATAGTATAGTTCTCTGGGATATTTCGTATAGTTCTATGGGGATTTATAGTATAGTTCTCTGGGATATTTAGTATAGTTCTATGGGTAGGATGTATAGTTAGCATTAGCCCTGAGTACACACCATACTGTTGTGTAGGCGTTTTGTTTCTCATTGTCTGGTTTCTGTCCGTCCTCGGGGGACAGATCAGTTGAGAACTTATAAGAACTTATAATCAAACATTTCCTTTGAGGGCCAAAGGGTGACTTCCTACCAGCGCTGTCCAGGGTGTCAGGAGAACATCTTTAGGTGGCTTGAAGATGTCAGACTGCTACAGACCACATAGCTACACACAGCAGGGAAAACAACCACACACTCATACCTCATTAAGATCACCTCATGTTCATGTGCACAGCGCAGTGGAACAACTTCAATGGCTTCTCTTGTGAAGAGGATGAGAACATTGAGGATAAACCTAACCCAGATCAGTGATACCTCCAGGACCTGATGTGAGGACCTGATGTGAGGACCTGTCTTCCTGATGAAGCAGCCCTGGACCTGAGGGGTGCTTTGGTGTGTTCTTCCATCTACATGGACACACATGTACACACCTTCCCCCCCTTATGTTCAACTAAAACATTGAAGATCTTTCTTCTTTCCATCTCACAGTATAGGCC
>CM051015.1:24007641-24010141 GCA_027704905.1 Muraenolepis orangiensis
CTGTTTTAGAAACATGACCGAGTTTGTCCGGTAAAAGAAAATCTGTCCGGACATGTACACACACACACACATATGTACACACACACATTCCCACACACATACACACACACGTACACACACACGTACACACACGTACACACACACGTACACACACACGTACAACATGCACATTTAAAAAGCCTTTTACAACATTCAGTCATCAGACTGCAGTGGCTTCGGAACGAGTTGTTATTGTTTGGTAAATTCTAGTCAAGGTGGAACATGTAGGCATTCACCCTCCACCCCCCCCCCCCCACACACACACACACTCACACACACACACACACACACACACACTAACACACGCATGAGTGCTACAGCCTAATGCACATCCATTTGTCTGTGCTAACTGGAGGTGAGCAGAGCCACTGGAACTCAAAGTGCTTTGTTGCTCTGAGGGTGTTGAGGTTTGGGTCCCGGAGGAGCAGCAGGTTTCCCACTCAGGGACCGGGCTGACCTGCTGCTCTCTCAGTCACGTTGGACTCCTTGGAGCTCTGTCTTTCACGCTGTCCTTTTCCCAACCTTGGGCTTTGGAGGGTAGTGAACACAGTCCAGCTGGAGCATAATAGGGCCAAGGTTAGACACACCTGCCCTTCCACTCTGTTCCTATTCATGCTCCATTTGCCAAAGGACCAGCTGTTGGAAGCTGTTTGAAATGACAGGAGAGAAACGGAACATAGAGAGATGTTTAATGTTTCTTGAGTTGTGGGTTCTGAGTTGTTTGTTGGTAGGAATGGTCTGTTGCCCATTACTACTAGTGGGCTACTTACAGTACATTCTCATATATGTATTATTTAGCAGGCAAGACAGTAGGGCATTATACTCCAAGATGCCTACAGGTAGGCTTTTGACATTGGGGATGGAACCCAGAACCTTTCAACTGGACGATGAACGCCCGAGCCACGACCACGCTATCCTCCTCCTGTGAACTGAGGCTGGGGATTGTTAATGTGTGACCTTCAATCCATTCACAATTTGTAGAATATTTGCTAGTGACCGTGATACTAAGTTGTCCTCATTAATTCCTGTAAGTAACATTAAGTAGATGTTGAACACGATGGGAACAAAGAAAGAACAGCCCTGACATCTCAGCTAGTGAACCCAAAGGTCACCGAATCTCAGCATTTAGACGCTGTGAAAGACACTTGGAGCTGGAGAACTGGTAGTATTCATACATTATATTCAACCAAATATGTACGTGTTACAAATACTAATTATGTCGTTTAACATTCTAATCTGAAACAAAGCAGAGAACATTTCAACAAATATTGTCATAATATAAAAAGACAGTCACCATGGTACCGACTATGACACATAGATCTGATTGTGATAAAGTGATTTATTTGCAGACCCTGAAATGTAGCCTCATATGTGTCCATTCAGCTCCATGATGCTTTCGCTATTTTATTTCCATAGGAATCGATTGCGCTCCACCTGAAACGACTTTAAGAGACCAGCTCACATTGTCTTCAATGTAATAATAAGCCAGTCAGAAACTGTTGAGCCAACACACACACGTGGTCTCAGCGGGTTGGTTTAGTGTGTCCTTGAGCAGCCGACCGTATTGCTGGGACACGTTTTCCTCCTGAGTCAGAAACACATTTCCGGGAGAAAGTTGCAGAGCGTGAACCGTGTTCACCTTTGGTTCTGTGGTTTCTCTTGTATTGAATCACCCGGTGACCAGCTGCCTCTACTGCCGCCTGTTAGCACACCTCTCCTCTCTCCTCTCCTCCCTCCTCTCCTCTCCTCTCGTCCCTCCCTCCCTCCTCTCCTCTCCTCTCCTCTCCTCTCCTCTCCTCTCCTCTCCTCTCCTCTCCTCTCCTCTCCTCTCCTCTCCTCTCCTCTCCTCTCCTCTCCCCTCCTCTCCTCTCCTCCCTCCTCTCCTCCCTCCTATCCTCCCTCTTGGAAGGTCAGGTGAAGGTAAAGCAGGGGATTATGGGAGCTCAGAGCCGCTCTCCCCCACCGTGAAAAGGGTGAAGTTAATGAGTCGTAGTGTAGTGGGAGGTCTCCCGTCTCTCGGCCCTGAGCCGTGAAACGGACGCTTTTTATGGAGGATTGACCCCCACTAGCTAGCTAGCGGCAGACGTTTGGGCACAGAGGGTTGTGCGCTTCCAGTGGCCCTGCTGGGGGGGAGACACAGCGTTGATTTATGGTTAATGTAAGGCTCTGTTAATGAAGACGCCACACTCCACTGGAGTCTGGTCCCTGAGACCATCCCGTCCCTGGACTCCACACCCGCTGCTCCCAGGGGTTCAGAGGCAGGGAAAGGGTTTGAGATTATCTAAAACCATAGTCCATCCATGGTTTTAGATCACCTTAAACCATGGATAGACCAGAGATGATCATAGGATGGACTTAGATGGTTTTAGACCATCTCTGGTCCCTCCATGGTTTTAGACCATCTCTGGTCCCTCCATGTTCTGGGTGTGAGGGTGTGAGGAGGCTGCAGACTTCCAACCCC
>CM051015.1:24015141-24017641 GCA_027704905.1 Muraenolepis orangiensis
AAACAACCACCCTACCACCCTTCAAACAACCACCCTACCATCCTTCAAACAACCACCCTACCATCCTTCAAACAACCACCCTACCATCCTTCAACAACCACCCTACCATCCCTCAAACAACCACCCTACCATCCCTCAAACAACCACCCTACCATCCCTCAAACAACCACCCTACCATCCTTCAAACAACCACCCTACCATCCCTCAAACAACCACCCTACCATCCCTCAAACAACCACCCTACCATCCTTCAACAACCACCCTACCATCCCTCAAACAACCACCCTACCATCCTTCAAACAACCACCCTACCACCCCTCAAACAACCACCCTACCATCCTTCAACAACCACCCTACCATCCCTCAAACAACCACCCTACCACCCCTCAAACAACCACCCTACCATCCTTCAACAACCACCCTACCATCCTTCAAACAACCACCCTACCACCCCTCAAACAACCACCCTACCATCCTTCAACAACCACCCTACCATCCCTCAAACAACCACCCTACCATCCTTCAACAACCACCCTACCATCCTTCAAACAACCACCCTACCATCCTTCAAACAACCACCCTACCATCCCTCAAACAACCACCCTACCATCGTTCAAACAACCACCCTACCATCCTTCAAACAACCACCCTACCATCCTTCAAACAACCACCCTACCATCCCTCAAACAACCACCCTACCATCCTTCAAACAACCACCCTACCATCCCTCAAACAACCACCCTACCATCCTTCAAACAACCACCCTACCATCCCTCAAACAACCACCCTACCATCGTTCAAACAACCACCCTACCATCCTTCAAACAACCACCCTACCATCCTTCAAACAACCACCCTACCATCCTTCAAACAACCACCCTACCATCCTTCAAACAACCACCCTACCATCCTTCAAACAACCACCCTACCATCCTTCAAACAACCACCCTACCATCCTTCAAACAACCACCCTACCATCCTTCAAACAACCACCCTACCATCCCTCAAACAACCACCCTACCATCCCTCAAACAACCACCCTACCATCGTTCAAACAACCACCCTACCATCCTTCAAACAACCACCCTACCATCCCTCAAACAACCACCCTACCATCCCTCAAACAACCACCCTACCATCCTTCAACAACCACCCTACCATCCCTCAAACAACCACCCTACCATCCTTCAAACAACCACCCTACCATCCTTCAAACAACCACCCTACCATCCTTCAACAACCACCCTACCACCCTTCAACAACCACCCTACCGTCCTTCAAACAACCACCCTACCATCCTTCAAACAACCACCCTACCATCCTTCAAACAACCACCCTACCATCCTTCAACAACCACCCTACCATCCTTTAAACAACCACCCTACCGTCCTTCCAACAACCACCCTACCGTCCTTCAAACAACCACCCTACCATCCTTCAAACAACCACCCTACCAGCCTTTAAACAACCACCCTACCATCCTTCAAACAGGCTCTCGAGACCCACCTCTTCAAACTGGCTTTCCCCTGCTTAGCATCTGCAGGTGGATAGTTCCTGCCAAGCTCGACACTAAGCTTAGAGGTCTAGGCGTACCCATCCATGCACGGCTGGATACTGGACCTCCTGTCAGACCACCGCCAGGTGGTGAGGATGGGCAGCACCACCTCAGAGCCACTGACCCTCAACACGGGGGCCCCCCAGGGATGCGTGCTGCGCCCTCTCCTCTACTCCCTCTACACCCACGACTGCATGGCTATGCACAGCTCCAACGTCATCGTCAAGTTTGCTGACGACACGACAGTGATGGGCCTGATCGCCGGCGACGACGAGACAGCCTACAGGGAGGAGGTTGGATCGCTGGAGCAGTGGTGCCAGGAGAACAGCCTCGCCCTCAACGTCAAGAAGACCAAGGAGCTGATCGTGGACTACAGGAAGCAGAGAGGAGAGCACGGCCCTATCTCCATCAATGGTGTTGCAGTAGAGAGGGTCAGCAGCTTCAAGTTCCTCGGCGTGCACATCTCCGAGGACCTCACGTGGTCCACGCACACCACACACGTGGTGAAAAGGGCCCAACAAAGCCTGTATTTCCTCAGGCGCCTGAGGAAATTCAGCATGGGCCCCGCATCCTGAGAACATTCTATACCGGCACCATCGAGTGTTCTTACAGGGTGGATCACCGCCCGGTACGGGAACTGCACCGCACTGGAGCGCAGAGCGCTTCAAAGGGTGGTGCGGACGGCCCAGTATATCGTTGGAGGTGAGCTCCCCTCCCTCCTGGATATATACAACCAGCGGTGCGTGGCCAAGGCCAAACGCATCATAAAGACATTGCCACCCCAGCCACCAACTGTACTCACTGTTACCGTCAGGCAGGCGATACCTCAGTATCAAGTGTACCGCACAATCAGGCTGCTGAACAAGGGCGTATAGCATATAACAATGTATAGTTGATTACATTGATTTATATATTTTCTGTGCTGATATATTGCATTTTATAAAT
>CM051015.1:24025141-24027641 GCA_027704905.1 Muraenolepis orangiensis
TTTAGCCGTACGGCGAGGTGTCGCCTGGCTTCACCAAACTCCTGTCACGCCAGCAGTCTGTAGAAATGAACCTACAGGCTAACACCTTAATTACCCCCCTTTGTCAAAGCACCTCTTTCTAGTCCCTTCCTTTACAATGAGTCTTAACAATGCCGACTCACACACTGGCCAGTCCATACAGACACTGCACTAATGCACACAGACACACACACATGCCAAAAGACACACACCTACACACACACACACACACACACACACACACACACACACAGATTAAGCCAGCCCAGACGGAATTCCATCCTGTGTCTTTAGGACTTGCGCTGACCAGCTGGCTCCTGTGTTCACGGACATCGTGCTTCAAAGGACAGCGTGCTTCAAAGAGACAACCATTGTGCCGCTACGCAAAAAGACCAAGGCAACAAGTCTCAAGGATTTTTTGTACAGTGGCTTTAACACCCATAGACATGAAGTGCCTGGAGAAACTTGTCATGTCACACATTAACTTTTCCATCCCTGAGTCCCTAGACCCCCACTTTGCATACAGACCAAACAGGTCTGTAGACGACGCCATTTCCCTCGCACTACACACGGCCCTGCAGCAACTAGACAAGAGGGACACCTATGTCAGACTGCTGTTCATTGACTTCAGCTGTAGTAACTGGATTATGGACTTCCTGAAGGGCAGGCCTCAAGTGGTAAAGATTGGGAACAACACCTTATCCACTCTTGTCCTCAACACCGGAGCACCCCAAGGCTGCTGCCTCAGTCCCCAGCTGAACTCGCTGTACACACATGACTGTACTGCCATGCACAGCAATAAGCGGATTATCAAGTTTTCAAACAACACTGCAGTCATCGGCCTGATAAGTAGAGATGACAAAACGGAAAACAAAGATGAGGTAGTCTGGCTGAAGCAATGGTGCGAGGACAACAGCCTTGCACTGAATGTCAGCAAGACTAAGGAGCTTATCAGGGTCTTTAGGAACCCGTTCCACCATCAGCCTGGACGGGACACCGGTGGAAAAAAATAAAATCTGGGAATACAGATCTCCGACGACCTGGCGTGGACTCGCAACACAGAGGTCATGCTGAAGAAGGCCCACCAGCGCCTCTATGCCCTGCGGTGCCTCAGGAGAAGCAGAATAGGCCAACGGTGGCTAGTGAACTTCTACTGTGGTCCCGTAGAGAGCGTCCTGACAGGTGGCGTCACTGTGTGGTAAGGCAACACCACTGCACAGGACAAGAAAGCCATCCAGAGGGTCGTGAGGACAGCAGGAAAGATCATCGGGTGTGCACTTCCATGCATTGAGGAGATCTTTAGAACTAGATGTTGGAATAAGGCCATCTCCATTACAAAGGACTGGAACCACCCTGGAACCACCCTGGGCACCCTCTCTTCATCCCCATACGTTCTGGTCGCTGGTTCTGCAGCCTCCGTTCAATGACTAGCAGGTTCAACAACAGTTTTTATCCACAGGCAGGGACCTACTGAACTGAGTGCTGAGTGCTGCCATTATCATAACAGTGTCATTTACATTACACTGTCATACTTTTGCTGGACCTTCTTGACTCATTACTCATTACACAGTTACTGCACTGTTCTGCACTGCACTGCACTGTATTCATAATGCTGCTGCACTACTGGCACTTTAAAAGGCTTTTAAATGCTTTTTGCACAATTCAACACATGTACATATCGTCCTTCAGGCACTTTATTGTTATTTTTATTGTGTACAGCAGTGGCGAACCGTGTCAATCACAACTGGACCTTCTGTAGACCACTACCTAGTCAGTCGGACGTCACGGAGGCAGTCACTTTTTACGTTATCTCATTTTGGCAGATAAGATTGTCGCAGCCAATTTCCAAGTTGACCATAGTTGGCAAAGCAGTGTCCATGTAGTGAAGTAACAGCCCAACACAGACCACCACACACAGGCTGTCCATGAATGACTGTACTGGTACTGTACTGTAGCTACATCATCACACACCATCAGGGCCTACTCCACTCAGCTAGGACTATTACCAATGCACAGAAAGATCAAGTCAAAACTCTCAATTTAAATGCACAACAATGCTTAACAAACTCAAGACAGCCATTAACTAATCATTCAACAAGTGTGTGGAAACAAAATACAACAACCAGCTCAACGAGACGCAACACTGAGACAAAACCAGCAAAGACAAATGAGTCTCACTCACCAATGATGTTCACTTTAAGACAAATCCATTATCCTGTCCGTTGTGATGTTGTTTCGATAACCTGGTCATAAAGCTGATCACTGCTTTTCAGATCCAAAATAAGTTGCCTTTCAATAGCTATGGAAGCTAATGCAGTGAGTTGGGATTGTCCTGTTCTGTTCCTCCATATGTTTTTATCCGTTTTAGGGCGGAAAACGTCCTTTCCACAGACGCAGTGGTGACGGGGATTGTTACAACTTTTTTATAATGTCAATCTTTTCACTGAATGGTCGTCTTGAAAATGGTACCAACAACAATTCC
>CM051015.1:24032641-24050141 GCA_027704905.1 Muraenolepis orangiensis
GGATCATGGGCGGATAAGGCCCTAACGTATCCTTTAACACTAGAACCGCTGTTTTTATTTTTGAAAACTCTCCATCAAGCTTTAGCAGCCAAGGATCGATCATTTATACTTTTTTATATGTTATACCGCAGATTCTTGGATCTGGATAAGTTTGGTACAATGTACCACCTAGTGGCATTTTGTTGTTACTCCAACAAAACAGAACGGTCAAAGAAACAGCGTGGTTCAGAGGTCGTTCAGCAGTCTAATGTCTAATTATCTAACACTATTTAACCCATCGGTTACATTGTGTGCTAACTGTACTTTAACATAGAAACTTGACGGTTGTTATTGATTTGTGTGTGTGTGTGTGTGTGTGTGTGTGTGTGTGTGTGTGTGTGTGTGTGTGGTGGTGAGACAGTATTGGTATTTGACCAAGGTTCATTGGGGATACATTGATCTGTCACTTTGGAATAATGATAACCCTGGCATCTTGCAGGGATCTGCATACACAGTCAGAGAGATACCAGGGCCTGTCTCTCTCAGAACACACGGAGAGATACCAGGGCCTGTCTACTCTCAGAACACACGGAGAGATACCAGGGCCTGTCTACTCTCAGAACACACAGAGAGATACCAGGGCCTGTCTACTCTCAGAACACACGGAGAGATACCAGGGCCTGTCTCTCTCAGAACACACAGAGAGATACCAGGGCCTGTCTCTCTCAGAACACACAGAGAGATACCAGGGCCTGTCTACTCTCAGAACACAGAGAGATACCAGGGCCTGTCTACTCTCAGAACACACGGAGAGATACCAGGGCCTGTCTCTCTCAGAACACACAGAGAGATACCAGGGCCTGTCTACTCGATGAACACACGGAGAGATACCAGGGCCTGTCTACTCTCAGAACACAGAGAGATACCAGGGCCTGTCTACTCTCAGAACACACGGAGAGATACCAGGGCCTGTCTCTCTCAGAACACACAGAGAGATACCAGGGCCTGTCTACTCTCAGAACACAGAGAGATACCAGGGCCTGTCTACTCTCAGAACACACGGAGAGATACCAGGGCCTGTCTCTCTCAGAACACACAGAGAGATACCAGGGCCTGTCTACTCTCAGAACACAGAGAGATACCAGGGCCTGTCTACTCTCAGAACACACGGAGAGATACCAGGGCCTGTCTCTCTCAGAACACACAGAGAGATACCAGGGCCTGTCTACTCTCAGAACACAGAGAGATACCAGGGCCTGTCTCTCTCAGAACACAGAGAGATACCAGGGCCTGTCTACTCTCAGAACACACGGAGAGATACCAGGGCCTGTCTCTCTCAGAACACACAGAGAGATACCAGGGCCTGTCTCTCTCAGAACACACGGAGAGATACCAGGGCCTGTCTACTCTCAGAACACACCTAGTCTACAATAAGGTTAGCACCTTATTGTAGAGCCTTCACTGGTGTTCAATGACAGAGATTAGATGTTCTATGCTTTCCTCTTCCCACCTAAAGACCCTTCATCAGAGAGAGAGAGAGAGAGAGAGAGAGAGGGGAGCAGGGATAGATAGAGAGAGAGAGAGAGAGAGAGAGAGAGAGAGAGAGAGAGAGAGAGAGAGAGAGAGAGAGAGAGAGAGAGAGAGAGAGAGAGAGAGAATGTTCAGATGTTATCCTAAACCAGCTCTCTCTCTCTCTCTCTCTCTCTCTCTCTCTCTCTCTCTCTCTCTCTCTCTCTCTCTAGAATGAATAAATGCTGTATGCATACATCCTCCATACATATTTGAACAGGAAACGTAGTTTAATTAGCGGATAATGTCCCTGTCAAACAACGAAATAAATATATCTTTAGAAGAAGATGTATTCTGTCATGTGACAACAGCTCGACTTATTTGGGGAAAATGTTGCCAAAACATTAGCTAACACTCAAGCCAAACATCATCTGCTGGAAGCTAGGAACACCTGCTAGCTGCAGGAGCTGCCATCTGCTGCCGTCACCATGCTAACGGGCTGCGGTGGCTAACACATAACACACAGAAGAGGCCAACACTCACACCCAGTGTGTGTGTGTGTGTGTGTGTGTGTGTGTGTGTGTGTGTGTGTGTGTGTGTGTGTGTGTGTGTGTGTGTGTGTGTGTGTGTGTGTGTGTGTGTGTGTGTGAGTGTACACATGCACACACACACACACACACACACACACAGTGTGAAGCCCGTTCCTCCAAAACGTATTTTTCTGCATTTTTTGCACCTTGATCATTTTGTAACTTGCTGAACTCCTCAGATAATGATGTCATCGGTCAGGAGAGGGGCTGGTCTCAGCTCACAGGAAGCTCTGTGACTAAACCAACACCACAGCAGGCTGAGCCTGTTCACTACTGAGACCCAGAGCCTGTTCACTACTGAGACCCAGAGCCTGTTCACTACTGAGGCCCAGAGCCTGTTCACTACTGAGACCCGGAGCCTGTTCACTACTGAGACCCAGAGCCTGTTCACTACTGAGACCCAGAGGCTGCTCCTGCAGAAAAGTACAGCAATTAGCATCCATGACTTCAGATTCAAGGTAATATGGATGACAATGTTATGATAGTGAAAGTCTCACCATAGCTAGATGGCCGGGTAGCTTGGCAGAGCAACTCACACGCTACACTACAATACTGTCGATGTCTATTTTGCCAAGAATTCAATGATTATGAAAGAGAGGATCTCGGAAAGCCAGTTCTGTATTTCTAAAGCTTGCTCTGTGTCTGGGAGTCGTCTTAAAGATCCTTTGGATAAGAAGACGCCTCAGAAATGCTAAAAAGGATTTTGAACCCCCCCTCCCCTGCCTTTGAAAAATAACCATCTGGTGAATGCTATGTAGATCAGTCGTCAGTACGATGACGTCATGCTGTATCATCCAACTTTCCTATACAACTTCTGCTCTACAACTTTCCTTTTCTGCCAGTTTTGCCCACAATATATTTTGTAAGGCTGAAATACGTCAATCCATCCATCCAATCCGTCCCTCTGCCTGCGTATCTCTCTAGCTATCCTCCTGTCAATCACTTCCTTCTTGACTTACACTCTCTGAACAACTTATCTTAACAAGCACACCCAAAGAAAGGAAAACCCGGAGCAACTGCAAATCCCCCTCCAAGCTCCGGGTTATCAGAGCAGCTCCGAAGCTGGAAGGCTCCGTCTGGAAGCGGTTCAAAGCGGTTCAAACCACCACTCCGCTTTGACAGGCTATGACCCCGCAGTGCCAGGCAGCAGCGATCAAAGATAGTCGATTATGTCCCCTTCTCCCTTATCGGTCCCTGGGAGGGGAGATGGCCCAGCGAGGAGCAGAGGAGGAGTGGGGCTGTGCCACTAGCACATCACTACCCGCTCGGCACTACAGCCGGCGTCGCTTGACGGACGCTGATGGGCTTGGAAAAGGTCTGAGCCTGGCTGATGAGCGGAGATTATTCCTGATTAGATTTCTCTGAGTCGTAACGCGTTGTGCCTCTTCCTGGGCTTACTGCCTTAGAAAGATAATATTTGATGGACGGTGGAGTCTACGCCACTACACAGGGTTTATTGGTTGTGTGTACTCTGTTGGCGGTTTGTGTGTTGTTAAATAAGGTTTGTGTGATTCTCTTTTACCCTTTAGTGGGGTTACAGTCGAGTTTGCTGAAGGCTTGAGTGTCCATTGCTGAAATTATCCTTGTTCCTCCCTCCTTTTCAATATTTTTTGGAATTTGTGACTGGAATATGTTCGAATAAATTACCATTTCAATGACATCTTTATTTTTTTTGTGTTACAGAATAATGAATCCCATAAGTATAGTGGCAATAACAGAATAGAACAGCCTGTTTCTATAACCATGGCTCTTTGTGAATGACAGCTATGTTAAGATAAAGCCACACATCACGTTAGAAGAATTCTGTCCCTTTAGCTTGAATCTCACCAGCCAATGAGAATCGCCCCCCAGCACCTTCAACAACCAATGATCTCGCTGCTCACCCGTGTTACACCTGGCTTGCATCACCTGTTGTGTTCTGCTGGTTTCATGTCCATAAAAGCTTCATCTCCACCCGAGGTGAGGTGTCCAGCACCACCATGTGTCAGTCTCACTGTCTCGCATGTTTCCAGAACATTATGCTAAATACGAGAGCTTAAAACAAGGCCCTCCCGAATGACGTCTGTTTTTTAATCCTGATGCAGTCCAACGCCAAGCCAGATGCTGGCTACAGATCCATCCCATAATATGTTCTTTATGCTGACAGAAACCAACCCTTTACCCATATGCCTCTGACTGCTCTGTTCTGATAACCAGGAGATGATGACATCTATATATACTATAAGGGAATGTGTGTGTGTGTGTGAGAGAGGGGGAGTGTGTGTGTGTGTGGGTTTGAGAGAGAGAGAGAGAGAGAGAGAGAGAGAGAGAGAGAGAGAGAGAGAGAGAGAGAGAGAGAGAGAGAGAGAGAGAGAGAGAGAGAGAGAGAGAGAGAGAGAGAGAGTGTGTGTGTGTGTGTGTGTGTGTGTGTGTGTGTGTGTGTGTGTGTGTGTGTGTGTGTGTGGTGTGTGTGTGTGTGTGTGTGTGTGTGTGTGTGTGTGTGTGTGTGTGTGTGTGTGTGTGTGTGTGTGTGTGAGAGACATAGAGCGAGAGAGTGTGTGTGTAAGTTTGTGTGTGCGTGTTTGTGAGAATTTGTGTGTATGAGAGTAAGTGTGTGTGAGTGGGAGGTGAGAGCAGACCAGTGTGTTGATTGTATGACTATCACTGCTGGTTCCCAGCAGGCGGTGTAACAGTCCCACATCTGTAGACTGTACTGTACTGTACTGTATTGTATTGTATTGTATTGTGTTGTGTTGTGTTGTGTTGTGTTGTGTTGTGTTGTCCTCTCCGGGAACCATCACCCTATGGTGGTGGAGAGGTTTGTGTGTCCCTGTGAACCTGAGAGCTGTGTTGTCTGGAGCCTAGTGCTCCTGGTAGGGTCTCCCATGGCAGATTGGTCTCAGGGGAGGGGCCAGACTAAGAATGGTTCAAAGACCCTAATGGACAAACAAACAAGTAGAAGTGAGGATACCCTGCCCGGAGGAAGCCCGGGGCCCCTTTCCGGAGCCTTAGCCTGAAAAAGCAAAGTGGCCACTTCTCCTTCCCGCGGACCCACCACCTTTTGGGAAGAACCGCTGGGGTAGGGTGCACTGCCAGTTAGGAGGCAGTGAAGGCAGGGGGCCTCGACAGACCAAACCCAGCCAACAGACACTGGCTTTGGGGATGTGGAATGTCACCTCTCTGGGGGGGAAGGAGCCTGAGCTTGTGCGGGAGGTGGAGCGCTACCAATTAGATCTGGTGGGGCTTACCTCTACGCACAGCACTGGCTCTGGAACTAAACTCCTGGATAGGGGTTGGACTCTTTCCTTCTCTGGAGTTGCTCAGGGTGTGAGGCGCCGGGCGGGTGTGGGGATACTCACAAGTCCCCGGCTGAGTGCCGCTTTGTTGGAGTTTACCCCGGTGGACGAGAGGGTCGCCTCCCTACGCCTTAGGGTCATGGGAGGGAAAACTCTGACTGTCTGTGTTTGTGCCTATGCACCAAACAACAGTTCGGAATATTCCGCCTTCTTGCACACCCTGGATGGAGTCCTGCATGGGGCTCCTGAAGGGGACTCTATAGTCCTCCTGGGAGACTTCAACGCACACGTGGGTAACGATGGGGAAACTTGGAGGGGCGTGTTGGGGATGAACGGCCTGCCTGATCTGAACCGGAGTGGGGTTTTGTTATTGGATTTCTGTGCTAGTCATGGATTGGCCATAACAAACACCATGTTCGAACATAAGGATGCAGTGTAGTACCAAGTGTACATGGTACCAGAGTACGTTAGGCCGAAGGTCAATGATCGACAGAGCTGTCAACCGATCACCATCTGGTGGTGAGTTGGGTAAGATGGTGGGGGAAGCCTGTGGACAGACCTGGTCAGCCCAAACGTGTAGTGCGGGTGAACTGGGAACGTCTGGTGGCTGTCCGGGAGACCTTCAACTCACACCTCCGGCGGAATTTTTCGGGCATCTCTGTGGAGGCTGGGGGCATTGAGCCAGAGTGGTCATTGTTCAAAGCTTCTATTGCCGAAGCTGCGGTTGAGAGTTGTGGCCTCAAGGTCATTGGTGCCTCAAGGGGCGGCAACCCTCGTACTTCGTGGTGGACACAGGCGGTCAGGGAAGCCGTCTGGCTGAAGAAGGAGGCCTTCCGGGCTATGTTAGCCTGTGAGACTCCGGACTCAGTTGCGAGGTATCGACAGGCCAAGAGGACGGCAGCCTCGGCTGTAGCGGAGGCAAAGCAGCGGGTATGGGAGGAATTCGGAGAAGCCATGGAGAAGGACTTTCAGTCGGCACCAGTGGCCGACTGAAAGTTCAGTGGTGTGTTGTGTTGTGTTGTGTTGTGTTGTGTTGTGTTGTGTTGTGTTGTATTGTGATGTGTTGTGATGTGTTGTGTTGTGTTGTGATGTGTTGTGTTGTGATGTGTTGTGTTGTGTTGTGTTGTGTTGTGTTGTGATGTGTTGTGTTGTGTAGTGTTGTGTTGTGATGTGTTGTGTTGTGATGTGTTGTGTTGTATTGTATTGTGTTGTAAAGTATTGTATTGTACTGGTGGTGTAATATTACTAGTGGTGAACATTGTCACTATGGTGAAAATGTGTTTGCACCATAGTGACTTTATGACCTAGTGTTTGCATGTGTGTGTTTATGTACATAAATGCTTTCTGTGTGTGCTTTCACATATATGTGTGTGTGTGTGTGGGGGTGTGTGTGTGGGTGTGTGTGTCTTCTCATTAAAATTCATGCTGAACCTCACAGAGTGAAGACACCAATATGTCTGCTCACCACCTCGTTACCGTGAAAACACATCTGTATGCCAGCAGTGAATCTGGTGCCTCAGTGAGTAAATGCAGTGTGTGTGTGTGTGTGTGTGTGTGTGTGTGAGTGTGTTTGTTTGTGGTTTTGTTTGGTGACGATAAACACACTAACTTGACACACAGTAAGTAGCAGCTATGCTAGCACACAGATGTGTTTGCTCCGATTAAAAGCCGCCCTCATTATGATTCATCCTTCACCTCTGCAGTGTAGAAAGAGACAAAGCAGCAGGTTAGCCCCATTAGCACCATTGAAGACGTGTAGCCTGTGATCCCAACTTCACGCCCGTTCATTAAGAAATACCACAGATACACACAAATACACACTAACCACACACATACACACCAACTGCACAAATACACACTAACCGCACACACTCAACCATACGGCCGGCTGGTCCGCAGTGTTCAGTGTTGACGTAGTGTCGCTCGCCCTGAGTCTCTCTCTCTCCTTTGAGTTGGGATTCGATAGCAGGAAGAAAAGCCTTGAGTCTGGTTCATCAGAGGGGAACTCATTAGAGGAAACGCCCTTTCAACCCGCCGCTGTGCTACAACACATAATAATAGCATGTGAGAGCATCTCTGGACGCTTTTATTGCTTTTCAGTGGATGGACATTGGTGTGTGTACTACAGCGGTGTGTACTACAGCGGTGTACAGTGGTGTGTACTACAGTGATTTGTACTACAGCGGTGTGTACTACAGCGGTGTACAGTGGTGTGTACTACAGCGGTGTGTACTACAGCGGTGTGTACTACAGCGGTGTGTACTACAGCGGTGTGTACTACAGCGGTGTACAGTGGTGTGTACTACAGTGATGTGTACTACAGCGGTGTGTACTACAGCGGTGTACAGCGATGTGTACTACAGTGGTGTGTACTACAGTGGTGTGTACTACAGCGGTGTGTACTACAGTGATGTGTACTACAGCGGTGTACAGTGGTGTGTACTACAGTGGTGTACAGTGGTGTGTACTACAGTGATGTGTACTACAGCGGTGTGTACTACAGTGATGTGTACTACAGCGGTGTACAGTGGTGTGTACTACAGTGGTGTACAGTGGTGTGTACTACAGCGATGTGTACTACAGCGTGTGTACTACAGCGGTGTGTACTACAGCGATGTGTACTACAGCGGTGTGTACTACAGTGGTGTACAGTGGTGTGTACTACAGCGATGTGTACTACAGCGGTGTGTACAGTGGTGTGTACTACAGTGGTGTGTACTACAGCGGTGTACAGTGGTGTGTACTACAGCGGTGTGTACTACAGTGATGTGTACTACAGTGGTGTGTACAGCGGTGTGTACTACAGCGTGTGTACTACAGTGAGTGTGTACTACAGCGGTGTGTAGTACAGTGGTGTGTACTACAGCGAGTGTACAGTGGTGTGTAGTACAGCGGTGTGTACTACAGTGGTGTACAGTGGTGTGTACTACAGTGGTGTGTACTACAGCGGTGTACAGTGGTGTGTACTACAGCGGTGTACTACAGGGTGTACTACAGCGATGTGTACTACAGCGGTGTGTACTACAGCGGTGTACAGTGGTGTGTACTACAGCGGTGTGTACTACAGCGGTGTACAGTGGTGTGTACTACAGCGGTGTACAGTGGTGTGTACTACAGCGATGTGTACTACAGCGGTGTGTACTACAGTGGTGTACAGTGGTGTGTACTACAGTGATGTGTACTACAGCGGTGTACAGCGATGTGTACTACAGTGGTGTGTACTACAGCGGTGTGTACTACAGCGGTGTACAGTGGTGTGTACTACAGCGGTGTGTACTACAGTGGTGTACAGTGGTGTGTACTACAGCGATGTGTACTACAGTGATGTGTACTACAGCGGTGTGTACTACAGCGGTGTGTACTACAGTGGTGTACAGTGGTGTGTACTACAGCGATGTGTACTACAGTGGTGTGTACTACAGTGGTGTACAGTGGTGTGTACTACAGCGATGTGTACTACAGTGGTGTGTACTACAGCGGTGTACAGTGGTGTGTACTACAGCGGTGTGTAGTACAGTGGTGTGTACTACAGCGGTGTACAGTGGTGTGTACTACAGCGGTGTGTACTACAGTGGTGTGTACTACAGTGATGTGTACTACAGCGGTGTGTACTACAGCGGTGTACAGTGGTGTGTACTACAGCGGTGTGTACTACAGCGGTGTACAGTGGTGTGTACTACAGCGGTGTACAGTGGTGTGTACTACAGCGATGTGTACTACAGCGGTGTGTACTACAGTGGTGTACAGTGGTGTGTACTACAGTGATGTGTACTACAGCGGTGTACAGCGATGTGTACTACAGTGGTGTGTACTAAAGCGGTGTGTACTACAGTGGTGTACAGTGGTGTGTACTACAGCGGTGTGTACTACAGTGGTGTACAGTGGTGTGTACTACAGCGGTGTACAGGTGTGTACTACAGCGGTGTACAGTGGTGTGTACTACAGCGATGTGTACTACAGTGGTGTGTACTACAGTGGTGTGTACTACAGCGGTGTACAGTGGTGTGTACTACAGCGATGTGTACTACAGTGGTGTGTACTACAGCGGTGTACAGTGGTGTGTACTACAGCGGTGTGTAGTACAGTGGTGTGTACTACAGCGGTGTACAGTGGTGTGTACTACAGCGGTGTGTACTACAGTGGTGTACAGTGGTGTGTACTACAGTGGTGTGTACTACAGCAGTGTGTACTACAGCGGTGTACAGTGGTGTGTACTACAGTGGTGTGTACTACAGTGGTGTACAGTGGTGTGTACTACAGCGATGTGTACTACAGTGGTGTGTACTACAGCGGTGTGTACTACAGCGGTGTGTACTACAGCGGTGTGTACAACAGCGGTGTGTACTACAGCGGTGTGTACTACAGTGGTTTACAGTGGTGTGTACTACAGCGGTGTGTACTACAGCGGTGTACAGTGGTGTGTACTACAGCGGTGTGTACTACAGCGGCGTACAGTGGTGTGTACTACAGCGGTGTACAGTGGTGTGTTCTACAACGATGTGTACTACAGCGGTGTGTACTACAGTGGTGTACAGTGGTGTGTACTACAGTGATGTGTACTACAGCGGTGTACAGCGATGTGTACTACAGTGGTGTGTACTAAAGCGGTGTATACTACAGTGGTGTACAGTGGTGTGTACTACAGCGGTGTGTACTACAGTGGTGTACAGTGGTGTTTACTACAGCGATGTGTACTACAGTGATGTGTACTACAGTGGTGTACAGTGGTGTGTACTACAGTGATGTGTACTACAGCGGTGTACAGTGGTGTGTACTACAGTGATGTGTACTACAGCGGTGTACAGTGGTGTGTACTACAGCAATGTGTACTACATTGGTGTGTACTACAGTGGTGTACAGTGGTGTGTACTACAGCGATGTGTACTACAGCGGTGTGTACTACAGCGGTGTGTAGTACAGTGGTGTGTACTACAGCGGTGTACAGTGGTGTGTACTACAGCGGTGTGTACTACAGTGGTGTACAGTGGTGTGTACTACAGTGGTGTGTACTACAGCAGTGTGTACTACAGCGGTGTACAGTGGTGTGTACTACAGCGGTGTGTAGTACAGTGGTGTGTACTACAGCAGTGTACAGTGGTGTGTAGTACAGCGGTGTGTACTACAGTGGTGTACAGTGGTGTGTACTACAGTGGTGTGTACTACAGCGGTGTACAGTGGTGTGTATTACAGCGGTGTGTACTACAGCGGTGTACAGTGGTGTGTACTACAGCGGTGTGTACTACAGCGGTGTACAGTGGTGTGTACTACAGCGGTGTGTACTACAGCGGTGTACAGTGGTGTGTACTACAGCGGTGTACAGTGGTGTGTTCTACAACGATGTGTACTACAGCGGTGTGTACTACAGTGGTGTACAGTGGTGTGTACTACAGTGATGTGTACTACAGCGGTGTACAGCGATGTGTACTACAGTGGTGTGTACTACAGCGGTGTACAGTGGTGTGTTCTACAACGATGTGTACTACAGCGGTGTGTACTACAGTGGTGTACAGTGGTGTGTACTACAGTGATGTGTACTACAGCGGTGTACAGCGATGTGTACTACAGTGGTGTGTACTAAAGTGGTGCGTACTACAGTGGTGTACAGTGGTGTGTACTACAGCGATGTGTACTACAGTGGTGTGTACTACAGTGGTGTACAGTGGTGTGTACTACAGCGATGTGTACTACAGTGGTGTGTACTACAGCGGTGTACAGTGGTGTGTACTACAGCGGTGTGTAGTACAGTGGTGTGTACTACAGCGGTGTACAGTGGTGTGTACTACAGCGGTGTGTACTACAGTGGTGTACAGTGGTGTGTACTACAGTGGTGTGTACTACAGCAGTGTGTACTACAGCGGTGTACAGTGGTGTGTACTACAGTGGTGTGTACTACAGTGGTGTACAGTGGTGTGTACTACAGCGATGTGTACTACAGTGGTGTGTACTACAGCGGTGTGTACTACAGCGGTGTGTACTACAGCGGTGTGTACAACAGCGGTGTGTACTACAGCGGTGTGTACTACAGTGGTTTACAGTGGTGTGTACTACAGCGGTGTGTACTACAGCGGTGTACAGTGGTGTGTACTACAGCGGTGTGTACTACAGCGGCGTACAGTGGTGTGTACTACAGCGGTGTACAGTGGTGTGTTCTACAACGATGTGTACTACAGCGGTGTGTACTACAGTGGTGTACAGTGGTGTGTACTACAGTGATGTGTACTACAGCGGTGTACAGCGATGTGTACTACAGTGGTGTGTACTAAAGCGGTGTATACTACAGTGGTGTACAGTGGTGTGTACTACAGCGGTGTGTACTACAGTGGTGTACAGTGGTGTTTACTACAGCGATGTGTACTACAGTGATGTGTACTACAGTGGTGTACAGTGGTGTGTACTACAGTGATGTGTACTACAGCGGTGTACAGTGGTGTGTACTACAGTGATGTGTACTACAGCGGTGTACAGTGGTGTGTACTACAGCAATGTGTACTACATTGGTGTGTACTACAGTGGTGTACAGTGGTGTGTACTACAGCGATGTGTACTACAGCGGTGTGTACTACAGCGGTGTGTAGTACAGTGGTGTGTACTACAGCGGTGTACAGTGGTGTGTACTACAGCGGTGTGTACTACAGTGGTGTACAGTGGTGTGTACTACAGTGGTGTGTACTACAGCAGTGTGTACTACAGCGGTGTACAGTGGTGTGTACTACAGCGGTGTGTAGTACAGTGGTGTGTACTACAGCAGTGTACAGTGGTGTGTAGTACAGCGGTGTGTACTACAGTGGTGTACAGTGGTGTGTACTACAGTGGTGTGTACTACAGCGGTGTACAGTGGTGTGTATTACAGCGGTGTGTACTACAGCGGTGTACAGTGGTGTGTACTACAGCGGTGTGTACTACAGCGGTGTACAGTGGTGTGTACTACAGCGGTGTGTACTACAGCGGTGTACAGTGGTGTGTACTACAGCGGTGTACAGTGGTGTGTTCTACAACGATGTGTACTACAGCGGTGTGTACTACAGTGGTGTACAGTGGTGTGTACTACAGTGATGTGTACTACAGCGGTGTACAGCGATGTGTACTACAGTGGTGTGTACTACAGCGGTGTACAGTGGTGTGTTCTACAACGATGTGTACTACAGCGGTGTGTACTACAGTGGTGTACAGTGGTGTGTACTACAGTGATGTGTACTACAGCGGTGTACAGCGATGTGTACTACAGTGGTGTGTACTAAAGTGGTGCGTACTACAGTGGTGTACAGTGGTGTGTACTACAGCGGTGTGTACTACAGTGGTGTACAGTGGTGTGTACTACAGCGATGTGTACTACAGTGGTGTGTACTACAGTGGTGTACAGCGATGTGTACTACAGCGGTGTGTACTACAGCGGTGTGTACTACAGTGGTGTACAGTGGTGTGTACTACAGCGTGGTAGTACAGTGGTGTGTACTACAGCGGTGTACAGCGATGTGTACTACAGCGGTGTGTACTACAGCGGTGTACAGCTGTGTACAGTGGTGTGTACTACAGCGGTGTGTACTACAGCGATGTGTACTACAGCGGTGTGTACTACAGCGGTGTGTACTACAGCGGTGTGTACTACAGCGGTGTATTCAGCGGTTCACCTCCTGCTGGCTTCATCTGAGTAAAATTTTTCCCTTCCAGTGATTTAACCACTTTTCTTTTTCATTGATTGGAGGACTTTCCAAAGTATTAAATGAAAATATAAATAGCAAATGAAGGAAAGGACAATACGTTGCAATAAATGTCTACTTCCAGCCATCCAGAGGGTCTTGAGGATGGCAGAAATTATCATGGGGTGTTGAGGAGATCTGTAGGACCAGATGTCAGAAGAAGGCCATGTCCATCATAAAGGACTGCAACCACCCTGGGCTCAATCTCTTCTCCCCTACCGTCTGGTCGCTGGTTCCTCAGCATCCGTACAGCAAGGACTACCAGGTTTAAGGATAGTCTTTATCCACAGGCAGTGACCTACTGAACTGATAGGAGTGCTGCTACTATCATAACATGTCATTAACATTACACTATCATAACATGTCATTAACATTACACTATCATAACATGTCATTAACATTACACTATCATAACATGTCATTAACATTACACTATCATAACATGTCATTAACATTACACTATCATTAATAAAAATAATAATTAATAATTATTTTTGGGGCATTCCATTGTTCATTCCACTGTTGCTTATGGCAGTACAAACCATATTGAATTGAGAGCTTCAACAGATACCAGTTCAACGTTTAGCCCTTTTACTACGACAGAAGAATAATTTAAAGCTGCAATTTGAATACCAATATGAATGTTTTTAATTGATAGAGTGGACAATAGAATGCATGATGCTTTAGACCACAAATTGCTTTAGCATTGCTTTGTACTTTCAGTCTGTTCAGAAGAGGAATCTCTTTATAGGGATAAAAGTATCCTGAACGCAGTAAACCACACAATGGAACATTTCTTAAAACAAATGAGATAATGCAAGACTTCAAACAAGCATCATTTTATATTATATTATATATTTTTATATTATTATTTCATTATATCATTTCACCATACTTGCGGTGGCCATGTGGACTATGGTCACATGGTCATAGTTTCACTTTCCCTTTCACAAAGAGGAAGTATGAATACTGCCCTCTACTAGGACATTTGTTATTGAGGTTAGCATCAGCAGAACAGTCATTTTGCATCTCAACTTCAACTCAAAAGCCACGTTTTGGTTCTGTAATTAAAAATGTTTTGAACTTGTATGAACTTGTATGTGTTTTAGAGAATCTACACAGTCTATTCCCTGTTTCACCATGTAGTTGATTGGTGTTTATCATCATCAGCATTGAGTGAATCCAGAGAGAGGTCATTAAGAAGCAGGGTGGGCATCTTGCTCCAGGGTCCGATCTGAGCACATTGGAAATCAAACGGTGGAACAACCCATCTCTATTCAGGCATATGGGTTATCCACAGTTAACTATTCAGTTATAAGTATCCCAAACTCTCTCCTAAACCTCTTCATCTTAACGGCTCAGAGTGACACTGAAACGTCCCTCTTTATTTATTCTCCATATTTTCCCCGGAGCAGAACTGCACCCTCATCACTTTCTCTCCTTCCTTCCCCTGGCTCCTCCTCCTCCCAGCCCACGCTCGTCTGCGTGTGTTGATATCAACAGCAGTTTGCAGGCCTTCCTTCAGGAGAGGCTGCCAATTAGCCTGTCTGTCAGCAGCTGAAGCCTAATGAGAAATTACACTCTTTAATCGCTGTAAACGCTCATCCTGAATGCATTTAGCACCCTGAATGCTAAATCACACGCTGGTGCTAATATGATACATGGGGCCGCTACTCTCCCGCCGTATTCACCTGCCCTGTACAGACGCTCAGTGTTTAGGGTGCTGTGTGTTTACTCTTCATCATCACCAGCTGGCCTCAGCCCGCTGGGCTGAGGCCAGCTGTCCCTCCTGGAGTGACATGTGTGTGCAAATGAACAACACTATGAGTTCAATACAGACGTGGTGCTCACATTCGGTTTAAAGCTGTTTCAACCTAGTGCTAGCTAACCTAGCTGCTAGCTAACCTAGCGATGTGAGCTATCGGTATGACCACCAAGACAGGGATGGTCAAAAAAAGACAAAAAAGCATTTTAACAAGAAGATTGAGATGACCACATATTAATGAACATTTTACCAGCAGTTGCAGGGGCAAATACTCCAATCATTTGCTTTAAACTTGCCATAAACCAGAGTTAGTATGAAGAAGAAAAAATATCAACATATGATCAATATCATCAATAAATCAACTGTCAACCCAAAATACCAGTTTATTCATCTCTCTTCTGTTCTGTGCTCTGCCTCATGGTGCCACCGCCATGTTGATTCATCTTCCATCACCATGACGATATGTTTTGTTGATCTTGTGATCGCTGCTCTCCATCGGCTCAGGAGGATCTAAACTCCTCGGAGGAAAGCCATTTCCCTGAACCCTGCGGTTGTAATAAAGTGAGAGCAGGTATTACAGCCCACTGAAATTAGCCTGAGCCTGCGGCTGCAGACTTCCCAGACCAGAGTAATCATCCCCAGACAGAACAAGTCAAGTCTCATTTCTGAGACGCTGCCTGGCATTTCCACTTGCTCTTCCTCATCTTGGTCTTGTAAAACACCCTCGCTACGAGCCAAACACCCGCCTCGCAGTACGCCCACGCGACCCTCTCGTTATGGGCTACAATATCAGCCCGTCGCCTGGGGGGCGATCCAGCGTGAACAGGAAGTACATCAAGCCCTCTCTCTGTCTCCTCCAGGAAGGATTTGAAAGCCCAATATGTGTCAAGGTGGTGCAGTGGTCGCCGCCCAGCGCCCCCAGCGCTAGTTTAGACCCGGTGACAGACCCACAGCTAAACTCACACTCCGCCTCACGTAGTCTGCCTCATGGAGATGCTAATCACAGCCGCCATGTGTCGGAGACAGACGCTGCCAGAGAACACGTGTCAAGCTCTCGAGGCGTCGAGTGAGAGATAGTTCATACAAATTACAGACTGTCAGTCACATGCAGATGTGAGGGCTCCGGGGCTCGTCTCTGGTGCATCACCACCCGAGGGAGTTGGTCCTCTTCTGGTGTTTCTAACTTTAGAACCACTGAATATGTAGCAGTGCCATTTTGGAGATAGGGACATGGGTACTTTGTGTTGAGGTTCAGTTAAGTTCCATATGCATGTCAGTGTTTTCTTTGTTTGTTTGATTGGTTGTTTGATTTGTTAGATTTGATTGAAGCACACGGTCATGGTATGTGTAGGCCAACCTTATACACACCACCCAACATACAAGTGCTTTATTGTCCCTGTAGCCCTGGTCCCTGTAGCCCTGGTCCCTGGTCCCTGTAGCCCTGGTCCCTGTAGCCCTGGTCCCTGGTCCCTGTAGCCCTGGTCCCTGTAGCCCTGTAGCCCTGTAGCCCTGGTCCCTGGTCCCTGTAGCCCTGATCCCTGTAGCCCTGGTCCCTGTAGCCCTGGTCCCTGTAGCCCTGCTCCCTGTAGCCCTGGTCCCTGTAGCCCTGCTCCCTGTAGCCCTGGTCCCTGGTCCCTGGTCCCTGTAGCCCTGGTCCCTGTAGCCCTGGTCCCTGTAGCCCTGGTCCCTGTAGCCCTGGTCCCTGGTCCCTGGTCCCTGGTCCCTGGTCCCTGGTCCCTGGTCCCTGGTCCCTGGTCCCTGGTCCCTGGTCCCTGGTCCCTGGCCCTGGTCCCTGGTCCCTGTATCCCTGGTCCCTGTAGCCCTGGTCCCTGGTCCCTGGTCCCTGGTCCCTGTAGCCCTGGTCCCTGGTCCCTGGTCCCTGGTCCCTGGTCCCTGGTCCCTGGTCCCTGGTCCCTGGTCCCTGGTCCCTGGTCCCTGGTCCTGGTCCCTGGTCCCTGGTCCCTGGTCCCTGGTCCCTGGTCCCTGGTCCCTGGTCCCTGGTCCCTGGTCCCTGGTCCCTGTAGCCCTGGTCCCTGGTCCCTGGTCCCTGTAGCCCTGGTCCCTGGTCCCTGTAGCCCTGGTCCCTGGTCCCTGTAGCCCTGGTCCCTGGTCCCTGGTCCCTGGTCCCTGGTCCCTGGTCCCTGGTCCCTGGTCCCTGGTCCCTGGTCCCTGGTCCCTGGTCCTTGGTCCCTGGTCCCTGGTCCCTGGTCCCTGTAGCCCTGTAGCCTTGTAGCCTCCATTCTTAAAGTGATGGGCTCTGCACACAAAGACCACACAATTGATGTTAGAGAATACAACAATCTCATCTCATGGATGTACTTTTACACATACTTTGAGTATTTAGACAGTATTCTAGTATTTAGAATACTTGGTATTCATAGTCTGAATACAGAAACGTCCTCTCTGGTTTATGAGATCCCCGAGAGAGCAGCAGTATTAAATAATCAATACAATGTAGGCCTTCTGATCAATAACAGCGGTTTGTCAAGGTCAGAGATGCTGTTTTTTAATTTCAGTTCTTAATCTTGACAAACCTCCACAGACTTCCTTTCCTGATCTCTATTAGTAGGCTTATTATAGACAAACAGATTCCTGATAAAGTCCTGTACCATAAGCTGTGGTTATCAAATCCTGTTAGTGTGGTCCCGCACGTTGGGGCTGTGTGTGTGTGTGTGTGTGTGTGTG
>CM051015.1:24055141-24074831 GCA_027704905.1 Muraenolepis orangiensis
TCTGAGGTATTCTGTAAGTTGTCTTTGCCCACTCAAAAACATTTGTGATTCATCCACTCGGGAGCCGGCTTTCACAAATTTTGGTTTTGGTTGGTAGAAAATGTCAGCTTTGTATTTAACGGAAGGCCAAAACAGACAAAACAAGATGTTTACATGTCTACCCGGCGTAGTGGGGACACAGCCTTAGTGGCAGCACTATCCGATAAGGTACAAGCAGACAAGATAAGAACTACTAATCCTTGAAACACAACAACATAGACAAATCAATTTAGAACCTTTCACCCTAAATGTCTGACAGGAACGCTCCTCAACCTCCCTCTGTTCCTGGAACAAGGGAAGCATGTAAAGCAAGTTCATTAATACATGGCTTCTGCTCATTCTTCTTAATCCACCTTACTGTCTTCCAATTCACCCTGCTAACCCCAGGAGAACCTCCACCATGCTAACCCCAGGAGAACCTCCACCATGCTAACCCCAGGAGAACCTCCACCCTGCTAACCCCAGGAGAACCTCCACCATGCTAACCCCAGGAGAACCTTCACTCTGCTGACCCAAGGAGAACATCCTCCCTGCTAACCCCATGATAACCTGCATTCTGCAGGAGAACCTCCACCCTGCTAACCCCAGGAGAACCTCCACTCTGCTAACCCCAGGAGAACATCCACCCTGCTAACCCCAGGATAACCTCCACCCTGCAGGATAACCTCCACCCTGCTAACCCCAGGAGAACCTCCACCATGCTAACCCCAGGAGAACCTCCACTCTGCTAACCCCAGGAGAACCTCCACCCTGTTGACCCAAGGAGAACCTCCACCCGCTAATCCCAGGAGAACCTCCACCATACTAACCCCAGGAGAACCTCCACCATGCTAACCCCAGGAGAACCTCCACCATGCTAACTCCAGGAGAACCTCCACTCTGCTGACCCAAGGAGAACATCCACCCTGCGAACCCCAGGATAACCTCCACCCTGCAGGAGAACCTCCACCCTGCTAACCCCAGGAGAACCTCCACCATGCTAACCCCAGGATAACCTCCACTCTGGTAACCCCAGGAGAACCTCCACCCTGCTGACCCAAGGAGAACCTCCACCCGCTAACCCCAGGAGAACCTCTACCATACTAACCCCAGGAGAACCTCCACCATGCTAACCCCAGGAGAACCTCCACCATGCTAACCCCAGGAAAACCTCCACCCTGCTGACCCAAGGAGAACCTCCACCATGCTAACCCCAGGATAACCTCCACCCTGCAGGAGAACCTCCACCCTGCAGGAGCACCTCCACCCTGCTAACCACAGGAGAACCTCCACCCTGCTAACCACAGGAGAACCTCCACTCTGCTAACCACTGGCAGTTAGCTTTTTATAAAGTTGGGCGCCACAGAAGTGGCTAGTGAGACCAAAGAGACAATGAGAGAGAGAGAGATACGGAGAGATAGAGAGAGACAGAGAGAGAGACATGGAAAGATGGGCAGAGAGACAGAGAGAGAGAGAGAGAGAGAGAGAGAGAGAGAGAGAGAGAGAGAGAGAGAGAGAGAGAGAGAGAGAGAGAGACATGGAAATATGGAGAGAGACAGAGAGAGAGAGAGAGAGAGAGAGAGAGAGAGAGAGAGAGAGAGAGAGAGAGAGAGAGAGAGAGAGAGAGAGAGAGAGAGAGAGAGAGACATGGAAATATGGAGAGAGACAGAGAGAGAGAGAGAGAGAGAGAGAGAGAGAGAGAGAGAGAGAGAGAGAGAGAGAGAGAGAGAGAGAGAGAGAGAGAGAGAGAGAGAGAGAGAGAGAGAGAGAGAGAGAGAGAGACAGAAAGATGGAGAGAGACAGAGAGAGAGAGAGAGAGCGAGAGAGACATGGAAATATGGAGAGAGACAGAGAGAGAGAGAGAGAGAGAGAGAGAGAGAGAGAGAGAGAGAGAGAGAGAGAGAGAGAGAGAGAGAGAGAGAGAGAGAGAGAGAGAGAGAGAGAGAGAGAGAGAGAGAGAGAGAGAGATGGAGAGAGAGTGCGAAAGAAAGAGAACGAGAACAAAAGATTGTGGACAGGACAGAGTGATAAAGAACACAGAGCCGCTCAAAGGGAGAAACAGGTAGAAGAAGGTAGAAAGCCAGTGAAGACACAGAAGAAGAACAAACAACAGTGTGTGTGTGTGTGTGTGTGTGTGTGTGTGTGTGTGTGTGTGTGTGTGTGTGTGTGTGTGTGTGTGTGTGTGTGTGTGTGTGTGTGTGTGTGTGTGTGTGTGTGTGTGTGTGGTGTTTACAACAGGGCTCCATGCCAGAAGGTGACTTTTTTATACTTCTACACAAATACTTACAACAAGAAAAGGTGTCCAATAGTACGCAGTGAACACTAACTCTAAATCCCATTTACATGGGAATCTAAATGTGTATAAACAATATAAACCCCTCAACATGCCACTGAATGAGTGCTGGTCATTGTCTTGAAAGCTTTCTGTCATTACCATAATTATGATGATGATGATGATGATGATCTGTGGTGGCGTGAATCCTGAAGCGTGGTGATGAAAGCGTCTCTGTGTGCTGTGACCCACACAGAACACAGCATGGCTCCTGTGTTCCCTGCACTCACACAGGGCTGGGGATTACTGTCAAAAGCAATTAGCCAATCACCCGGGTTGTTCTGTCCGTCTAAGTGGCCAATAGTGTGTGGATGTGTGGATCTCCCTCTGAGAGACACCTACAGTATAACACCACAGTGTGTGGATGTGTGGATCTCACTCTGAGAGACACCTACAGTATAACACCACAGTGTGTGGATGTGTGGATCTCCCTCTGAGAGACACCTACAGTATAACACCACAGTGTGTGGATGTGTGGATCTCACTCTGAGAGACACCTACAGTATAACACCACAGTGTGTGGATGTGTGGATCTCCCTCTGAGAGACACCTACAGTATAACACCACAGTGTGTGGATGTGTGGATCTCACTCTGAGAGACACCTACAGTATAACACCACAGTGTGTGGATGTGTGGATCTCACTCTGAGAGACACCTACAGTATAACACCACAGTGTGTGGATGTGTGGATCTCCCTCTGAGAGACACCTACAGTATAACACCACAGTGTGTGGATGTGTGGATCTTCCTCTCTGAGAGAGGGTTCAACTCCTTCTCTCTAGAGGACAATATGCTGTCATTTTGAAAATCCAATCAAAAAATATTGATCAGGTATCTGTGTGAGCATTCGATTGTGTAAAGTTCATGTCTCATTATAGGGGGATCAAACCCAGTACCTTCTGACTGGGAAGTCGTTTATCCTCCCCGCTACACTATCCGGCTCTCTATATGATACATCTTTTGTGTTAATATCGGGAAATCCTTAAAATAACCCTTAAACCCAGATTAGAAAAATAATAAATACAAGATAAAGTCAACTGCATCCAACAGGCGAAGATGACAGCTAGAAGTATAAAGGTCTTAGCATGTAAATTTACATTTATATTAAAGACACCTGAACATTAAGTGCACATGACATTTACATGCACTTCAAATGACATTATTTAGACTTTGGGACACAGTAAAGACCCTCAGAAGGAACATGTGTGGTGACCCCTGAAGAGGACCAACGGTGACCGCTGGCTGAGAGCTGTCACTTCTGAGACTTCACTAGCTTACTTCAGACTGATTTAGCTCCGTTTTTGGTCAGTTTTTGTATATTTTAATTCATATACTGTACATATATTCAAATACATAGATAAATAGATACTTTGTCTAACTCTAGATACAAAAATAATAATAATAATAATAATAATAATATAGAATGATCATTTATTTTCATCAGAGTGATATTCTTAAGCCGTGATAAGCTGTTTTCACGTTAATCACATTTCCCAAACTTTGTTGTGGAATCTGATTGAAATTGGTTGAGTATTTTGAGTTTAGGCCGAAAACTCAACTGAACTCAATCTCCTGGTGGTATGAATACCAGCATAGTCTGACACTAAGAATTCATTCATTTACAACATTTAATGCAGAATAACTTCACTAGTGACTTCACTAAATAGCCCACTCCTCCAACTCCAAACTTTTGTTGCTGCAACATGCTTGTGAATGACTACAGCTCAGCGTTCAACACGATAGTTCCTGCCAAGCTCGACACCAAGCTTAGAGGTCTAGGCGTGCCCCCATCCACGTGCAGCTGGATACTGGACCTACTGTCGGACCGCCGCCAGGTGGTGAGGATGGGCAGCACCACCTCAGAGCCACTGACCCTCAACACGGGAGCCCCCCAGGGATGCGTGCTGAGCCCTCTCCTCTACTCCCTCTACACCCACGACTGCATGGCTATGCACAGCTCCAACATCATCTCGTCATCATCAAGTTTGCTGACGACAGCCTACAGGGAGGAGGTTGGATCGCTGGAATAGTGGTGCCAGGAGAACAGCCTCGCCCTCAACGTCAAGAAGACCAAGGAGCTGATCGTGGACTACAGGAAGCAGAGAGGAGAGCACGCCCCTATCTCCATCGACGGTGTTGCAGTAGAGAGGGTCAGTAAGTTCCTCGGCGTGCATATCTCCGAGGACCTCACATGGTTCACGCACACCACACACGTGGTGAAAAGGGCCCAACAACGCCTGTATTTCCTCAGGCGTCTGAGGAAATCATTCAGCATGGGCCCCCGCATCCTGAGAACATTCTATAACGGCACCATGGAGAGTGTTCTTACAGGGTGGATCACCGCCTGGTACGGGAACTGCACCGCACTCGAGCGCAGAGCGCCTCAAAGGGTGGTGCGGACGGCCCAGTATATGGTTGGAGGTGAGCTCCCCTCCCTCCTGGATATATACAACCAGCGGTGCGTGGCCAAGGCCAAACGCATCATAAAGACATTGTCCACCCCAGCCACGAACTGTACTCACTGTTACCGTCAGGCAGGCGATACCTCAGTATCACGTGGTATCAAATAGACTCAGAGACAGCTTCCACAGTCAGGCCATCAGGCTGCTGAACAAGGGCCTATAGCATATAACAATGTATATTTTATTACATTGATTCATATATACATATTGCTCTTTTTCTGTGCTGATGTATTGCATTTTAGGAATTGCATTTTTATTTTTATATATTTAACTTTGTACAGTTTGGTACTTTTTTACTTCTTTTTATTCTATTCAGTTTTTTTAATTTTTATAACTGCTGTCTGTCGTCGGGTATTGCACATAAGATTTTCACTCACTGCTTATACTTATACTGTATAAACTGTGAAGTGACAATAAACTTCAGCCGGTTAGCAGCCCTACATCGATCTAGTGTCATGCAGACTAACCTGTTGGGTTCCTTCTAGACCCCTGGGTACCGTCTGTATGAGAGGCCTGAAGCGCTCTGCTCTCTGGCTCTAAAACACCCTCCACTGGCAGAGATGACCCAGTGAATGGTGACCTGAAAACCATCAGCGGCTAAAGCAATCTAGTGAAATCATAGAGAAACTCTTGCCTGTCTGTAGCAAAAAATACATAATAATAAGAATTAGATATAGGGATTGGATATAGATTAGATATAGGGACAAATATAAACCACTATCGTAGCATTGCTTTAATTTGTTCCTATCTGTGTTTAAAGGTGTCAAACTGTGTGAATAAAGTCCTAGTTTAGGATATATATATATATATATATATATATTTATTTATTCATAATTGAATGACATGAATGAACGTAAAGTAAAAAACTAGGGTTGTGGGTATTTCTACCTTTCCCATGTGGGATCAATCTCCCCAGCCTGGGTTCGTTTCCCTGTGACTTCTCTCTAACGTTGTGAAGCCTTTTAAGTCTTTCTGTTCCCGCTACACAGAAACTCTGAGGGACAACGTGGACATGCCCTCCCCATACCTTACTCAGTGTATCCAAAGACCTCTCCACTCCACGGCCAAACTGAAAACCCTTCACTTGAAGTATCCATCCAGTGCCTAACCTCCAATCGTAGGAGATTGGGGACGTCTGAGTAAAACCTTTCCAGGCTGAGAGCCCCAGCAATACGCTGATGTACCGCCAAGCTAGCAGTCGCTTGGCAGCCAGCAACGCTTAGCTTGTCACACTTGGCCGGGTCTTAATGCATATCTTCTCCGACTGATAACTCTCCACGGAACATGTGGCGGATACATCATAGATGAGGCCTCGTTTTGGACCTGGGTCGTGTTCAAAATATAGTTCAGGCGCAGGATGTGAGAAGGGCCGACTTATCTGTTCTTGGGCCAACAGAGATACCCAAATGTTTCTTCATTTTTTCATTTGATTTGAACATCAGACATCAGGACCAACCCTGAGTTTATGATCCAAACTCTAATGGGGGGTTAGAGCGAAAAAGAGGAATATGTATCACTGTGACTGTGACAGCCACCCCGATATTAGATTAGATTAGATTAGATTCAAATTTATTGTCATTGCACAGCACATGTACAATGCAGCGAAAATAATAAATTATTATTATTATTTAAAAAAAATTATATATATATACAGAGTTCTCTCCTCAGTTCATAGCAGACAGACAATACCTTAATGTGTTATTCATTGTGGGGACAACAACTCATAATCAGAGCTTTCCTCAATCTAGTTTATTTAAATCTATTCCCCAAAAGCGGCGCCATCACGCATATGAGCAGACATGTCTCTGACGCTCCAGGACGTTCACAGCATCAACAACAAGTTGATATTTGTGTTGACGGCGGTTTTGTGTGAATAATAATAATGCTAGGGAGACTAAGCTCATACTTATGCTCTCTATGTTGTCTCAATACTGACAGTAGAAAGTTACCCAGGAGGAAATTCACCAACAATTGTATTTGTCCGTTTCATAGAGGCTTTCTTTTTTGTTTTACTAAGAGTAAGTCATTATTTACGCTGTAATTTTCTTCTCTGGGGATCCACACACTTTTTGAGACGCAGTTCTAAGAGGTGCGATAATGAAAGTTGAGTGTCCAGACGAGAGCCTTCCGTCCTAACGCTGGGACTCAGAGTTCAGGCCAAGAAGATCCGGCTCTGCAGAACAAATATTGACATTTTAAAAGGCACTTTAATGGATAAGCGTAGCAGCCCCTTGGTTCTAAACCCTGAATAATAAGCAGGAAGGGCTGATGCAATCCTCTAAGTGAGGCCAGTGCAGGATGAAGCACAAAGGATGATATTTTAATGTGTTGGATTATGTCATATTCCTCTGTGTAGAATTAGACATTTCAACTTTTATTTTTTAGAGCCAAAAATGAAGGTTGCAAGTAAATCCTATCTGTTATTTTTTCAATACTGCAATCAAGAGAATATTGTTGTACTCAGGACAGTGGTTTGTGGTTAGGGTGGTTAGTGGTTAGTCGTTTGGGTAGTTTGTTGTTAGGATGGTTAGTGGTTAAGGTGGTTAGTGGTTAGGGTGGTTAGTGGTTAGGGTGGTTAGGGTGGTTAGTGGTTAGGGTGGTTAGTGGTTAGTGGTTTGGGTAGTTAGTTGTTAGGATGGTTAGTGGTTAAGGTGGTTAGTGGTTAGGGTGGTTAGTGGTTAGGGTGGTTAGTGGTTAGGGTTAGTGATTAGGGTTAGGGTGGTTAGTGGTTAGGGTTAGGGTGGTCTTCCTGTGGGCATCCTGGAGCAAGATGTCTAACCCTCACCTGCTCTTTATAACCTGTCTTGGCAAAGAGACATTCACTGTAAGCACCTTTATCCAAAGGTACAGCAATCCTTTAGATACAGACTGAGCACGTTCACTCTAAGCTAATAGATGGCTACACTGCAGACCATTCTAGAACTCTCCTGCTACCGTAGTATTGTGCTATGCCGTACCTCCTAGATTCTGAACTATCTGAGGCAGGTAATAGAGCTGGAAAGCAGTTGGTTAACTGCGGATGGGGAAAGGTTGCCCAGCTGGACCGGTCCTTGACCAAAACCTTGAGTCTCAGGACGGTCGGTGCTCTGATCCCCAACCTCCCGGGCAGAAATATAGAGAAAAGAAAAGCAGAACAGAACTGTTGAATGAAGTGATTGTTAGAGCTCAGGATAACCAATTCTTCACACATTCACTGCTCTGCCATCGGGGCGACCGTCACACCGTGTCCACACGTCTCCTGAGCGCCGCCTCCCCCCATGCACTCGCCCTAACCCTGTAGAGAGAGAGAGAGAGAGAGAGAGAGAGAGAGAGAGAGAGAGAGAGAGAGAGAGAGAGAGAGAGAGAGAGAGAGAGAGAGAGAGAGAGAGAGAGAGAGAGAGAGAGAGAGAGAGAGAGAGAGAGACAGCATTAGGGAGAAGGAGAACATTAGAGAGAGAGAGAGAGAGAGAGAGAGAGAGAGAGAGAGAGAGAGAGAGAGAGAGAGAGAGAGAGAGAGAGAGAGAGAGAGAGAGAGAGAGAGAGAGAGAGAGAGAGAGAGAGAGAGAGAGAGAGAGAGAGAGAGAGACAGCATTAAGGAGAAGGAGAACATTAAAGAGAGAGAGAGAGAGAGAGGAGAATCGCAAATGACGGACAGAAATCTAAAGAGAGAGGGGGAGAGACTACGGGACGGAGGGATGAGGGGGAGTAACAGAGAGGGAGAGACAGACAGAGAGATAAATTAGGGAGAGCGAGAGAAAGTGAGAGGCAAAGAGAGAGAGAGACAGACAGACAGACACACAGACAGAGAGAGATAAATTAGATAGAGCCATAGAGAGAGAGAGAGAGAGAGGCAGACAGAGAGCGAGTGACAGGAGTGCTTTGCCCTTCATGATCATTAGAAGCAGTGTGATATTCTGTGGATTGTCCAATGCTGCGTGTAATGGAGGCTGCGTGTACCTTCAGCCCACAGCCACAGGGAACCACGGGGGGCAGAAGTGTCGTCCACGGCGGGAAGTAGTGGGTTGTGTGCGTGGATCCTGTTTAATATGCTACGCACTCTGGCTGTAAGCAGGTTTAAGACCATGCCCTAGTCCGCTAACTGCAATCCGAATATAAGGTCACGATGGTTCAGTTGAAGCGTACTGATTGACAGTAGGCATACAATACTGGCTCTTTTTATTCTGGCTACTTTTAGTTTTAGTATATTTTTTAAGTTTTCTTTACAGCTATTGTCATGTAATGATCTGTTATCATTACATGTATGTAATGATAACAGATCATTCCATACATGTAATGATCTGTTATCATTACATGTATGTAATGATAACAGATCATTCCATACATGTAATGATCTGTTATCATTACATGTATGTAATGATAACAGATCATTCCATACATGTAATGGGAACACAAGGCGTGGTGGCAGGGAAGCAGGTGCCCTCACATCTGTCTGGTGGAGGAGTGGATGCTGTTCATACCGTACACACACCTGTACCTGGGAACTAAACACATATAAACACATAACTACACTTATGTGTTTATTAGGGAGTACAAGTTGCTTGTTGATCAATGGCTTTTATAGGAATAATGAAAAGCTTAAATTATAACATATTTTTCTTAGATTTGTATTTATATATATATTATATATATATATTATTTTCCACCACCTCCTGTAAATCACTATACCACATGGCGTGGATAAATGTGTGTCTAAAAATGTTGAGTCTCTCACAATGGCGTCTTGTAACAAAGAAAAGGTCTGGCCAAATGTCATCTCTCTCAGCCTCACTCGGCGCAGCTGGGTCAATACTCAGCTTCTCAGTCTGCTCCTTGTTCAATAGCTAGTCTGATCTGCAGTAGTAGCATGGTGGGGTTGTATAGTCTCAACAAAACCTTGCAACAAACAGGTTTAGTGTAGCTTTCCCCTCATGGAGTGGTCTCAGAGCTCTCTGCTACAGATGTTTTATTGATATCCTTATTTTATGTTCTTGTTATTGTTACTGTTTTCCTTGTTAAGCACTTTGGATTTTGGGTTTCTGCACAGAAAGCGCTGCGTGGTCTTCTGAAAGTGTATTAATGGATTGCTTGAGTACAGCACAGAGTAGAACTCTGTTTATACAAGACTTTCAGAAGTGATTTCAAAATGACAGCATCGTGTTTGTCCTAGAAATAATTCACCGGCACAAGCATGTATGTGGAGCGACCTCATCTTGTCTTAGGAAGGAAATGCATTTGCATTAGTGTCCGCTTTGATGTGGATGCTGATTGATGGAGCTCTCTGTGAATCACATTGTCTGTCTGGACCAGACAAGGATGTCATAATGAGTTGATATGTGGCCTTGCAAATCCCTGTATTGTGTAGAAAGCACTTCAAAGTTGTTCCAGGAAATGCACAAATGAGCACAGGAAATGACTTTGGCCAGAAGATAAAACAAATATGTTCTAGTAGCATTTGTCCTCTAGTTTCATAATGTATTGTTTTCTAGTACTTGGTGGATGACAGTAAACTGTTAAAGAACAACTCTGCAGTGCGGAAATTGAGCTGTTAGCCGTTAGCATGAGGCCATTCTACCTACCGAGGGAATTCTTGCATGTTATTGCGATGGCGGCATAAATTCCTGCAGACACCCGCATGGCCCCTAGTGACAGCATTCACGCCTCTCCGTCCTCGGCCCACATTCACTCAATGTGTTGCATGCTACACCAGAGACAATAAAATAATGGATTTATTTTATGCCAACACCAAGGAGGCATATAACTGGTCCCCTTTTCCTCCCCTGGGAAGACCTGATCATAACCTTCCTGCCTGCAAACAAACCTCTCCCACACTCAGTGGAGAGCCAGGAAGGAGCTCTGAAGGACGGTCTTCATACGTATGGGAAGTGCTTTGTGAGGATCATGGGGATGACATTGACAGTTTCCACCATTGTATAAATGTCAACAGACATAAATGCATTTCTGTGTGGAGAATGCCGTACCCACCGGGACAGAACAAACCCCGGATGGCCCCCGACACTACATGGAATAAGGAGGAGCTGAAGAATCATCATCAGGGAGGGAAGCACAGCTACCAGAGGAAGATGGAGGGTCAGTTGAAGCAGAACAACCTCAGCCGTGTCTGGAGTGTCTGGATGAGCTGAAAGACAGTCTCTGGTTACAAGGAACTCAACTCCGAAAGGGAACGGAAGTGGGTGAATGACCTGAACTTTTGATCAGTCAACAGGCCCTTCCGCTGTCCATCAGCCGGTCATTGTCTGCACCCCCTGTATACTGCTCCACCCTCACCTCCACCCCCTGTATACTGCCCCACCCTCACCTCCACCCCCTGTATACTGCTCCACCCTCACCTCCACCCCCTGTATACTGCCCCACCCTCACCTCCACCCCCTGTATACTGCTCCACCCTCACCTCCACCCCTTGTATACTGCTCCACCCTCACCTCCACCCCCTGTATACTGCCCCACCCTCACCTCCACCCCCTGTATACTGCTACACCCTCACCTCCACCCCCTGTATACTGCTCCACCCTCACCTCCGCCCCCTGTATACTGCTCCACCCTCGCCTCCACCCCCTGTATACTGCTCCACCCTCGCCTCCACCCCCTGTATACTGCCCCACCCTCACCTCCACCCCCTGTATACTGCTCCACCCTCGCCTCCACCCCTCTTCCCACAACGTACCATACAACCCACGATCCTGGGAGACGTTGGAGCGCCCAGGACCACAACCTCACAGCATGGATCCTGGAGCTCATCAGCCGACCACAGAGAGAGGATACAGGTCAGCCGACCACAGAGAGAGGATACAGGTCAGCCGACCACAGAGAGAGAGGATACAGGACTGTGATTCTGACATGATCTGCAGCACAGGGAAACAATCAAGCAATCATCAAGACAAATAAACCATTGAGTCTGTGTACTTAATTATTATATCTTACTTTTCATAATTAAATCTAACAATAGATTTTTTTAAACATGCTCGTGCATTTGTGCTATCCACCATTTGCTGCTGTAACACAAATGGATTCTGTCATCTATTGGAAAGAAACAGAACCACATGACATAAATAACTCACTAAATGACACTTTTCTTCACAGCATATTATTGATTTGAAGGGAACTAAAGTGATACCAAACCGTTAAGGACGTGAGCTGTAGAGCCCGTCCTCATGGCAGGACAGGCGGACCCGACTGGAATCTGCTCCTTTGAGTTCCTCTGGTGGTCAAAGGGAAATAGTCTCAATCAACTTTAAAGACAAATAACACAAAGATAGCAGATCCCGTGGCAGGGCATCTGGTCACATGGTAAGCTGTGTGTGTGTGTGTGTGTGTGTGTGTGTGTGTGTGTGTGTGTGTGTGTGTGTGTGTGTGTGTGAGGGATAAATGCCAGGCGATGGAGACATCCATAAATAGGAGGAGAGCTGCGAGATGAGATGAGAGAATTGATTGGAAAACAAGCTGCAGGCACCAGCGCCCGGTTCAGATCAGCGCTCCGCCCGCCGTGGGATGGAGAGGCGGCCCATTCTGGAGCTAATAAACCGCCCCGGAATGGATGTTGTGCTCGTGAAATAGCTAATCAACAACACAGCCAAACTATTATCGCTGGACCTGCAGCCAAGATGTCCACCTGTCACGCTGTCGTCTGCCGCGAAACCACATCTATGTGTGCACACACACACACACACACACACAGACAGACAGACACACACACACACACAATCATCGTGTACACATGTGGTCTACGATCTTTCTCACACATACACTCTCTCTCTCTACACTCTCTCTCTCTCTCTCTCTCTCTGCCCCTCTCTCTCTCTCTCTCTCTCTCAAACGCACACACAAACGCACACACACACACTGTCACTTTCACACACACACACACACACACACTGTCACTTTCACACACACACACACACACTGTCACTTTCACACACACCATTGACACACATGCAAAGAGAGGGAAAGTAATATAGAAAAAATGAAAAAGAAAACCCCAGCAGACTCCCAGCCAACTGCTGGTGCATCGGACTCCCAGGTGTTCACATCCCAGGTTCATTATGCAATTTGGAAACCACACAGCACACACACACACACACACACACACACACACACACACACACACACACACACACCACACACACACACACCACACACACACACACACACACACACCACACACACACACACACACACACACACACACACACACACACACACACACACACAACACACACACTCTCTCTGCATGTTCCCTGCACATTGAAGTGGCTCTTCAACCACCTGCCTCATCACAAGCCTTCACTGAGTCTGCTCATTCGGAGATCATTTGTCAGTCTTTCATCCATGATTGATCGCAAATTATAGTTGAAAAGTTTGAAAACTGGGTTATGGGTTACGTGTTAATTTAGAAAACATGTGTTTTGCTGTGTTTTGCGCTATTGAAGGTGCCATACACCACGACTATGCTTCTCAGTAATAAATGTTTATCCACTTAGACCTATACAATAGAAACCCATTAGTTCAGTATTCACATCCTTAAGACGGTCTATTTGTTGATCAAGTATTTTTTGTTGTGTATATCCATGATAATATTCATACATGCATGCTGAAAATATATATTTATGTACATTATCTATATACATAATGACATAATGCAGCCTACTGTATATCTATGGAGACAAACTGTAAAACATCCATAAATACTTCCGCTTGTGGCTATAAATGACCGCATTAAGTAATTCACAAATTAAAAACCTTAGAATGCAGATATAAAATATAATGTATATATTAATATAATATAATATAATTGAATGGTGTGTATTGAAATGGTTGATCTCACTCTAGTCCCTCCACCAGATGACATGCATAAATTGTGCAGAATTTTGTCCCTTTTAATCGACAGCGAGGCGATGAACGCTGGAATTCTTTAAAAACGTTTACTTGGGAAATGTGTAATTACGTTGGCATGGTGATTAAACAGCGAGGAGGAGGAGTATGAGGGATGAAGATGAGCTGAAGGTTTGAGGCTTGGGTTCAGTGAAGACATTTCAATCACATATCAAAGACAATCTGTGCTGATCTTCCTTTAAGGGAAAGAGAGGAGCTCGCTCACAGAGTATAATTAATACTATTCGTTTTATAATAAACATTATTTTTGTCCAAGGGATTCAATATGGTAAGCATTAATATTGGTCTGTACATTTTAATATATAAATGCTTAAGGGTTCTATGATGTTCTAAATTGAGTTTGGAGTCTGATTACCCGTTGGTTCTCAATATTAGAATATAGAATATTTTAAATGGTACACGGAACATTTAAAAGAGAAAATCACCTTTACTTTTACAAATAGTCCTCCCTGTTTGTACATAGAGCTCACATTAAGAGAAACTCTCTCTCTCTCTCTCTCTCTCTCTCTCTCTCTCTCTCTCTCTCTCTCTCTCTCTCTCTCTCTCTCTCTCTCTCTCTCTCTCTCTCTCTCTCTCTCTCTCTCTCTCCCCCCCCACCTCTCTCTCTCTCTCTCTCTCTCTCTCTCTCTCTCTCTCTCTCTCTCTCTCTCTCTCTCTCTCTCCTCGTCTCTCTCTCTCTCTCTCTCTCTCTCTCTCTCTCTCTCTCTCTCTCTCTCTCTCTCTCTCTCTCTCTCTCTGGTGGACCACAAACCTAATAAAGACACAGCAGCAGGCCCAAGGCAAAGGTCAAGAACTACGGCCACAAAGTGAATGAAATGACCTTTATTTACCGAGGGCCCCCTGTGGCTCTGGTCCAACGGTGGGAATGACGAGATGTCTTTGGTTTGCAGGTCATTTTATTAAGATCAGGGCCTCTAAGTAGTCAGCTTCCCTTCAACTGCTGCCTTTGATGTGATGTCACACAACGTCTGGCTTCCTATCGGACAGGTCACAGAGAGGACAAGAACACACACACGCACACACACACACACACACACACACACACACACACACACACACACACACACACACACACACACCACACACACACACACACACACACACACACACACACACACACACACACACACACACACACACACACACACACACACACACACACACACACACACACACACACACATAACATATTTCACATCTTCATCTGGCTTCATTATTACTATGGAGTAGATGACATTATCCAAAGTGAATCCACTTTTCATTCAATTTCCCAATGAACCTCATATCCTTGAGGAGCAGGTCCAGGCTAGATGTCCAGATATCGAGCAGACGTTGGGGATTGAACCCAGTGTTTCTGGGGTGGGAGCTGAACACCCCTACCACACAGCAGTAAACCTACCTGAGGAAGTCCTCATCATGGATCTGGAGCGTTATATACCGTCAGATCAACAATACTTCATATATGCTTCAGTTCTTATACTTTTTAGCCTTCCCATCAGGATCCATTGGGAATATGGAGGCTTCAAATGGTTGCTTTTTGATTTGTAAATCGGTCATCAGTTATTGCCAGGTCAATATCTTTACCATGATGTCAGTGTTTTTAATTCCTATTTGTTGGCAAAGCTTAAGACACGGTTACAAAAGAGACCCGTACATTTTGATGTTGTTTTCCTTATGTGAATAAAAAACCTCAGTTATAGTTTGTGTGTATAAATGAAGCCTACAGAATATCAACTCCCTCCTATCCCTCCTCTGTAAATGTGGGAAACCTTCCTGGATTTCCTTTTCAGGAGAAAGTACAATGAATAAATTCATTCATTAAATTCCATGCATATTAATGTCCTCCCAGACTCATTATTTAACAGACAGGAAGTTAAATGATTATTTTAAGGCTTTTTTTAAATCAGTAAACAGGTCATCTCTGGCTCAGCACCCGACTGTGATCCCATATGGAGCGTCCCGTGGGACGCGGGGAAACACGCTCCTTTCTAGTTTGAAACACACAGCGCTAAGCTAGGAGAGAGCTGGAGGTAGGTACCAGTTACAGACATGGACAGATTAGTAAAACTCACAAAGTACACACCATGGTGTACACACACACACCATGGCGTTTACACACACACACACACACACACACACACACACACACACACACACACACACACACACACACACACACACACACACACACACACACACACACACACACACACACACACACACACACACACACACACACACACACACACACACACACACCATGGCGTACACACACACACACGCCATGGCGTACACACACACGCCATGGCGTACACACACACGCCATGGCGTACACACACACACACACACACACACACACAAACACAAACACAAACACACACACACACACCATGGCATACACACACACCACGGCTGTGGCGTTGTCAAGCCTGTAGGCCAGTAGGCGACACAAGGCGGAAGAGGAAGCCATCTCAGAGGAAGCCATCTCAGAGGAAGCCATCTCAGGGGAAGCCATCTCAGAGGAAGCCATCTCAGAGGAAGCCATCTCAGAGGAAGCCATCTCAGGGGAAGCCATCTCAGAGGAAGCCATCTCAGAGGAAGCCATCTCAGGGGAAGCCATCTCAGAGGAAGCCATCTCAGGGTCTCTGGAGGAGCTTTCCTCCTCACACGTATGATCAAAAGGTTTCCTTTTGATGTTTCAATGATCAAACTATCTTGTAGTTTGTTGTAGTTGTCAAGCGTTGTCAGAACACACGTCAGATACAAGATACAAAATACAAGATACAAGATATTTATTCCCGCAGTAAACATCTCAAAATACCATCACAATACCAATACAATACCATCAAAATAATATATACAATAAAAATAAAAATGAACAAAAAAGGACAGCAAAGTGACTGATGATGGTATGTGTTGAATGTGCAAAACGATTTAAAAGCATTTAAAGTGCAGTAGTGCAGCAGCATCGTGAATACAGTGTAGTACAGTAGTTTTAATGAGTCCAGAAAGTCCAGCAAAGTATGTAAGCATAATGTTAATGTTATGAAAATGTTATGATAGTGAAAGTGGCAGCACTCCTATCAGTTCAGTAGGTCACTGCCTGTGGATAAAAGCTATCTTTAAACCTGGTAGTCCTTGCTGTACGGATGCTGAGGAACCGGCGACCAGACGGTAGGAGGAGAAGAGATGGAGCTCAGGGTGGTTGCAGTCCTTTATGATGGACATGGCCTTCTTCCGACATCTGGTCCTACAGATCTCCTCAATGCATGCAAGTGCACACCCGATGATCTTCTATACTGTCCTCACGACCCTCTGGATGGCTTTCTTGTCCCGTTCAGTGGTGTTGCCGTACCACACAGTGACGCCACTCATCAGGACACTCTCTATGGTGCCACGGTAGAAGTTCACCGTTGGCACCGCAGAGCATAGAGGCGCTGGTGTGCATTCTTCAGCATGAACTCTGTGTTGCGGGTCCACGCCAGGTCATCGGAAATCTGTAGCCCAAGGAAACGGAAGCAGCTGACTGGAGTGGGGGCCCCGAAGGCTCCTGAAGTCCACGATGAGCTCCTTGGTCTTGCTGACATTCAGAGCTGTTGTCTTCACACCATCGCCTCAGCTGGACCACCTCATCTATGTTTCATCGCCCTCGCTTATCAAGCTTATTATTATTATTATACAGATTATTGCTGTGTGTGGCAGGACAGTCATGTGTGTACAGCGAGTTCAGCCGGAGACTGAGGCAGCAGCCTTGGGGTGCTCCGGTGTTGAGGACCAGAGGTGATGAGATGTTGTTCCCAATCTTCATCACTTGAGGCCTACCGTCAGGAAGTCCATAATCCAGTTACAGATGGGGGCGCCCAGACCTAGGTCCCTCAGTTTCAGGACCAACATGGAGGGAACGATGGTGTTGAACGCCGAGCTGTAGTCCATGAACAGCAGTGTGACATAGGTGTCCCTCCTGTCTAGGTTCTGCAGGGCCGTGTGTAGTGCCAGGGAGATGGCGTCATCTACAGAACTGAGTGGGTCTAGGGGCTCAGGGATGGAAAAGTTAATACGCGACATTACACGTTTCTCCAGGCACTTCATGGCTATGAGTGTTAAAGCCACTGGACGATAATCATTGAGGCTTGTTACCTTTGTCTTTTTGGGTAACGGCACAATGGTTGTCTCTTTGAAGCACACTGGGATGACAGACTGTTGCAGTGATGCATTGTAGATGTCGGTGAACACAGGAGCCAGCTGGTCGGCGCAGGTCTTGAAGACGCGGGATGGAACTCCGTCTGGGTCAGCTGCCTTCCCTGCCTTCACCCTCCTGAAGATTCTGCGCACCTCGGACTCGGACAGTTGTAGAACGTAGTCCTCTGGGCTGATGTTAGTCGGCTCATGGTCCCTTTCAAAGCGAGCAAAACACTTCTTTAGCTTGTCTGGTAGCTTAGGGTCGTTGTTGGTGACTGCCCCTGAGCTCCCCTTGGAGTTGGAGAGGACCCTCAGACCTTGCCACATACGTCTGGTGTCAGAGCCCCCGAACTGTAATTCCAATTTGTTTTTGTAATCCAATTTACCCTTCTCGATGGCTTTTCTGAGTTCATACTTGGCCTTCTTGTAGTGATCGGAGTCGCCTGTTGTGAAAGCGGTTTAGTATTTAGTATTTAGTTTGTTCCGTATGTCAACATTTATCCATGGTTTGCAGTTCGGGAATGAGCGAACAGACCTGGTCGGTATGCATTCTTCCACTAGCCTGTTAATGTATGCTGTGACATGATCTGCATACACATCAAGGTCAGTGGTCTTGAATAATAATAATAATAATAATACACTCCAGTCAGTGATTTCTAGCCCCCCTGCAGGTGTAGTACGTCATCGTCTGTCCAGCGACGCAAGTTCTTAACAACTGTGGGCGTGGACTTCAACTTCTGCTTGTAATCAGGAAGTAGAAGCACCAAGGGGCCAACAGAAGATAACCACCGGAATGGAAAAAGGGTTTTAGTTGGAGGTACCAGAACTACTTCATACACTTTAGTCCTTACTGAAAAGTTCACTTCCACAGAACAGGTTTGAACAAAAAAGAAGGTTAAAATCCCCTTTGATGAGAATGTGTGTATGTGAGTCATCTTTATCAAGGACGGCTGCTGAGGTTCTGATGTGGATCAAACAGAACAAACAGAGAAGCATTCAACTACTAAATGAACAACCCACTGTTTGCTTCCTGCTTTGGAACATGATCGGAACATTGGATCTTTTTTCCAGAGGATTGGATTGGTGACTTTAAGAGTTTAGATGAGACAAGCCACAGTCAGCTTCTTCAGTTAGTCTTGGTTCTGCTGCTAATATTAATATTGGTATACATATGGTTATTGATGTTAGTATACATCTTATTACTGTTATAAATATTATAATTAATATTATTATTATTATTATTATTATTAATTTACATAATTATAAATAATGATAATCAATAATAATAATAATATATAATTAAAACCTAATAATAAATGACGATTAACGATTTCAATGGAATTCAATTGGTCATCTGAAAGGTTTTCCATCCCCTCCATCATTCATATCCCCTCCATCATCCCCTCATCACACAGTGCCCTCACTGCCCACACACTGAGCACCACAGGAGGAGAACGATGTCCCCCCCCTTAATATATTCTGCTCTTCAGGAGAACCAGGAACCCGGAGGCCTGTTAGTGACGACCGCTGTCTCCTCCTCCTCCTCCTCCTCCTCCTCCTCCTCCTCCTCCTCCTCCTCCTCCTCCTCCTCCTCCTCTTCCCGCCTGTCGAAGTGTCAGTTTAGTCGCTAGACTGATTCCAAGGCATCCATTTTCTGGCACAAGTCTCTGGGGATCTGATATGGCAGTGATGAGGAGGGAGGGGTGGGGGGGGGGGGATGGAGGCTCTGATGGAGGCTCTGATGGAGGCTCTGATGGAGGCTCTGATGGAGGCTCTGATGGAGGCTCTGATGGAGGCTCTGATGGAGGCTCT
>CM051015.1:24075831-24078331 GCA_027704905.1 Muraenolepis orangiensis
GGGGTGAAAAAAGAAAGAAGATAGGGCGGGGCGAGAGGAGGAGAGAGATGCAGAGCGAGAGGATAGAGATAGATAGAGAAATATATGAGCGAGAGCTCATCTCTAAAGGTGCGGGGGGGAGGTATAAAAAAAAAAGGGGAGAGAGAGATAAGAAGAGAGTGAAGAGAGAGTAAAAAAAGATAGAAGATCATTGCTTTAATACTACGACCGATCTCATAATTCTCTTCGCACTGTCTAACGCCCACATAACAAACTCTCTCCTCTCGCTCTCTCCTCTGGACCACCCGTCACCCCCCCTCTCCCTTCTACCACTAATCGCGCATAGTCACTGTCTAACCCACACATCTCTCTCTCTCTCTCTCTCTCTCTCTCTCTCTCTCTCTCTCTCTCTCTCTCTCTCTCTCTCTCTCTCTCTCTCTCTCTCTCTCTCTCTCTCTCTCTCTCTCACTGTCTAACCCACACATCTCTCTCTCTCTCTCTCTCACTGTCTAACCCACACAACTCTCTCTCTCTCTCTCTCTCTCTCTCTCTCTCTCTCTCTCTCTCTCTCTCTCTCTCTCTCTCTCTCTCTCTCTCTCTCTCTCTCTCTCTCTCTCTCTCTCTCTCTCTCTCTCTCTCTCTCTCTCTCACTGTCTAACCCACACATCTCTCTCTCTCTCTCTCTCTCTCTCTCACTGTCTAACCCACACAACTCTCTCTCTCTCTCTCACTGTCTAACCCACACATCTCTCTCTCTCTCTCTCTCTCTCTCTCTCTCTCTCTCTCTCTCTCTCTCTCTCTCTCTCTCTCTCTCTCGCTCTCTCTCACTGTCTAACCCACACATCTCTCTCTCTCTCTCTCTCACTGTCTAACCCACACAATCTCTCTCTCTCTCTCTCTCTCTCTCTCTCTCTCTCTCTCTCTCTCTCTCTCTCTCTCTCTCTCTCTCTCTCTCTCACTGTCTAACCCACACATCTCTCTCTCTCTCTCTCTCTCTCTCTCTCTCTCTCTCTCTCTCTCTCTCTCTCTCTCTCTCTCTCTCTCTCTCTCTCTCTCTCTCTCTCTCTCTCTCTCTCTCTCTCTCTCTCTCTCACTGTCTAACCCACACATCTCTCTCTCTCTCTCTCACTGTCAAGTCAAGTCAAGTCAAGTTTATTGTCACTTCACAGTTTACAGTTTAGTATAAAGCAGTGATGTGAAATTCTTGTGTGCAATACCCGACGACAGACAGCAGTTATAGAATAAGATAAAATAAAAATAGATAAAAATAGATAAAAATAGAATAAAAAATAGAATAAAAAATAGAAGGAATATAAAATAAAAATAAAAAAATGCAATTTATAAAATGCAAAAATCAGCACAGAAAAGAGCAATATATATATATAAATCAATGTAATAAAATATACATTGTTATATGTTATACGCCCTTGTTCAGCAGCCTGATGGCCTGACTGTGGAAGCTATCTCTAAGCCTATTTGTACGACACTTGATACTGCGGTATCGCCTGCCTGACGGTAATAGTGAGTAAAGTTCGTGGCTGGGGTGGGCAATGTCTTTTATAATTCTTTTGGCCTTGGCCACGCACCGCTGGTTGTAAATGTCCAGGAGGGAGGGGAGCTCACCTCCAACGATATACTGGGCCGTCCGCACCACCCTTTGAAGCGCTCTGCGCTCGAGTGCCGTGCAGTTCCCGTACCAGGCGGTGATACACCCTGTCAGAACACTCTCGATGGTGCCGTTGTAGAATGTTCTCAGGATGCGGGGGCCCATGCTGAATTTCTTCAGACGCCTGAGAAAATACAGGCGTTGTTGGGCCTTTTTCACCACGTGTGTGGTGTGCGTGGACCATGTGAGGTCCTCGGAGATGTGCACGCCGAGGAACTTGAAGCTGCTGACCCTCTCTACTGCAACGCCGTCGATGGAGATAGGGCTGTGCTCTCCCCTCTGCCTCCTGAAGTCCACGATCAGCTCCTTGGTCTTCTTGACGTTGAGGGCGAGGCTGTTCTCCTGGCACCACTGCTCCAGCGATCCGACCTCCTCCCTGTAGGCTGTCTCGTCGTCGCCGGCGATCAGGCCCATCACTGTCGTGTCGTCAGCAAACTTGACGATGACGTTGGAGCTGTGCATAGCCATGCAGTCGTGGGTGTAGAGGGAGTAGAGGAGAGGGCTCAGCACGCATCCCTGGGGGGCTCCCGTGTTGAGGGTCAGTGGCTCTGATGTGGTGCTGCCCATCCTCACCACCTGGCGGCGGTCCGACAGGAGGTTCAGTATCCAGCTGCACATGGATGGGGGTACGCCTAGGCCTCTCAGCTTGGTGTCGAGCTTGGCAGGAACTATTGTGTTGAATGCTGAGCTGTAGTCCACAAACAGCATTCGCACATAACAGTTCTTCCCCTCCAAGTGGGAAAGGGCAGTGTGGAGGGCCATGGCAATTGCGTCGTCCGTGGATCTATTTTGACGATATGCAAATTGCCATGGGTCCAGCGTGGTAGGTAACACGGAGCAAATAAAGTCCTTGAC
>CM051015.1:24090831-24095831 GCA_027704905.1 Muraenolepis orangiensis
TACACTATCATAACATGTCATTAACATTACACTATCATAACATGTCATTAACATTACACTATCATAACATGTCATTAACATTACACTATCATAACATGTCATTAACATTAGACTATCATAACATGTCATTAACATTACACTATCATAACATGTCATTTACATTACACTATCATAACATGTCATTAACATTACACTATCATAACATGTCATTAACATTACTCTGTCATACTGAGCTGGACTCTCTGGACTCATTCCAGTTACTGCTCTGTACTGCACTGTATTCATGAGGCTGCTGTTTAATCAGTCACCACAATAAATAGCGATGATAAACCTTCTATTTGAAGGCGTCTCCTCCATGTGTCCTAACGGTGTAGGATCCTACTGCCCTGTGTGTCCTCTGGGATAATCATGTGTTTTCAACATGATGTTTCTCTGTACTTTTTGCCTATAAAACATTTATCTGATAAGCTATTAAAGCAATGATGCAGATTGAATGTGAGCCTTTGGCCGGAATCACATTTATTGCGTGTATCCAATAAAAATAAATGAACCTAAACTTGGTTTGGTTTTTGGCCCATTGCTCTACTTGTAGTTGAAATATTTGAGTGACTGCTGTGTGTGAGTGCTGTAAGGCTGTTTTAACTCACTGTTTCAACGGTCAGGGCTTGGAACTGTGGGATTGTTTCAAGGTGTGAACTTTTTTTATGGTCTTTATCTTACCTTACCAGGTCCACTCTTCTCCTCATGCATCATGTGCTCTAGACCTCATGCATCATGTGCTCTAGACCTCATGCATCATGTCCTCTAGACCTCATGCATCATGTGCTCTAGACCAGGACCTCATGCATCATGTCCTCTAGACCTCATGCATCATGTCCTCTAGACCTCATGCATCATGTCCTCTAGACCTCATGCATCATGTCCTCTAGACCAGGACCTCATGCATCATGTCCTCTAGACCTCATGCATCATGTGCTCTAGACCAGGACCTCATGCATCATGTCCTCTAGACCAGGACCTCATGCATCATGTCCTCTAGACCTCATGCATCATGTCCTCTAGACCTCATGCATCATGTCCTCTAGACCTCATGCATCATGTCCTCTAGACCTCATGCATCATGTGCTCTAGACCTCATGCATCATGTGCTCTAGACCAGGACCTCATGCATCATGTCCTCTAGACCTCATGCATCATGTCCTCTAGACCTCATGCATCATGTGCTCTAGACCAGGACCTCATGCATCATGTCCTCTAGACCTCATGCATCATGTGCTCTAGACCAGGACCTCATGCATCATGTCCTCTAGACCTCATGCATCATGTGCTCTAGACCAGGACCTCATGCATCATGTCTCATGCACCATGTCCTCTAGACCAGGACCTCATGCACCATGTCCTCTAGACCTCATGCATCATGTCCTCTAGACCTCATCCATCATGTCCTCTAGACCAGGACCTCATGCACCATGTCCTCTAGACCAGGACCTCATGTACCATGTCCTCTAGACCAGGACCTCATGCATCATGTCCTCTAGACCTCATGCATCATGTCCTCTAGACCTCATGCACCATGTCCTCTAGACCTCATGCATTATGCATTATGTTATCTAGACATAATCCAGATGTGACATGATGCATCATCTAGATGCATCATGTGTCATGCATCATGTCCTCTAGACCTCATGCATCATGTCTTCTAGACCTCATGCATCATGTCCTCTAGACCTCATGCATCATGTCCTCTAGACCTCATGCATCATGTCCTCTAGACCTCATGCATCATGTCTCATGCATCATGTCTTCTAGACCTCATGCATCATGTCCTCTAGACCTCATGCATCATGTCTCATGCATCATGTCCTCTAGACCTCATGGATCATGTCCTCTTGACCTCATGCATCACGTCTCATGCATCTTGTCTAGACCAGGACCTCATGCATTCTACTCTAAGTAGGCATTCCATTGCACTTGATGGTAATACAAATGGCAATAAAACCTCTTGAATGTTGCATAATTTCCTCATCTGAAACCCAGTAGAGCTGCAGGGCGATGCAGAAGAAAGCTCCTAAAATATGAATCCATTAATCCTCATCATGTGGATGAGGGACACCCTCATTATATCCATCCATCCACCATATGGCTGATGACAGTCAGCCAGGGTTGGGTTTGCTCATTGGCACATGCTGCTTATGGTGATCAGTGTTAATGCTCATCAATAATATAGATGTATCGCTGTGTGCCCTGATATGGAGATGAGATGAGTTTAACCCACACTAGAGTTATTGGTGTACTCCCATAAGGCAATATTATTATTATTTATTTTTATTTTTGTATATTTCCACAGCCAATGTCAATACACTTGATGTCTTCTATTATTGCGTTTCTCCCAAATATTCCTTATTTTTTGTGTGACTGGATATATTGAGACTGTAGTTGTGACTAGTATTTCAGTGTGCTTTGCAAAGTATTACATATTGGATCACATCGTCTATTAAATTAAGATTTCTCTGCTGCCAAAAAGACAATAATTAAAGAAAACAGCAAATAAAATCGGAATGAATGTCGGCCTGCGTCCACGTCTGTGAAAACAAACCCGATGGCTGCCATGAGTTCTACCCTCAGTGGAAAATGCAATAGTTTCAGATGGTTTGGGCATTAAATGTGAATTTTTTTCATTATCTTTGTTTAAGATTCAAGATTACTTATTACATTTTTTTTTGGTTTGTTTCCATAATGTAACAAGTCCAATGGAATGCATACTCCCTATTCCCTCCCACAGTATGAATTTCCTACAACAATACAATACAAAATGCGTAGTATGTGTATGTGTGTATGTATACATGTATAAGCTAAACTATGAGGTTTAGTTTGTTAGTTATTACAAATTGTTGCTATGGTGTGTGCTATGGACGATGCTATCACTGAGACCATGAGCTTGCATGTGGTTTGAATCATTGTCTTTGCGTTATCTCAGCTGATATGTTGTGTGTTGTTTAATGTTACTGTTTGATGAGGTTCTTAGAGTGAGAGAGATTAGGTATTTATTTGGATTTGGGAATGTTAATATCTCACTCACTCCCAAGGGTTCTAGACCATTGACATACTGTATGTCTAATGCTGAGTTCATAGGTCATCATTTATGATTTCCTACTATGGAATACATAGCTTGTAGTGATTGGTTGTAACCCCAGTATAAATGAGAAGGACACGCCTCCAGCGGTCCTCTCTAAAGATGACAGCCAGCGTTACGTTCTACGTTGTTCAAATAAAGAACTGGAGCTTCCGTAAGTTTTCCGTGTGGATTCCAATTCTACTTAAACCTAGTTATGAACACTTTATTGTGATAATACACAACAGTGAACTTGGAGTTCCTAGTTGGGAAACCCTGAGTTCAAGCCCCCTCGTTCAAGCCCCCACACCAATGAGCACCAAGAAGTAGTTGAGTAAACCCACACAATTAATAGTTTATGTTGCTATTAGCTGTTTTAAGCGTACTTTGTAAGGAAGAGACTGGGAGGAGAGCCGCTGCTCCTTGGCCTAGAAAGGAGCCAGTTGAGGTGGTTCATCTAGTGAGGATGCTTCCTGGTTGCCTCCCGAGGGAGGTTTACCAGGCACGTCCAGCTGAGAGGAGACCACGGGGCAGACCAAGGTCCAGGTGGGAGGAGGAGACCAGGGGGCAGATCAAGGTCCAAGTTGGAGGAGGAGACCAGGGGGCAGACCAAGGTCCAGGTGGGAGGAGGAGACCACGGGGCAGACCAAGGTCCAGGTGGGAGGAGGAGACCACGGGGCAGACCGAGGTACAGGTGGGAGGAGGAGACCACGGGGCAGACCGAGGTCCAGGTGGGAGGAGACCACGGGGCAGACCAAGGTACAGGTGGGAGGAGACCATGGGGCAGACCAAGGTCCAGGTGGGAGGAGACCACGGGGCAGACCGAGGTCCAGGTGGGAGGAGGAGACCACGGGGCAGACCAAGGTCCAGGTGGGAGGTGATGATTTAATCTCCACGCTGACCTGGGAACGGGAGAGGGATGTTTGGAGTCCCCTGCTGGAGCTGCTACCTTTGCGACCAGACCCAAATAAGAGGGAGACAGTGGATGGATGGACAATTAAAGCTATCAATATGTACCATTTGAATTATTTTAACCTGTCCAGCTGGCCCCTCTAACCCGGCACAGTTGTAGATCATTGTTGTGTGTTCAAGGTGTGTGTGTGTGTGTGTGTGTGTGTGTGTGTGTGGTGTGGGTGTATGTGTGTGTGTGTGGTGGTGTGTGTGGTGTGTGTGTGGTGTGTGTGTGGTGTGTGTGTGGTGTGTGTGTGGTGTTTGTGTGTCACGCATTACCCAAGCAGGCACGGATCGTTAACCTCACACAAGTGACTTCAGAGCACATGTTCAAAGCAGTGTGTAAGAAGTTGGCCAAGAGTGTGTTTTTTAAAAGTCACTCTCAGCTTGTTTTCATCCTCCACCGACGACATCCAGTCAGCTCCTAGATGTACTGAACACACAGGCAGGGGTCACAGGGTCACACAGGCAGGGGTCACAGGGTCACACAGGCAGGGGTCACAGGGTCACACAGGCAGGGGTCACAGGGTCACACAGGCAGGGGTCACAGGGTCACACAGGCAGGGGTCACAGGGTCACACAGGCAAGGATAACAGGGTCATACAGGGAGCACACGTCCCGTGGTTTTCCATCTGTGACTCCAACAAGAAGCAGACTCCCACAGTTTAGACGGAGGCATGCAGAGCGCCGATGGAAGTGCGTTTTCGTTTCAAAGACGACTTAAATCAGTTTTGAGCAGAAATGTTAAAACATGATTGAATCATTTTGTGACACGACGGCGTGCGATGGTCCTGTGTGTTTCCTCTCCTCTTCCCCACACTGGAACATGTGCCTCACATCCTGTTCAACTGTCGCTGTTTATCCCACTCAGCTGATTTGGTTTGGCTTCAAACACAACACAACAACAACACAACACAACACTTCACAACACAACACT
>CM051015.1:24100831-24117847 GCA_027704905.1 Muraenolepis orangiensis
ACACACACACACACACACACACACACACACACACACACACACACACACACACACACACACACACACACACACACACACACACACACACACAGTAATAGGTGGATTAACAAATACAGAGCTGTATTTTGTTTTCAAGGTTAAAACGTTTTAACCTTGTTCAATTACGTGTTAAACACGTAATTTTCTACCTCAGTTCTGGCCCAAAACCCCAGTGAATATTGAATTGTAATACTGTCCCTGAAAAGGTTATGATTTAAGAATGGTTATTGTCATTATTATTTCCCCTCGTCAGGGAAAAAGAGCATAATTGCGCTTAATCACTCAAACCTATTTCACCTCCAGATGGTCGACTCAGGCGATGACCTCCATCTTGGATCTTGGAGCCTTAAAGTGAGACACACACTATAATAAGAGGAGAGAGAGAGAGAGAGAGAGAGAGAGAGAGAGAGAGAGAGAGAGAGAGAGAGAGAGAGAGAGAGAGACTCTAGGACCAGAATATCAAACAGCCCGAGGCAAAAGGAAGAGGCTCATGAAGGTCACAGCCAAAGAGTCTTAAGACGTCTCTGAGCTCTGAGGAGCCTCCAGACCTGAGCTCTGAGGAGCCTCCAGACCTGAGCTCTGAGGAGCCTCCAGACCTGAGCTCTGAGGAGCCTCCAGACCTGAGCTCTGAGGAGCCTCCAGCCTTCACCTCAGACGTGATACGGACAGTGCGCTGACCGCGCAACATTCCAGCACATGGAAGCAGGCTACCTGGTATGTGTCTCCTAGGCGCCTAGGGCTCGGTGCCTGCTGAGGACCTTTTGAGAAACTGGTTTGTCCACGCAGCAGTGATGAAGAGCGTGATGATGATGATGAAGGTGGGAAGACAGACCCCCTGCAGACCCCATGACTAACCCACCCCTCTCCCACGGACTCTCAAAGGAGCAACAATATGACTCAGTGATGTCATGTGTGTGTGTGTGTGTGTGTGTGTGTGTGTGTGTGTGTGTGTGTGTGTGTGTGTGTGTGTGTGTGTGTGTGTGTGTGTGTGTGTGTGTGTGTGTGTGTACATCCAGAATGGAAAGAGAAGGACAGTTGGACTTGTGGTTTGTGGGTGGAGAGCCAAGAGTTAAAACTATGAACACTACTTCATAATAATAATAATAATAATAATAATAATAATGTAATGTACTCTCCTCAGCAGCCTGTGAGCTGCGTGTTACGGGAGGCGGTGAAAAGGTCTTTTCAGGGAAGATGTTTGATTTGTGTTGTTTGTGGTTTGTCTGTTTGTTGGTAGGATGATAAATCCCAGTCCTGTAAACGTCCGTTTGGGTTTATAATTGATTATCTTTCCTCCCTAGCGCCCTCAGACAAACGTTACAGGACGTATGGTTGTGATGTACTCTGAGACCATTCAGTGGTCTCTGTCTGTGTTGAGGGTGTTAGGGTGTTTAAAGGTTTCTTCAGGTCCGAGCGTCCGCGGCTGGAAGGAATCCCTTTTAAAACCAGGTTCTTAGCCTGCTGTTTGTGGTGTTACTAAAGGGTTTATGAAATGTGCCCAAAGTCTCTATAATGATGTCATTAATATGCTCCTGAAGATAAAGATTATGTGTACCTGTGAAAGCACAGGGTTACTTAGTAGTACTAGTACTAAGGTACTAAGGTAATAAGGTTTTAAGGTACTAAGGTACTAAGGTATTAAGGGACGAAGGTACTAAGGGACGAAGGAACTCAGGGGACGACTAAGGGACTATGGTACTAAGGGACGAACGGACTTAGTCAAGTCAAGTTTATTGTCACTTCACAGTTTACAGTTTAGTATAAAGCAGTGATGTGAAAATCTTGTGTGCAATACCCGACGACAGACAGCAGTTATAAAATAAGATAAAAATAGATAAAAATAGAATAAAAAATAGAATAAAGAATATAAAATAAAAATAAAAAATGCAATTTATAAAATGCAAAAATCAGCACAGAAAAGAGCAATATATATATATAAATCAATGTAATAAAATATACATTGTTATATGTTATACGCCCTTGTTCAGCAGCCTGATGGCCTGACTGTGGAAGCTATCTCTAAGCCTATTTGTACGACACTTGATACTGCGGTATCGCCTGCCTGACGGTAATAGTGAGTACAGTTCGTGGCTGGGGTGGGCAATGTCTTTATGATGCGTTTGGCCTTGGCCACGCACCGCTGGTTGTAAATGACCAGGAGGGAGGGGAGCTCACCTCCAACGATATACTGGGCCGTCCGCACCACCCTTTGAAGCGCTCTGCGCTCGAGTGCAGTGCAGTTCCCGTACCAGGCGGTGATACACCCTGTAAGAACACTCTCGATGGTGCCGTTGTAGAATGTTCTCAGGATGCGGGGGCCCATGCTGAATTTCTTCAGACGCCTGAGAAAATACAGGCGTTGTTGGGCCCTTTTCACCACGTGTGTGGTGTGCGTGGACCATGTGAGGTCCTCGGAGATGTGCACGCCGAGGAACTTGAAGCTGCTGACCCTCTCTACTGCAACGCCGTCGATGGAGATAGGGCTGTGCTCTCCCCTCTGCCTCCTGAAGTCCACGATCAGCTCCTTGGTCTTCTTGACGTTGAGGGCGAGGCTGTTCTCCTGGCACCACTGCTCCAGCGATCCGACCTCCTCCCTGTAGGCTGTCTCGTCGTCGCCGGCGATCAGGCCCATCACTGTCGTGTCGTCAGCAAACTTGACGATGACGTTGGAGCTGTGCATAGCCATGCAGTCGTGGGTGTAGAGGGAGTAGAGGAGAGGGCTCAGCACGCATCCCTGGGGGGCTCCCGTGTTGAGGGTCAGTGGCTCGTGTGCTGCCCATCCTCACCACCTGGCGGCGGTCCGACAGGAGGTCCAGTATCCAGCTGCACATGGATGGGGGTACGCCTAGACCTCTCAGCTTGGTGTCGAGCTTGGCAGGAACTATTGTGTTGAATGCTGAGCTGTAGTCCACAAACAGCATTCGCACATAACAGTTCTTCCCCTCCAGGTGGGAAAGGGCAGTGTGGAGGGCCATGGCAATTGCGTCGTCCGTGGATCTATTTTGACGATATGCAAATTGCCATTAGGGGACAACTAAGGGACTAAGGGACTAAGGTACTAAGGTACTAATGTACTAAGGGACTAAGGGACGAAGGTACTAAGGGATGAAGGAACTCAGGGGACGACTAAGGGACTAAGGTACTAAGGTACTAAGGGACGAAGGTACTAAGGAACGAACGGACTTAGGGGACAACTAAGGGTCTAAGGGACTAAGGTATTAAGGGACTAAGGGACTAAGGGACTAAGGTACTAAGGTACTAATGTACTAAGGGACTAAGGGACGAAGGTACTAAGGAACTAAGGAACTAAGGGACTAAGGGACTAAGGGACTAAGGTACTAAGGTACTAATGTACTAAGGGACTAAGGGACAAAGGTACTAAGGGATGAAGGAACTCAGGGGACGACTAAGGGACTAAGGTACTAAGGTACTAAGGGACGAAGGTACTAAGGAACGAACGGACTTAGGGGACAACTAAGGGTCTAAGGGACTAAGGTATTAAGGGACTAAGGGACTAAGGGACTAAGGTACTAATGTACTAAGGGACTAAGGGACGAAGGTACTAAGGAACTAAGGAACTAAGGGACTAAGGGACTAAGGGACCATCCGGGATCAGTCATCACAATGGGAGCATTTTAATGTCTTCATTGTGATTTCTGGTGATTAGGTCCCTATTAAGAGATCCATGTGCTCCAGTCCTCATTATAAACTCTATTTCCGGTGGTTATTCCAGTAGATATAGCCCTCTTTAAGACGCTTCCTCATTATCCAATAATGAATGTCAGCGTTAATATCGCTTGACAACCTTAGCGAACAGTAATTGGACCTGACTTGCATGAGCACTGAGGCTACAGCTCTAAAGGCTAACCCAATACTCTTAGTGCTTTAGCAACTAACTGTTTCCTCTTCTTTTCAGTTTCTCTCTCTCTCTCTCTCTCTCTCTCTCTCTCTCTCGCTCTCTCTCTCTCTCTCTCTCTCTCTCTCTCTCTCTCTCTCTCTCTCTCTCTCTCTCTCTCCTCTCTCTCTCTCTCTCTCTCTCTCTCTCTCTCTCTCTCTCTCTCTCTCTCTCTCTCTCTCTCCAAGGTATTCCATAGATTTTTCCAAGGTATTCCATAGATTTCAGTTACTTTATGAAGTGAACTCCTACCAGCTTCTCTGCATGACAACAAATAATACATATCAAAAATAAATAATACTGCAGTAGTTATCAAATGTAACACATGTTACATTTGATAACTCAGCTCGCTGTCATCACAGAGGTCAACAGGTTCACCTCTCCAGGTCCAGACACAAAGACTACAGCAAGCAGCTGAGATACCAGTCTATATATCAGAGATACAGTCTATATATCAGAGATACAGTCTATATATCAGATATACAGTCTATATATCAGAGATACAGTCTATATATCAGAGATACAGTCTATATTTCTGAGATACCAGTCTATATATCAGAGATACAGTCTATATATCAGAGATACAGTCTATATATCAGAGATACAGTCTATATATCTGAGATACCAGTCTACATATCAGAGATACAGTCTATATATCAGAGATACACTCTATATATCAGAGATAAAGTCTATATATCAGAGATACACTCTATATATCTGAGATACCAGTCTATATATCAGAGATACAGTCTATATATCAGAGATACACTCTATATATCAGAGATACACTCTATATATCTGAGATACCAGTCTATATATCAGAGATACAGTCTATATATCAGAGATACAGTCTATATATCTGAGATACCAGTCTATATATCAGAGATACAGTCTATATATCAGAGATACAGTCTATATATCAGAGATACACTCTATATATCTGAGATACCAGTCTATATATCAGAGATACAGTCTATATATCAGAGATACACTCTATATATCAGAGATACAGTCTATATATCAGAGATACAGTCTATATATCAGAGATACCAGTCTATAAATCAGATATACCAAGCTATATATCAGAGATACCAGTCTATATATCTGAGATACTGTCACGGCCGGGTGTAGGTGGGACCCAAAAGCAGGGAGAACAGACGTCAGATGGAACACGTGCTTTAATGTCGGATCCAAGGCAGAGGTACAGACAGGGCACATCCAAAACGTCAAGGCAAGCAGAGGTCGGTAACAGGTAGTCGAGGGTTGAGGCAGAGGTACAAAAACGCAAAGCAAAAAACAAGGTTGTTATCCAGGCGAGGGTCAGAACACGGAGGATCAATAGGCAGAACAACAATGAATTTAGCTTGATACGAACGTGAGGCTTTCTGAAAATCGACATCGCAGATCCAGGAATCCAGCGGAGATCCAGGACTAGGAGCGTGAAGAGCTGGGTTGGATCATGACAATACCCCTCCCTCTACGGACGTCACCTGACGTCCTAAGCATGGCATCTGGATGTCTCCGGTGAAACTCCAAGACGAGGGTTTGGTCCAAAAACGTGCCTGGCAGGCACCCAGTGTCACGACGGTGTGTGGTGAGGTTGGACCCAGAACGCAGGCGGAGACCAGGAAAGGAAGAACAGGGGTTTTATTAATGGCACAAAACACAATAGATGGTTATCCCCCAGGACCGACGAGGGAGCTGGGACCGGGAGATCGAGGTGCGTCAAGCCGACAGGTAGAAGACGTAGGGATCGTTGGGGACAGGCGATGGTCAGGTTACCGAGAGGTCAAGGTGCGTCAAGCCGACAGGTAGAAGACGTAGGGATCGTTGGGGACAGGCGATGGTCAGGTTACCGGGAGGTCGAGGTGCGTCGTGCCGACAGGTAGTAGGCGAACGGATCGTTGGGGACAGGCGATGGTCAGGTTACCGGGAGGTCGAGGTGCGTCGTACCGACAGGTAGATGACGGGCGGAACTCCGGGGACCGACGAGGGGCTGGAACAGCAGACGGGCGGGCTATCTCTCCGATAGTCCGTAGCAGGGTGATCAGAACCAGGGATGAATGTCACCTGGGGACTGGTAGCGTACCGGTTACACCTAGTACGAACGAGCGACGTCTCTCACTGACGCCGCTGTATAAATAGCCCCCAGGTGAGATCAATGGCAATTAGCCACGGTAATGGTTGGCAGGTGCGTGTGTGTGCGCCTCTAGTGCACGCGGCCCTGGCAACGCCCCCCTGTCAACCACCGTAACCGTGACACCCAGCTTCTCTCCTCTGGTCCGTAACCCTCCCAGTCGACCAGGTATTGAAGGCCACGCCCCCAGCGTCGCACCTTGAGCAGCATGACGCACCTTGACCGTGAACGCCTCTCCTCCATCGATGATCCTAGGCAGTGGAGGAGGGAGAGGAGGGGGGGGACAAGGGACTAGACAACACAGGTTTTATTTGTGACACATGGAATGACGGGTGAATGCGGCGCATAGACAGGGGAAGAGTCAGCCTGATCAAGCATGGATTAATGATCTTGGAAATTGGGAAAGGATACCGATGAACCTAGGCGCTAGTTTTACAGAGGTCACCTTGAGGGGAATGTGCCTGGTGGACAACATCACCCCCTGACCCGGCTGGTAGCGCGGAGCAGCTGTGCGGCGACGGTCAGCCTGCGCCTTATACACACAGAGACGACTGCCGTAGCACCCTCCTTGGCTCTGATCCAGGTCCTCCCACAGCGCTGAATGAACCACTGGGCTGAGGATACTGCCACTTCCTCCTCTTGGGATGGGAAGAGGGGAGGTTGGTAGCCAGCACTGGAACGGTGGCAGTCCTGTAGCGGAGGAGGGCAGGTAATTATGGGCGTACTCCACCCATGGTAACATCCTTGACCAGGCTGGTGACGTTAGCAGACGACATGCAGCGCAAGGCCACCTCCAGCTTCTGGTTCGTCCTCTCTGTCTGGCCGATGGTCTGGGGGTGATATCAGCGAGGAGGCAGGATCGTCTTGTCATTTATCGGGGGAAAAAACTCGGGAGAGTGCATCAGGCTTAGTGTTCTTAGAACCAGGGCGATAAGATAATGAAAAATTTAAACGAGAGAAAAAACAGTGCCCATCTGGCTTGACGAGAGTTTAACCTCTTAGCAGATTTGATGTACTCCAGATTACGGTGATTACGTCTCGGATCCACCTCCACCACAAACTGAAGGTCAGGGTCTGGGATAGTCAGGACCGGTGCGGATGTGAAGCGTGACTTGAGCACCACAAACGCCTCCTCAGCCAATCTACTCCAGGTGAACGGCAGCTTGACAGATGTGAGGTGTTGAATGCCGTCTTCCATCCGTCTCGAACCCTGACTAGATGGTAGGCATTGCGTAGATCCAGCTTGGTGAAACATCTGGCCCCTTGGAGTAACTCGAAAGCAGAGTTCATTAACGGCAATGAATAGCGATTCTTGACTGTCACATCATTAAGGCCTCGATAGTCAATACAGGGGCGTATCGATTTATATTTCTTCTCCACAAAGAAAAACCCGGCTGGAGAGGAAGAAGGACGAATAATTCCCGCAGCCAGAGATTGGTTGATGTACTTCTCCATAGCCGCTCTTTGGGCCGGGCAGAGCGAGTAGATGCGTCCCTGGGGAGGAGACGCGCCTGGTAGCAGGTCAATTGCGCAGTCATAGGGTCGGTGTGGGGGTAAGGACGTGGCTCCTGACTTACTGAACACCAACTTTAAGTCAGTGTACTCAGTGGGAACCTTAGACAGGTCCGGGTACTCTTCGTTGGCCAACGGAGTGGACTGACTTGAAGATTTAGCCGCCTGTAGACAGTTAGCCAGGCAAAAATCACTCCAACAAGTGATGGTACTTGACTCCCAGTTAACCTGGGGATTGTGCTTAGCTAACCAGGGTAATCCCAGTACAAATGGCCACCTGAGCCTGGTCCATGACAAAAAATGAAATCTCCTCTGTGTGATAACCCGACACGTAGAGTGAGTGGTTCGGTGACGTGGGAGACGGGGTTGAGGGTGTGACCGTTGAGAGCGTGGACTGACAGAGGGTGATCTAAATCTTGGACACGGATGTTATATTTCATCGTGGTAGCGGCCTGAATGAAGCTCCGGACGCTCCTGAATCAATGAGAGCGGGGAGATAAAACCGTCTGATTAGGAAGATGTATCTGAACTGCCTGCTCGATGATGCTGACTTGAGCGTGATACACACCAGCGCCGCTGAGGAGGGTTGATTGGAGCTTTTGCGGGACAGCGCTGACTGAAGTGGCCCTGCTGGCCGCAGTAGAAGCACGCCTGGGTGTCCCGCCGGCGTTGATGCTCCTCAAGCGAGACCCTAGCTCTACCCAAAAAACCCGGATAATCCATGAACTGATGTGAAGCCCTAGAGCGAGACCATAAACGGGCATCAGTACGTCCGGTCACCTCGATCAATGTGTCCAAGTTATGGGGAAGGTCATGGGAGACCAATTCGTCCTTGACTGACTTGCATAGTCCACCGAAAAAGGCATCAAATAAGGCCTGCTGACCCCAGTCACAGGAGGCCGCCAATGTTCTGAAATCTATGGCATAATCATAAGTAGAACGGGTACCTTGTCGAAGGCGGAGTAATTCCCTCGCTGCTTCTCTTCCAGAGAGAGAGCGATTGAACACCCACCTCATCTCGTCCGAGAATTCCCTAAACGAGACACAACAAGGCGAGTCTGTGTCCCACATTGCTGTTCCCCATTCTCGGGCCCTTCCAGAGAGTAGTGAGACGACATACGCCACCTTGGTACGTTCTGTGGGGAACATGGAGATCTGCAGCTCCATGGCCAGGGAGCATTGAGACAGAAAGGACTGGCAGGTCCCCCGTTGCCTGAGGTGTTGGTAGTCTAGGTCATGGCGAGGAGTCCTGGGATAGCAGGAGGAGCTGGGGGAGCGGTGCCCCTCAAATCCCGTACCTCGGTCGTCAGAGAGGCAAGGGACTCGGCAATGGTATTGAAGCTTTGGTGAAGGGCTCCAATGTCCTGTTGGTGGGACCCGAGCAGGGCGCCCTGTAGCTTTATCACAAACTAACATCCTGCTCAGCTCCGCTGGGTCCATCATGGCTGGATCATTCTGTCACGGCCGGGTGTCGGTGGGACCCAAAAGCAGGGAGAACAGACGTTAGATGGAACAGGCGCTTTAATGTCGGATCAAAGGCAGAGGTACAGACAGGGCACATCCAACACGTGGTCAGGGCAAGCAGAGGTCGGTAACAGGTAGTCGAGGGTTGAGGCAGAGGTACAAAAACGCAAGGCAAAAACGAGGTTGTTATCCAGACGAGGGTCAGACACTGAGGATCAATAGGCAGAACAACAATGAACTGAGCTTGATACGAACGTGAGGCTTTCTGAAAATCAGGGTGATGATCCAGCAACGAGAGACAACAGACACGGCTTAATTACAGCTTGATAAAGTCTATATATCTAAGATACATTATATATCTGAGATACCAGTCAATATATGAGGTGTGTTGTGTGTCTCCTGCTCTCTGGCTCGGGACCAATGAACCAAATCCAATGATTGCGTATCGGGAGGTGAAGCAGAGAAAAGAGCTGGAGATGGGCGATCAAACCTTCTGTCACGGCAGCCCAAAAAAGAGGAGAGAGAGAGAGAGAGAGGAGAGAGAGGAGAGAGAGGAGAGAGAGAGAGAGAGAGAGAGAGAGAGAGAGAGAGATGAGAGAGAGAGAGGTTGTTTGTTCCAGCTGGGTGATCACTGCTACATGGTGTCTTAACAGCCCTTCCCCCCCCCCCTACCCCTGTGTCCATTAGGGCCAATGACAATGAGGTTCCACCTGAAGGTTAACGACCGCTGCCTCATAAGGGAGCTCTGAATGGAGCCTTCATTTACCTGAGCAGGTGACCCCCCCCCCCCCCAAGCACTGAGCAGGTGACCCCCCCCCAGCACTGAGCAGGTGGTTTATGGGTGTTCATTTGAGAGCGCGTGTAAACTGCTGATTCCACTGAACCGTAAACCAATGTCTGTGTGCCTGTGTGTGTGTGTGCGTATGTGCACGTGTGTATGTGTGGTGTGTGTGTGTGTGTGTGTGTGTGTGTGTGTGTGTGTGTGTGTGTGTGTATGTGTGTGTTGTGTGTGTGTGTGTGTGTGTGTGCGTATGTGCACGTGTGTGTGTATGTGTGTGTGTGTGTGTGTGTGTGTGTGTGTGTGTGTGTGTGTGTGTGTGTGTGTGGTGTGTGTGGTGTGTGTGTGTGTGTGTGTGTGTGTGTGTGAGTGAATTTGTGTGTGTACCAGCAACGGTCAAAGGCTCTATTCATAAGAGGACTGTGTGTGTGTGTGTTTGTTTCCTTGCATGCTGTATGCCATGGAGACGTTATTGAAGCTGCTTCTGTGATGCTAATGTTCTGGCTGTGGGATATTAACTTTTAATTGCTATTGGGATCTGAATTGGCCGGAGCTCCACCTCCTCTGGAAGCCAATCGATCCAGCGTTATATACTGAGGCTCTGAGCCTCGTTGGTTGTGATGTTGAGCACCTGTGCTGATCCTAAAACAGGAAACCGTGTTTCCCCGGAGGAAAGCATGGACTTTATGACCTTCATCAGGACGAGAGAATGCTCTCGCAGACGGACTATGGTTACTGCAGCTAACAGGAGGGCAGGAGAGAGTGAGACGACAGGACAGAAGTGAGGCTGACAGGACTGAGTGAGGCTGACAGGACAGAGTGAGGCTGACAGGACTGAGTGAGGCTGACAGGACAGAGTGAGGCTGACAGGACAGAGTGAGGCTGACAGGACAGATTGAGGCGACAGGACGGCGTGAGGCTGACAGGACAGGACAGAGTGAGGTGTGACAGGACAGGACAGAGTGAGGCTGACAGGACAGAGTGAGGCTGACAGGACAGAGTGGGCTTCAGGTGTGTCACCCAGGTGACTCATCACTGGGGCAGTAGCTCGGGCTGGTTGGGACTTGGCTTGGGAATCGTAGGGTCGCCGGTTCAAGTCCCCAAAAACACCTGGGCACTGCCGAGGTGCACCAGCCCCCTCCCCTGCTCCCCTGGATATCCAATAGCTGATACCCACTGCTCCTCATACTAGGATGGGTTACATGAGAGGAACTCATTTCATTGTGTGGACATGAGACCAATAAAGAGGATTCAATCCTCCAGATTTAGATTTAGATCTTCCAGAGGAGCACATGTGGATGCATGAAACACAATTAACCATGTGGAACTTGGATGTTTAGTTTTGTTTAGTTAACAGGACCAAAGCACTAAGAATGCACACACAAAGAAGCAGAGCAGCCCCTCCACCATAAACATGCTGTTCATGGTGGAGGGGCTGAGGACAGGTAGACTGCCCTGTCCTCCAGCGCCAATCCTCCACTACCTGCTCCTTAATGACACAGATCTAAAAATAAACCCACTGGAAGTCCCTTTGGATGAAAGTGTCTTCTGTAAAAATGACTAAATTATAACTGTAGCTGGACAGCTGACAATTCAGGTCTTCTATCCAGAAGACCTGAATTGTCTGGCGTTAAGAAGGGAATATCAGAATTACATTTTTAAATCAGAGATGGTTGCCAGGGACAAACCGAATTATGAAATAAGAAACAGGGGAAGACATGAGCGAGAGCATGTCCTGTGAGGAGGATGGAGATGGAGATGCTGGAGCTTCATCGTGCTCACGCAGTAGAGCTCCACTTTGTGAACATAGCATGAAGCCAAGTTATCCGACTCAGCTCTCATTTTCAATTACGGGATGACAGAAATAGAGACGGACAAGGACAGTGTCTGCAGTGATAAAAATAAGTCTGATAATACACGCTGATCTGTGAGGACAGACACACAGGATAAGGAAAAAGTGAAAGAGAGAAGAAAACTAGTGTGCAGAGGGGCTAACTTATCCAGACTAACCCCCAACGCACCGCCAAGATTCAGAGAGTAAGAAGAGGGCATCAAGGGTGTGTGTCTGGTGTGTGTGTGTGTGTGTGTGTTGGGGGTTATGACATCCAAAAACAGCCTATCAGAAAGGACTCGGGGCTTGTCATCGGGAAAGAGGCCGTCGCTGACTCTAATTAGGGAAGGGGGCTCAGTACGCCCAACCAGGTGATGGCCACACATATCCTGGAAAGACCTGTCTCCTGCCCCGTTCTCACTGCTCCGTCTCCTGCTCCGTCTCCTGCTCCGTCTCCTGCCCCGTCTCCTGCTCCATCTCCTGCCCCGTCTCCTGCTCCGTCTCCTGCCCCGTCTCCTGCTCCGTCTCCTGCTCCGTCTCCTGCTCCGTCTCCTGCCCCGTCTCCTGCTCCGTCTCCTGCTCCGTCTCCCTGCCCCGTCTCCTGCTCCGTCTCCTGCTCCGTCTCCTGCTCCGTCTCCTGCCCCGTCTCCTGCTCCGTCTCCTGCTCCGTCTCCTGCCCCGTCTCCTGCCCTGTCTCCTGCCCCGCTCGTCACCTGCTCCGTCTCCTGCTCCGTCTCCTGCGCCCGTCTCCTGCCCCCGTCTCCTGCCCGTCTCCTGCTCGTCTCCTGCTCCGTCTCCTGCCCCGTCTCCTGCCCCGTCTCCTGCCCCGTCTCCTGCCTCCGTCTCCTGCTCCGTCTCCTGCTCCGTCTCCTGCCCCGTCTCCTGCTCCGTCTCCTGCACTGCCTTCAGCGCGGGCCGTCTCCACATCCAAGGGAAGTGAGGAGGAGGGATCCTGACAGGCCCAGGAGGTGCCTGCGCGATTTAATGGCCATCACCGTCTCCGTGGTGACAGGGTACGGAGGAGACGGTGGACCCTGTTCCCACACACAGCCCCGGCCCGCTTCTAGCAGCTTAACTTCCCAAATGTGTGTGAGATTATCTCTGTTTTACCTGCACTCAGTAGGTTAACTTTCCATATTACACTGGGTTTTTTACTGGGTCAGAGTGGAGAACCACAAAATGAGAACATTTTGATTCTACTTTCACGTTTATGGGTTTTCAATCTGTGGAGTGTAATGTGGAGAAAGCAAAAAGGTTTCTAAATGTGTTCATCTGCTTCTGTCAGTAAACATTTCCACAGGTAATGGACATGTCAATATAAACCACGTACAATACAGCTAGAGGCTGAGGGGAGGGCTCCAGCACACACAAGAAAACAAACTGCTTGGACTTTGTAGTAGAGGAATACAATTATATATATATATGTATATATATATATATTGTATATGTATATATATTTATTATTGACATCAGGGAGGGGAGCGGGTTCCCTCATCTCTCTCATCATCTCAGCTCATCAGCTGACTCTGTCCTGGTCTGTGGAGGTCGGTCCAGAGACTGAGTCACGGGCGGTTAGCAAAAAGGCCAAAAAAAAGATCTAAATATGCTTCATCCACGCTCTGTTCACAGATGGGTGGAAATGACTCATGTTTACACACCAATGAATGAGCAAAGTTATGAATGGTGAAACATCCCATTAATAGGCCTAGAGTGGACCGATGCTTTAAGTGGTTCTTTATGAATCATTTTATTGGACTTGGCTTGGCTACAGTAATGTGTTTTGTGTTGTCCACGCATTAGTTATATTATATTATATATATTATATTATATTATATTATATTATATTATATTATAATACTACTTACTACTATACTACTATACTACAACAAGAACAGCTGATGTGTATCCTTTAATGTCATCCTGTAAATCCACCAAAAAAACCACGGTTATTTATTATTAAGTATTATAGAATAGTACTACTAAGTCATAGCTTGTGTCTTTCAGAAATTTTATTTTGAAGAAGCAAAAATATTAAATATAATAAAAAAAAAAGATATATATATATATATATATATACATAAATATAAACAAAAAAATATATTGTTCCAAAATATTAGCAGTACTACATACAGCTCACATTTCACTTCTCCTAAAATTCACAACTCCTTAAAATTCACGCCCAAAACCAGTAAAACCGCACTTAACAATGATAAGAGGATTGACTATCAGACAACATCAGACAGTACTATTTAATTACATATCACATTTATTCCATTTGACTATTTTAGTACATAAACAAATTAACTTTATGAAGTTATCAACGCATCAGCATTGATAAAAGAAATTCAACATTGGAAAATTAAAAGAGACAATGAATCTACACACTATGACATGTTGCTATGACAACAAACATTACAGTCTACACACTATGACATGTTGCTATGACAACAAACATTACAGTCTACACACTTGACATGTTGCTATGACAAACAAACATTACAGTCTACACACTATGACATGTTGCTATGACAACAAACATTACAGTCTACACACTATGACATGTTGCTATGACAACAAACATTACAGTCTACAAACAATTACATGTTGCTATGACAACAAACACGACAGTCTTCACACTATCCCAACTTTAAAGGGAAGAGAACCCGAGCCTGAAGTAGGAGACCATCATGTGTCCACAGTAGGCTGGGTCTCTGTGTCACTTTGTGTCCTAATTCAAATGATCAGAATCTTAATCGCCTCAAAATGAACCTTAATGGAATTATCCTTTCACACTCAATGTTTATACACAAGAATTATTTAAAACAAAAGAAAATGTTAAATTACTTTTGGAACACCACACACCACGGGGTTGTAATATCAATGTGCAGAACAGTTAATATTGTTAATTGTTAATATTGGTATTAAGTCAGGATTCTGTTACCATAAAACTAGACTCACACATCATTATAGTCTTACATGGTGCCATTTGCATATGGACAATTGGTCTGCTAGTTTCCTCCAATACATCCTGCATTCAGCACCTGTTCCCTGCTAAGGAGCATCCTTCTGTGTCTCGAGGTTCCTTCCCAGAGTGTCCTGTTTGCCCTTTAGAGAGCTTAAGGGGTTGGTCTAATGACGTCATATCGTCATTAGACCAACCCTTTAGAGAGCTTAAGGGGTTGGTCTAATGACATTCATATCGTCATTAGACCAACCCCTTAAGCTCTCTAAAGGGGTTGGTCTAATGACGATATGACGTCATTAGACCAACCCCTTTAGAGAGCTTAAGGGGTGGTCTAATGACGTCATATCGGCATTAGACCAACCCCTTTAGAGAGCTTAAGGGGTTGGTCTAATGGACACCTGGTGCACAATCACATTCAGATCTGATGCTAAACACATAACACAATTAAAGCCAAGAGGTTTCCTTGGCAACCCGCCACGTTAACACATCAACTTATCGGCTGACATTTCTTTATTAAGTGTAGTGGAAAGATGCTTTTTAGTTTGAAATGCAGTTGTGTGATCACAATTACTAAAGAAATGCAAGTTACAAAACTGAGTGACTGATACAGAATACACAGAATTAATACATGAATTAATGACCGGTGCTCAGCCTTAATATGTGTTTAGAGACTATATATATATTATATATATATAAATATATGTAATAGATGGACTGCTTCATTAAGCAATCAAAGAGTGCATATGAGTAGTAGTATAGGTATGTAAAGGGCCGTACCCTGAGGAGGGCGCGGGGGCCCTGCCCTCTCAATGTCTCGGGACTGTCTCTATTAAACCCTGTATTTAGCATTCAGCTTTTTACATTTTCTCCCAATTTTAGTATTGGAGTGAAATGATGTCAACAAGACCCCAGAACAGACATAGTATTACACTTTAGTCCTGAATCAGACATGACTCAGTGAGTCACTCAGAACACATTCAGCTATATTGCCATTTATATCCAAAGCAATTCAAAGTAGTAAATTCAGTAAATATTTCTCAGATACACAACGTTTTGGTGTGAGCTTGTAAGGGTTAGGGTGACTGGTAGACTACAGACCCCTATAGTCTGAATCTAATGTAATGTAATGTAATCAAATGTACTGTAATGTAATCTAATGAAATCTAATGAAATCTAATCTAATCTAATCTAATCTAATCTAATCTAATCTAATCTAATCTAATCTAATCTAAACTAAACTAACCTAATCTAATCTAATCTATAGACCCTTCAGCCACCTCACAAGTCCAGAGGTCCTCTTCAGCTGCGTATCATGTATACATATTAGCTCCTATTGTACCTAGAGTTGGTATTTCTGGATAGTCCCAATCCCCTGTGTTCTGCAGTTAGATGCATACTGCACATAGGATGGATATAGAGTATTAAATATTATATATTATATCTTATATAAAAATACAATTGCAGAACAATGTTTTGTGGTAGGTAGCTCTGTATTGCATTTTGTGAGTGTCTGTGCCCCACCATGGTCCATTTCTAATATTCTATGTTGATATAGTTCAGGATATTGTTGTATTATGTATGTGAGTTATAAGCACATCATAACTTCCTATGCTCTGTGTGATTTGCGAGTGGTAGCCATGGAAACAGTTCCACACCAACCAAGTGTGCTATGGTATTGGTAGGATGGTACTTTACCAGGTATGTGACGATGATGTGGTGCTCATACAGAGGAAGGTTATGTTGGATTGATATCCACTCATTTGTTCCTATGTATTTCTATACATTCTGTATGTGTCACAAAATGACTCATAGATGAGTCTTGAATGAGTTTTTGAATGCAGTTTTGGATTTTCGAAATATTTTCATGTTTTTACAGAATTATATGAACTGTTCTTGATCTACCTATGCCAAAAACATATGAATCTTATACTGACTCATTTATTCAACACACACACACACACACAACACACATACACACACACACACACACTCACACATACCAGACACCACACCACACACACAACACACACCCACACACACACACACACTCACACATACCAGACACACCACCACACACACACACACAAACACACACACACACACACCTGTCAGCCCACTGCAGAATGCTGAAGACATGCAGAGTGTATAGACATCATACGTCCATACTTTAGTTTGAAACAGAGGGAGATGGAGATAGGTATATCTGATATATCAGTCTGAGATCATCAGACTTAGATTTAGGAGTGAAATCCTGTCTGTTCTTCTTTCTTCTTTTTTATCTCCTGAGAGGTTCTTTGATGAAAAGGATCTGATCTACTCCTTATGTTCACTCCTCAGATGGAAGCTTACGCTACACATCAGAGACAAGAGACAATGGGACAGAAAGCAACTCTCT
>CM051015.1:24118847-24123847 GCA_027704905.1 Muraenolepis orangiensis
ATCCTTGTTGTTTACATTCCACTGCAGCGCTCGCGTCTGCCCTCACCCACTCCGGCGTCGTGAGACACTGCAGCCTGAAGCATTCATCGCCATATCTGACTTCAACCACGTGACTCTGGCTGCAACACTGCCCACCTTCAAGTAGTATGTGGACTGTCCCACCAGGGAAAACAAGACACTGGACCTGCTGTATGCCAATGTTAAGGAGGCATACAGCGCTACCGCCCTTCCTCCTCTTGGAAGGTCAGACCACAACCTCATCCACCTGCAGCCCCTGTATAGGCCTCTAGTCCAGCGGCTGCCTGTGACCACAAGGACTGTGAGGAGATGGTCACAGGAGGCCGATGAGGACTTGCGGGGCTGCTTTGAGTCAACAGACTGGGATTTCCTCTGTGATTTACATGGAGAGGACCTTGATGATCTCGCGGAATGCATAACAGGGTACATCAACTTCTGTGTGGACAGTGTTGTTCCCACAGAGACTGTACGCTGTTTCCCCAACAACAAGCCGTGGGTCACCCGAGACATCAAGGTCCTGCTCAATGAGAAGAAGAGGGCCTTCAGAGACGGGGACAGGGAGCAGATGAGGCGGGTTCAGAGGGAGCTGAAGGAGAGGATCCAGCAGGGCAAAAACAACTACAGGAGGAAGCTGGAGCACAAATTTCAGCAGAACAACCTGAAGGATGTGTGGAGTGGCATGAGGAGCATCACTGGCTACAAACAACCTGGTAGCCAGACAATAGGGGGGGGTCCTGACCGGGCCAACGAGTTGAATTTGTTTTTCAATAGATTCAATGAGTGGGCTCCGGTCTACCCCCCCTCCCCCAGCTCCTCTACAACCATTCCCCTCCAGCCCCCCATCCCTGCTGTCCCCCCTCCCCACCCTCCCTCTCCAGCAACAACATACCTGTTCTCTCTCCCCCACCACCACCACTACCTCACCCCTTACCTCACCCCTCCCCCATCAACACAACAGAGACTCTTCCTGCCTCCACACACGGCACACAGACCTTCACAGCTGAGCAGGTGAGGAAAGTGCTGTGCAGGCTCCACCCAGGCAAGGCTGCAGGCCCTGACGGCGTCAGCCCGAGGGTCCTCAAAACATGTGCTGCCCAGCTGAGTGGAGTCCTGCAGTACATCTTCAACCTGAGCATGAGACTGGAGAGGGTCCCTGTGCTGTGGAAGACATCCTGCCTGGTGCCGGTTCCGAAGAAGGCACGTCCCAGCACCTCTAACGACTACAGACCGGTGGCGCTGACGTCCCACGTGTCGAAGTCCTTTGAGAGGCTGGTCCTGTCGCTTCTTCGGCCCCTGGTCAGATCATCGCTGGACCCTCTTCAGTTTGCCTACCAGCCGAAACTGGGAGTGGAGGACGCCATCATCTTCCTGCTTCATCGTGCCTACGCCCACTTGGACAGACCCGGGAGCACTGTGTGAATCATGTTTTTCGACTTCTCCAGTGCGTTCAACACCATCCGGCCTGCCCTGCTGGGGAGTAAGCTGACGGCGATGAAGGTGGACTATTCCCTGGTTTCCTGGATTTCAGACTATTTGACGGGTCGTCCACAGTTTGTCAGACTGCAGGACTGTGTGTCTGACACTGTGGTCAGCAGCACTGGTGCTCCACAGGGAATGGTTCTTTCCCCATTCCTGTTCACCCTTTACACCTCAGACTTCCAGTTCAACTCGGAGTCATGCCATCTGCAGAAGTTCTCGGACGACTCTGCAGTTGTTGGTTGTGTCAGCGAGGGAAACGATGAGGAGTTTAGGGGCGTCGTGGACTCCTTCGTTGAGTGGTGTGAGCTGAACCACATGCAGCTCAACACAGACAAGACGAAGGAGATGGTGGTGGACTTCCGCAGTGGGAAATATACCCCAACACCCATTTCCATCAAGGGTGTGTCCACAGAAGTTATTCAGGAATATAAATACCTGGGAGTTCACCTGGACAACAAACTGGTCTGGGCCAAGAACTCTGAGGCTGTGTACAAGAAGGGCCAGAGCCGTCTCTACTTCCTGCGGAGGCGCCGGTCCTTCAACGTTTGTAACACGATGCTGAAGATGTTCTACCAGTCGGTGGTAGCCAGTGCCATCTTCTCCGGTGTTGTGTGCTGGGGAAGCAGGTTGAGGTCAGCAGACGCCAACAAGATCAGCAGGATCGTCAGGAAGGCTGGCGCTGTCCTGGGGGTCCAGCTGGACTCCTTGTTGGTGGTGTCTGAGAGGAGGATGCTGCGCAAGCTGCGTAGTATCCTTGACAACAACTCTCCATCAGGTGCTGACCTCATACAGAAGCACCTTCAGCAACAGACTCATTCCACCCAGGTGCACCACAGAACGCCACAGGAAGTCCTTTCTTCCTGTGGCCATCAGTCTCTATAATTAATCTACCTCAAGTCGTGAGAGACAGTGGAGACTCAATTACCTGAGGTCAACACACTGTTATTATATTTTTTTGGTCAACGCACTGTAAATCCTTTCACTGTAATTTTTATTATTAGTTATTAATTTATATTCTGAGTTATTTCTTAGTATTTTTTTGTACAGCAGTAGACTTAAAAAAACACAACCTCTATAGACAGTCTCTGAGGCTTGCCTAAAGGAGGGCCATCTTGAGGTGACTAAATGATGATCCACACCAGACCCAGTATCCTGCTCCACCTCCCACACCAGACCCAGTATCCTGCTCCACCCACACCAGACCCAGTATCCTGCTCCACCTCCCACACCAGACCCAGTATCCTGCTCCACCCACACCAGACCCAGTATCCTGCTCCACCTCCCACACCAGACCCAGTATCCTGCTCCACCCACACCAGACCCAGTATCCTGCTCCACCCACACCAGACCCAGTATCCTGCTCCACCCACACCAGACCCAGTATCCTGCTCCACCCACACCAGACCCAGTATCCTGCTCCACCACCTTGACCTCCTCTCCTGAGTCAAGGTGATCAATGCCGATGAAAATACTAAGAGCACTTTATCGCTTGAGGAACTTTTTGTTCAGGTTTCTGTGTGTGTGTGTGTGTGTCAAGTCAAGTCAAGTCAAGTTTATTGTCACTTCACAGTTTACAGTTTAGTATAAAGCAGTGATGTGAAATTCTTGTGTGCAATACCCGACGACAGACAGCAGTTATAGAATAAGATAAAATAAAAATAGATAAAAATAGAATAAAAAATAGAATAAGGAATATAAAATAAAAAATAAAAATGCAATTTATAAAATGCAAAAATCAGCACAGAAAAGAGCAATATATATATATAAATCAATGTAATAAAATATACATTGTTATATGTTATACACCCTTGTTCAGCAGCCTGATGGCCTGACTGTGGAAGCTATCTCTAAGCCTATTTGTACGACACTTGATACTGCGGTATCGCCTGCCTGACGGTAATAGTGAGTAAAGTTCGTGGCTGGGGTGGGCAATGTCTTTTATAATTCTTTTGGCCTTGGCCACGCACCGCTGGTTGTAAATGTCCAGGAGGGAGGGGAGCTCACCTCCAACGATATACTGGGCCGTCCGCACCACCCTTTGAAGCGCTCTGCGCTCGAGTGCCGTGCAGTTCCCGTACCAGGCGGTGATACACCCTGTCAGAACACTCTCGATGGTGCCGTTGTAGAATGTTCTCAGGATGCGGGGGCCCATGCTGAATTTCTTCAGACGCCTGAGAAAATACAGGCGTTGTTGGGCCTTTTTCACCACGTGTGTGGTGTGCGTGGACCATGTGAGGTCCTCGGAGATGTGCACGCCGAGGAACTTGAAGCTGCTGACCCTCTCTACTGCAACGCCGTCGATGGAGATAGGGCTGTGCTCTCCCCTCTGCCTCCTGAAGTCCACGATCAGCTCCTTGGTCTTCTTGACGTTGAGGGCGAGGCTGTTCTCCTGGCACCACTGCTCCAGCGATCCGACCTCCTCCCTGTAGGCTGTCTCGTCGTCGCCGGCGATCAGGCCCATCACTGTCGTGTCGTCAGCAAACTTGACGATGACGTTGGAGCTGTGCATAGCCATGCAGTCGTGGGTGTAGAGGGAGTAGAGGAGAGGGCTCAGCACGCATCCCTGGGGGGCTCCCGTGTTGAGGGTCAGTGGCTCTGATGTGGTGCTGCCCATCCTCACCACCTGGCGGCGGTCCGACAGGAGGTTCAGTATCCAGCTGCACATGGATGGGGGTACGCCTAGACCTCTCAGCTTGGTGTCGAGCTTGGCAGGAACTATTGTGTTGAATGCTGAGCTGTAGTCCACAAACAGCATTCGCACATAACAGTTCTTCCCCTCCAAGTGGGAAAGGGCAGTGTGGAGGGCCATGGCAATTGCGTCGTCCGTGGATCTATTTTGACGATATGCAAATTGCCATGGGTCCAGCGTGGTAGGTAACACGGAGCAAATAAAGTCCTTGACCAACCTCTCGAAGCATTTGCTAACGATCGAGGTGAGGGCCACAGGTCTGTAGTCATTCAGGCATGTTACCTTGGTTTGTTTAGGGACAGGCACGATGGTGGATATCTTGAAGACCGCGGGGACAACAGCCTGGGACAGGGAGAGGTTGAAGATGTCTGCAAAGACTCCTGCCAACTGGTCTGCGCATGCTCTGAGGACGCGGCCCGGGATGTCGTCGGGGCCTGCCGCCTTACGGATGTTCAGCCGCTTAAAGGTGCGGCGCACATCCGCCTCCGAGATGCGCAGCTGGCTGGTCTCCCCAGTCGGTGCTGGCTTCGGCGGGCTGCCGTTTACGTCGAACCGAGCAAAAAATGTATTTAGCTCTCCTGGGAGGGAGGTAGAGGAGTTCTCTACACAACTGGTTCTCCCTCTGAAGTTCGTTATATTCTGCAGCCCCTGCCACATACCCCTCGCATCGTGTTTCTTGAATTTATCTTCCACTCTGTCCTTATACTCCCGCTTGGCAGTGACGATGGTCTTACGGAGGTCGTAACGGGCTCTCGTATATTCCTCCGTATTCCCGGAACCAAAGGCGGCGTTACGCGCATGTAGGGCAGCGCGA
>CM051015.1:24128847-24143141 GCA_027704905.1 Muraenolepis orangiensis
AGTAATTGTGATCACACAACTGCATTTCAAACTAAAAAAGCATCTTTCCACTACACTTAATAAAGAAATGTCAGCCGATAAGTTGATGTGTTTAACGTGGCGGGTTGCCAAGGAAACCTCTTGGCTTTAATTGTGTTATGTTTTAGCATCAGATCTGAATGTGATTGTGCACCAGGTGTCATTAGACCAACCCCTTAAGCTCTCTAAAGGGGTTGGTCTAATGACGATATGACGTCATTAGACCAACCCCTTAAGCTCTCTAAAGGGGTTGGTCTAATGACGATATGACGTCATTAGACCAACCCCTTAAGCTCTCTAAAGGGGTTGGTCTAATGACGATATGACGTCATTAGACCAACCCTTAAGCTCTCTAAAGGGTTGGTCTAATGACGATATGACGTCATTAGACCAACCCCTTAAGCTCTCTAAAGGGGTTGGTCTAATGACGATATGACGTCATTAGACCAACCCCTTAAGCTCTCTAAAGGGGTTGGTCTAATGACGATATGACGTCATTAGACCAACCCCTTTAGAGAGCTTAAGGGGTTGGTCTAATGACGATATGAATGTCATTAGACCAACCCCTTAAGCTCTCTAAAGGGGTTGGTCTAATGACGATATGACGTCATTAGACCAACCCCTTAAGCTCTCTAAAGGGGTTGGTCTAATGACGATATGACGTCATTAGACCAACCCCTTTAGAGAGCTTAAGGGGTTGGTCTAATGACGATATGAATGTCATTAGACCAACCCCTTAAGCTCTCTAAAGGGCAAACAGGACACTCTGGGAAGGAACCTCGAGACACAGAAGGATGCTCCTTAGCAGGGAACAGGTGCTGAATGCAGGATGTATTGGAGGAAACTAGCAGACCAATTGTCCATATGCAAATGGCACCATGTAAGACTATAATGATGGTGTGAGTCTAGTTTATGGTAACAGAATCCTGACTTAATACCAATATTAACAATTAACAATATTAACTGTTCTGCACATTGATATTACAACCCCGTGGTGTGTGGTGTTCCAAAAGTAATTTAACATTTTCTTTTGTTTTAAATAATTCTGTGTATAACATTGAGTGTGAAAGGATAATTCCATTAAGGTTCATTTTGAGGCGATTAAGATTCTGATCATTTGAATTAGGACACAAAGTGACACAGAGACCAGCCTACTGTGGACACATGATGGTCTCCTACTTCAGGCTCGGGTTCTCTTCCCTTTAAAGTTGGGATAGTGTGAAGACTGTCGTGTTTGTTGTCATAGCAACATGTAATTGTTTGTAGACTGTAATGTTTGTTGTCATAGCAACATGTCATAGTGTGTAGACTGTAATGTTTGTTGTCATAGCAACATGTCATAGTGTGTAGACTGTAATGTTTGTTGTCATAGCAACATGTCATAGTGTGTAGACTGTAATGTTTGTTGTCATAGCAACATGTCATAGTGTGTAGACTGTAATGTTTGTTGTCATAGCAACATGTCATAGTGTGTAGACTGTAATGTTTGTTGTCATAGCAACATGTCATAGTGTGTAGATTCATTGTCTCTTTTAATTTTCCAATGTTGAATTTCTTTTATCAATGCTGATGCGTTGATAACTTCATAAAGTTAATTTGTTTATGTACTAAAATAGTCAAATGGAATAAATGTGATATGTAATTAAATAGTACTGTCTGATGTTGTCTGATAGTCAATCCTCTTATCATTGTTAAGTGCGGTTTTACTGGTTTTGGGCGTGAATTTTAGGAGTTGTGAATTTTAGGAGAAGTGAAATGTGAGCTGTATGTAGTACTGCTAATATTTTGGAACAATATATTTTTTGTTTATATTTATGTATATATATATATATATATATATCTTTTTTTTTTATTATATTTAATATTTTTGCTTCTTCAAAATAAAAATTTCTGAAAGACACAAGCTATGACTTAGTAGTACTATTCTATAATACTTAATAATAAATAACCGTGGTTTTTTTGGGTGGATTTACAGGATGACATTAAAGGATACACATCAGCTGTTCTTGTTGTAGTAATAGTAGTATAGTAGTAAGTAGTATTATAATATAATATAATATAATATAATATAATATAATATAATATAATATAATATAACTAATGCGTGGACAACACAAAACACATTACTGTAGCCAAGCCAAGTCCAATAAAATGATTCATAAAGAACCACTTAAAGCATCGGTCCACTCTAGGCCTATTAATGGGATGTTTCACCATTCATAACTTTGCTCATTCATTGGTGTGTAAACATGAGTCATTTCCACCCATCTGTGAACAGAGCGGGGATGAAGCATATTTAGATCTTTTTTTGGCCTTTTTGCTAACCGCCCGTGACTCAGCTCTGGACCGACCTCCACAGACCAGGACAGATCAGCTGATGAGCTGAGATGATGAGAGAGATGAGGGAACCGCTCCCCTCCCTGATGTCAATAATAAATATATATACATATACAATATATATATATATACATATATATATATAATTGTATTCCTCTACAAAGTCCAAGCAGTTTGTTTTCTTGTGTGTGCTGGAGCCCTCCCCTCAGCCTCTAGCTGTATTGTACGTGGTTTATATTGACATGTCAATTACCTGTGAAATGTTTACTGACAGAAGCAGATGAACACATTTAGAAACCTTTTGCTTTCTCCACATTACATCCACAGATTGAAAACCCATAAACGTGGAAAGTAGAATCAAAATGTTCTCATTTTGTGGTTCTCCACTCTGACCCAGTAAAAACCCAGTGTATATGGAAAGTTAACCTACTGAGTGCAGGTAAAACAGAGAATATCTCACACACATTTGGGAAAGTTAAAGCTGCTAGAAGCGGGCCGGGGGCTGTGTGTGGGAACAGGGGTCCACCGTCTCCTCCGTACCCTGTCACCACGGAGACGGTGATGGCCATTAAATCGCAGGCACCTCCTGGGCCTGTCAGGATCCCTCCTCCTCACTTCCCTTGGATGTGGAGACGGCCGCGCTGAAGGCAGTGCAGGAGACGGAGCAGGAGACGGGGCAGGAGACGGAGCAGGAGACGGAGCAGGAGACGGAGCAGGAGACGGGGCAGGAGACGGGGCAGGAGACGGGGCAGGAGACGGAGCAGGAGACGGAGCAGGAGACGGGCAGGAGACGGGGCAGGAGACGGGCAGGAGACGGAGCAGGAGACGGAGCAGGAGACGGAGCAGGAGACGGGGCAGGAGACGGGGCAGGAGACGGAGCAGGAGACGGAGCAGGAGACGGGGCAGGAGACGGAGCAGGAGACGGAGCAGGAGACGGAGCAGGAGACGGGGCAGGAGACGGAGCAGGAGACGGAGCAGGAGACGGGGCAGGAGACGGAGCAGGAGACGGAGCAGGAGACGGAGCAGGAGACGGGGCAGGAGACGGAGCAGGAGACGGGGCAGGAGATGGAGCAGGAGACGGGGCAGGAGACGGAGCAGGAGACGGAGCAGGAGACGGAGCAGGAGACGGGGCAGGAGACAGGTCTTTCCAGGATATGTGTGGCCATCACCTGGTTGGGCGTACTGAGCCCCTTCCCTAATTAGAGTCAGCGACGGCCTCTTCCCGATGACAAGCCCCGAGTCCTTTCTGATAGGCTGTTTTTGGATGTCATAACCCCCAACACACACACACACACACACACAGACACACACCCTTGATGCCTCTTCTTACTCTCTGAATCTTGGCGGTGCGTTGGGGGGTTAGTCTGGATAAGTTAGCCCCTCTGCACACTAGTTCTCTCTCTTTCACTTTTTCCTTATCCTGTGTGTCTGTCCTCACAGATCAGCGTGTATTATCAGACTTATTTTTATCACTGCAGACACTGTCCTTGTCCGTCTCTATTTCTGTCATCCCGTAATTGAAAATGAGAGCTGAGTCGGATAACTTGGCTTCATGCTATGTTCACAAAGTGGAGCTCTACTGCGTGAGCACGATGAAGCTCCAGCATCTCCATCTCCATCCTCCTCACAGGACATGCTCTCGCTCATGTCTTCCCCTGTTCTTATTTCATAATTCGGTTTGTCCCTGGCAACCATCTCTGATTTAAAAATGTAATTCTGATATTCCCTTCTTAACGCCAGACAATTCAGGTCTTCTGGATAGAAGACCTGAATTGTCAGCTGTCAGCTACAGTTATAATTTAGTCATTTTTACAGAAGACACTTTCATCCAAAGGGACTTCCAGTGGGTTTATTTTTAGATCTGTGTCATTAAGGAGCAGGTAGTGGAGGATTGGCGCTGGAGGACAGGGCAGTCTACCTGTCCTCAGCCCCTCCACCATGAACAGCATGTTTATGGTGGAGGGGCTGCTGCTTCTTTGTGTGTGCATTCTTAGTGCTTTGGTCCTGTTAACTAAACAAAACTAAAACATCCAAGTTCCACATGGTTAATTGTGTTTCATGCATCCACATGTGCTCCTCTGGAAGATCTAAATCTAAATCTGGAGGATTGAATCCTCTTTATTGGTCTCATGTCCACACAATGAAATGAGTTCCTCTCATGTAACCCATCCTAGTATGAGGAGCAGTGGGTATCAGCTATTGGATATCCAGGGGAGCAGGGGAGGGGGCTGGTGCACCTCGGCAGTGCCCAGGTGTTTTGGGGACTTGAACCGGCGACCCTACGATTCCCAAGCCAAGTCCCAACAGCCCGAGCTACTGCCCCAGTGATGAGTCACCTGGGTGACACACCTGAAGCCCACTCTGTCCTGTCAGCCTCACTCTGTCCTGTCAGCCTCACTCTGTCCTGTCCTGTCAGCCTCACTCTGTCCTGTCCTGTCAGCCTCACGCCGTCCTGTCAGCCTCAATCTGTCCTGTCAGCCTCACTCTGTCCTGTCAGCCTCACTCTGTCCTGTCAGCCTCACTCAGTCCTGTCAGCCTCACTCTGTCCTGTCAGCCTCACTCAGTCCTGTCAGCCTCACTCTGTCCTGTCAGTCTCACTCTCTCCTGCCCTCCTGTTAGCTGCAGTAACCATAGTCTCTGCGAGAGCATTCTCTCGTCCTGATGAAGGTCATAAAGTCCATGCTTTCCTCCGGGGAAACACGGTTTCCTGTTTAGGATCAGCACAGGTGCTCAACAATCACAACCAACGAGGCTCAGAGCCTCAGTATATAACGCTGGATCGATTGGCTTCCAGAGGAGGTGGAGCTCCGGCCAATTCAGATCCCAATAGCAATTAAAAGTTAATATCCCACAGCCAGAACATTAGCATCACAGAAGCAGCTTCAATAACGTCTCCATGGCATACAGCATGCAAGGAAACAAACACACACACACACAGTCCTCTTATGAATAGAGCCTTTGACCGTTGCTGGTACACACACAAATTCACTCACACACACACACACACACACACACACACACACACACACACACACACACACACACACACACACACACACACACACACACACACACACACATACACACACACGTGCACATACGCACACACACACACACACACACACACACACACATACACACACACACACACACACACACACACACACACACACACACACACACACACACACACACATACACACGTGCACATACGCACACACACACACAGGCACACAGACATTGGTTTACGGTTCAGTGGAATCAGCAGTTTACACGCGCTCTCAAATGAACACCCATAAACACCTGCTCAGTGCTGGGGGGGGGGTCACCTGCTCAGTGCTGGGGGGGGGGGGGGGGTCACCTGCTCAGGTAAATGAAGGCTCCATTCAGAGCTCCCTTATGAGGCAGCGGTCGTTAACCTTCAGGTGGAACCTCATTGTCATTGGCCCTAATGGACACAGGGGTAGGGGGGGGGGGGAAGGGCTGTTAAGACACCATGTAGCAGTGATCACCCAGCTGGAACAAACAACCTCTCTCTCTCTCTCTCTCTCTCTCTCTCTCTCTCTCTCTCTCTCTCTCTCTCTCTCTCTCTCTCTCTCTCTCTCTCTCTCTCTCTCTCTCTTTTTTGGGCTGCCGTGACAGAAGGTTGATCGCCCATCTCCAGCTCTTTTCTCTGCTTCACCTCCCGATACGCAATCATTGGATTTGGTTCATTGGTCCCGAAGCCAGAGAGCAGGAGACACACAACACACCTCATATATTGACTGGTATCTCAGATATATAATGTATCTTAGATATATAGACTTTATCAAGCTGTAATTAAGCCGTGTCTGTTGTCTCTCGTTGCTGGATCATCACCCTGATTTTCAGAAAGCCTCACGTTCGTATCAAGCTCAGTTCATTGTTGTTCTGCCTATTGATCCTCAGTGTCTGACCCTCGTCTGGATAACAACCTCGTTTTTGCCTTGCGTTTTTGTACCTCTGCCTCAACCCTCGACTACCTGTTACCGACCTCTGCTTGCCCTGACCACGTGTTGGATGTGCCCTGTCTGTACCTCTGCCTTTGATCCGACATTAAAGCGCCTGTTCCATCTAACGTCTGTTCTCCCTGCTTTTGGGTCCCACCGACACCCGGCCGTGACAGAATGATCCAGCCATGATGGACCCAGCGGAGCTGAGCAGGATGTTAGTTGTGATAAAGCTACAGGGCGCCCTGCTCGGGTCCCACCAACAGGACATTGGAGCCCTTCACCAAAGCTTCAATACCATTGCCGAGTCCCTTGCCTCTCTGACGACCGAGGTACGGGATTTGAGGGGCACCGCTCCCCCAGCTCCTCCTGCTATCCCAGGACCTCCTCGCCATGAACCTAGACTACCAACACCTCAGGCAACGGGGGACCTGCCAGTCCTTTCTGTCTCAATGCTCCCTGGCCATGGAGCTGCAGATCTCCATGTTCCCCACAGAACGTACCAAGGTGGCGTATGTCGTCTCACTACTCTCTGGAAGGGCCCGAGAATGGGGAACAGCAATGTGGGACACAGACTCGCCTTGTTGTGTCTCGTTTAGGGAATTCTCGGACGAGATGAGGTGGGTGTTCAATCGCTCTCTCTCTGGAAGAGAAGCAGCGAGGGAATTACTCCGCCTTCGACAAGGTACCCGTTCTACTTATGATTATGCCATAGATTTCAGAACATTGGCGGCCTCCTGTGACTGGGGTCAGCAGGCCTTATTTGATGCCTTTTTCGGTGGACTATGCAAGTCAGTCAAGGACGAATTGGTCTCCCATGACCTTCCCCATAACTTGGACACATTGATCGAGGTGACCGGACGTACTGATGCCCGTTTATGGTCTCGCTCTAGGGCTTCACATCAGTTCATGGATTATCCGGGTTTTTTGGGTAGAGCTAGGGTCTCGCTTGAGGAGCATCAACGCCGGCGGGACACCCAGGCGTGCTTCTACTGCGGCCAGCAGGGCCACTTCAGTCAGCGCTGTCCCCGCAAAAGCTCCAATCAACCCTCCTCAGCGGCGCTGGTGTGTATCACGCTCAAGTCAGCATCATCGAGCAGGCAGTTCAGATACATCTTCCTAATCAGACGGTTTATCTCCCCGCTCTCATTGATTCAGGAGCGTCCGGAGCTTCATTCAGGCCGCTACCACGATGAAATATAACATCCGTGTCCAAGATTTAGATCACCCTCTGTCAGTCCACGCTCTCAACGGTCACACCCTCAACCCCGTCTCCCACGTCACCGAACCACTCACTCTACGTGTCGGGTTATCACACAGAGGAGATTTCATTTTTTGTCATGGACCAGGCTCAGGTGGCCATTTGTACTGGGATTACCCTGGTTAGCTAAGCACAATCCCCAGGTTAACTGGGAGTCAAGTACCATCACTTGTTGGAGTGATTTTTGCCTGGCTAACTGTCTACAGGCGGCTAAATCTTCAAGTCAGTCCACTCCGTTGGCCAACGAAGAGTACCCGGACCTGTCTAAGGTTCCCACTGAGTACACTGACTTAAAGTTGGTGTTCAGTAAGTCAGGAGCCACGTCCTTACCCCCACACCGACCCTATGACTGCGCAATTGACCTGCTACCAGGCGCGTCTCCTCCCCAGGGACGCATCTACTCGCTCTGCCCGGCCCAAAGAGCGGCTATGGAGAAGTACATCAACCAATCTCTGGCTGCGGGAATTATTCGTCCTTCTTCCTCTCCAGCCGGGTTTTTCTTTGTGGAGAAGAAATATAAATCGATACGCCCCTGTATTGACTATCGAGGCCTTAATGATGTGACAGTCAAGAATCGCTATTCATTGCCGTTAATGAACTCTGCTTTCGAGTTACTCCAAGGGGCCAGATGTTTCACCAAGCTGGATCTACGCAATGCCTACCATCTAGTCAGGGTTCGAGACGGATGGAAGACGGCATTCAACACCTCACATCTGTCAAGCTGCCGTTCACCTGGAGTAGATTGGCTGAGGAGGCGTTTGTGGTGCTCAAGTCACGCTTCACATCCGCACCGGTCCTGACTATCCCAGACCCTGACCTTCAGTTTGTGGTGGAGGTGGATCCGAGACGTAATCACCGTAATCTGGAGTACATCAAATCTGCTAAGAGGTTAAACTCTCGTCAAGCCAGATGGGCACTGTTTTTCTCTCGTTTAAATTTTTCATTATCTTATCGCCCTGGTTCTAAGAACACTAAGCCTGATGCACTCTCCCGAGTTTTTCCCCCGATAAATGACAAGACGATCCTGCCTCCTCGCTGATATCACCCCCAGACCATCGGCCAGACAGAGAGGACGAACCAGAAGCTGGAGGTGGCCTTGCGCTGCATGTCGTCTGCTAACGTCACCGCCTGGTCAAGGATGTTACCATGGGTGGAGTACGCCCATAATTACCTGCCCTCCTCCGCTACAGGACTGCCACCGTTCCAGTGCTGGCTACCAACCTCCCCTCTTCCCATCCCAAGAGGAGGAAGTGGCAGTATCCTCAGCCCAGTGGTTCATTCAGCGCTGTGGGAGGACCTGGATCAGAGCCAAGGAGGGTGCTACGGCAGTCGTCTCTGTGTTATAAGGCGCAGGCTGACCGTCGCCGCACAGCTGCTCCGCGCTACCAGCCGGGTCAGGGGGTGATGTTGTCCACCAGGCACATTCCCCTCAAGGTGACCTCTGTAAAACTAGCGCCTAGGTTCATCGGTCCTTTCCCAATTTCCAAGATCATTAATCCATGCTTGATCAGGCTGACTCTTCCCCTGTCTATGCGCCGCATTCACCCGTCATTCCATGTGTCACAAATAAAACCTGTGTTGTCTAGTCCCTTGTCCCCCCCCTCCTCTCCCTCCTCCACTGCCTAGGATCATCGATGGAGGAGAGGCGTTCACGGTCAAGGTGCGTCATGCTGCTCAAGGTGCGACGCTGGGGGCGTGGCCTTCAATACCTGGTCGACTGGGAGGGTTACGGACCAGAGGAGAGAAGCTGGGTGTCACGGTTACGGTGGTTGACAGGGGGGCGTTGCCAGGCCGCGTGCACTAGAGGCGCACACACACGCACCTGCCAACCATTACCGTGGCTAATTGCCATTGATCTCACCTGGGGGCTATTTATACAGCGGCGTCAGTGAGAGACGTCGCTCGTTCGTACTAGGTGTAACCGGTACGCTACCAGTCCCCAGGTGACATTCATCCCTGGTTCTGATCACCCTGCTACGGACTATCGGAGAGATAGCCCGCCCGTCTGCTGTTCCAGCCCCTCGTCGGTCCCGGAGTTCCGCCCGTCATCTACCTGTCGGTACGACGCACCTCGACCTCCCGGTAACCTGACCATCGCCTGTCCCCAACGATCCGTTCGCCTACTACCTGTCGGCACGACGCACCTCGACCTCCCGGTAACCTGACCATCGCCTGTCCCCAACGATCCCTACGTCTTCTACCTGTCGGCTTGACGCACCTTGACCTCTCGGTAACCTGACCATCGCCTGTCCCCAACGATCCCTACGTCTTCTACCTGTCGGCTTGACGCACCTCGATCTCCCGGTCCCAGCTCCCTCGTCGGTCCTGGGGGATAACCATCTATTGTGTTTTGTGCCATTAATAAAACCCCTGTTCTTCCTTTCCTGGTCTCCGCCTGCGTTCTGGGTCCAACCTCACCACACACCGTCGTGACACTGGGTGCCTGCCAGGCACGTTTTGGACCAAACCCTCGTCTTGGAGTTTCACCGGAGACATCCAGATGCCATGCTTAGGACGTCAGGTGACGTCCGTAGAGGGAGGGGTATTGTCATGATCCAACCCAGCTCTTCACGCTCCTAGTCCTGGATCTCCGCTGGATTCCTGGATCTGCGATGTCGATTTTCAGAAAGCCTCACGTTCGTATCAAGCTAAATTCATTGTTGTTCTGCCTATTGATCCTCCGTGTTCTGACCCTCGCCTGGATAACAACCTTGTTTTTGCTTTGCGTTTTTGTACCTCTGCCTCAACCCTCGACTACCTGTTACCGACCTCTGCTTGCCTTGACGTTTTGGATGTGCCCTGTCTGTACCTCTGCCTTGGATCCGACATTAAAGCACGTGTTCCATCTGACGTCTGTTCTCCCTGCTTTTGGGTCCCACCTACACCCGGCCGTGACAGTATCTCAGATATATAGACTGGTATCTCTGATATATAGCTTGGTATATCTGATTTATAGACTGGTATCTCTGATATATAGACTGTATCTCTGATATATAGACTGTATCTCTGATATATAGAGTGTATCTCTGATATATAGACTGTATCTCTGATATATAGACTGGTATCTCAGATATATAGAGTGTATCTCTGATATATAGACTGTATCTCTGATATATAGACTGTATCTCTGATATATAGACTGGTATCTCAGATATATAGACTGTATCTCTGATATATAGACTGTATCTCTGATATATAGACTGGTATCTCAGATATATAGAGTGTATCTCTGATATATAGAGTGTATCTCTGATATATAGACTGTATCTCTGATATATAGACTGGTATCTCAGATATATAGAGTGTATCTCTGATATATAGACTTTATCTCTGATATATAGAGTGTATCTCTGATATATAGACTGTATCTCTGATATGTAGACTGGTATCTCAGATATATAGACTGTATCTCTGATATATAGACTGTATCTCTGATATATAGACTGTATCTCTGATATATAGACTGGTATCTCAGAAATATAGACTGTATCTCTGATATATAGACTGTATCTCTGATATATAGACTGTATATCTGATATATAGACTGTATCTCTGATATATAGACTGTATCTCTGATATATAGACTGGTATCTCAGCTGCTTGCTGTAGTCTTTGTGTCTGGACCTGGAGAGGTGAACCTGTTGACCTCTGTGATGACAGCGAGCTGAGTTATCAAATGTAACATGTGTTACATTTGATAACTACTGCAGTATTATTTATTTTTGATATGTATTATTTGTTGTCATGCAGAGAAGCTGGTAGGAGTTCACTTCATAAAGTAACTGAAATCTATGGAATACCTTGGAAAAATCTATGGAATACCTTGGAGAGAGAGAGAGAGAGAGAGAGAGAGAGAGAGAGAGAGAGAGAGAGAGAGAGAGAGAGAGAGAGAGAGAGAGAGAGAGAGAGAGAGAGAGAGAGAGAGAGAGAGAGAGAGAGAGCGAGAGAGAGAGAGAGAGAGAGAGAGAGAGAGAGAAACTGAAAAGAAGAGGAAACAGTTAGTTGCTAAAGCACTAAGAGTATTGGGTTAGCCTTTAGAGCTGTAGCCTCAGTGCTCATGCAAGTCAGGTCCAATTACTGTTCGCTAAGGTTGTCAAGCGATATTAACGCTGACATTCATTATTGGATAATGAGGAAGCGTCTTAAAGAGGGCTATATCTACTGGAATAACCACCGGAAATAGAGTTTATAATGAGGACTGGAGCACATGGATCTCTTAATAGGGACCTAATCACCAGAAATCACAATGAAGACATTAAAATGCTCCCATTGTGATGACTGATCCCGGATGGTCCCTTAGTCCCTTAGTCCCTTAGTTCCTTAGTTCCTTAGTACCTTCGTCCCTTAGTCCCTTAGTACATTAGTACCTTAGTCCCTTAGTCCCTTAGTCCCTTAATACCTTAGTCCCTTAGACCCTTAGTTGTCCCCTAAGTCCGTTCGTTCCTTAGTACCTTCGTCCCTTAGTACCTTAGTACCTTAGTCCCTTAGTCGTCCCCTGAGTTCCTTCATCCCTTAGTACCTTTGTCCCTTAGTCCCTTAGTACATTAGTACCTTAGTACCTTAGTCCCTTAGTCCCTTAGTCCCTTAGTTCCTTAGTTCCTTAGTACCTTCGTCCCTTAGTCCCTTAGTACATTAGTACCTTAGTACCTTAGTCCCTTAGTCCCTTAGTCCCTTAATACCTTAGTCCCTTAGACCCTTAGTTGTCCCCTAAGTCCGTTCGTTCCTTAGTACCTTCGTCCCTTAGTACCTTAGTACCTTAGTCCCTTAGTCGTCCCCTGAGTTCCTTCATCCCTTAGTACCTTCGTCCCTTAGTCCCTTAGTACATTAGTACCTTAGTACCTTAGTCCCTTAGTCCCTTAGTTGTCCCCTAATGGCAATTTGCATATCGTCAAAATAGATCCACGGACGACGCAATTGCCATGGCCCTCCACACTGCCCTTTCCCACCTGGAGGGGAAGAACTGTTATGTGCGAATGCTGTTTGTGGACTACAGCTCAGCATTCAACACAATAGTTCCTGCCAAGCTCGACACCAAGCTGAGAGGTCTAGGCGTACCCCCATCCATGTGCAGCTGGATACTGGACCTCCTGTCGGACCGCCGCCAGGTGGTGAGGATGGGCAGCAGAGCCACTGACCCTCAACACGGGAGCCCCCCAGGGATGCGTGCTGAGCCCTCTCCTCTACTCCCTCTACACCCACGACTGCATGGCTATGCACAGCTCCAACGTCATCGTCAAGTTTGCTGACGACACGACAGTGATGGGCCTGATCGCCGGCGACGACGAGACAGCCTACAGGGAGGAGGTCGGATCGCTGGAGCAGTGGTGCCAGGAGAACAGCCTCGCCCTCAACGTCAAGAAGACCAAGGAGCTGATCGTGGACTTCAGGAGGCAGAGGGGAGAGCACAGCCCTATCTCCATCGACGGCGTTGCAGTAGAGAGGGTCAGCAGCTTCAAGTTCCTCGGCGTGCACATCTCCGAGGACCTCACATGGTCCACGCACACCACACACGTGGTGAAAAGGGCCCAACAACGCCTGTATTTTCTCAGGCGTCTGAAGAAATTCAGCATGGGCCCCCGCATCCTGAGAACATTCTACAACGGCACCATCGAGAGTGTTCTTACAGGGTGTATCACCGCCTGGTACGGGAACTGCACTGCACTCGAGCGCAGAGCGCTTCAAAGGGTGGTGCGGACGGCCCAGTATATCGTTGGAGGTGAGCTCCCCTCCCTCCTGGTCATTTACAACCAGCGGTGCGTGGCCAAGGCCAAACGCATCATAAAGACATTGCCCACCCCAGCCACGAACTGTACTCACTATTACCGTCAGGCAGGCGATACCGCAGTATCAAGTGTCGTACAAATAGGCTTAGAGATAGCTTCCACAGTCAGGCCATCAGGCTGCTGAACAAGGGCGTATAACATATAACAATGTATATTTTATTACATTGATTTATATATACATATTGCTCTTTTCTGTGCTGATTTTTGCATTTTATAAATTGCATTTTTTATTTTTATTTTATATTCTTTATTCTATTTTTATTCTATTTTTCTATTTCTTATTTTATAACTGCTGTCTGTCGTCGGGTATTGCACACAAGATTTTCACATCACTGCTTTATACTAAACTGTAAACTGTGAAGTGACAATAAACTTGACTTGACTAAGTCCGTTCGTCCCTTAGTACCATAGTCCCTTAGTCGTCCCCTGAGTTCCTTCGTCCCTTAGTACCTTCGTCCCTTAATACCTTAGTACCTTAGTACCTTAAAACCTTATTACCTTAGTACCTTAGTACTAGTACTACTAAGTAACCCTGTGCTTTCACAGGTACACATAATCTTTATCTTCAGGAGCATATTAATGACATCATTATAGAGACTTTGGGCACATTTCATAAACCCTTTAGTAACACCACAAACAGCAGGCTAAGAACCTGGTTTTAAAAGGGATTCCTTCCAGCCGCGGACGCTCGGACCTGAAGAAACCTTTAAACACCCTAACACCCTCAACACAGACAGAGACCACTGAATGGTCTCAGAGTACATCACAACCATACGTCCTGTAACGTTTGTCTGAGGGCGCTAGGGAGGAAAGATAATCAATTATAAACCCAAACGGACGTTTACAGGACTGGGATTTATCATCCTACCAACAAACAGACAAACCACAAACAACACAAATCAAACATCTTCCCTGAAAAGACCTTTT
>CM051015.1:24144141-24149141 GCA_027704905.1 Muraenolepis orangiensis
ATGAATGAATGAATCAAATAAAACAAAATCAATCAACGAATCAAATGAATGAATGAATGGATGAATCAAATAAAACAAAAACAATCAATGAATCAAATGATGATGAATGAATGAATGAATGAATGGATTAATCAAATAAAACTAAATCAATAAATCAACGAATCAAATTAATGAATGAATGAATCAAATAAAACAACTTCCAGTAATCTACAACTCAAATTAATCAATGAATGAATTATCAAATAAAACAAAATCAATCAACAAATCAAATGAATCAACAAACAAGGGATTGCAACCCCTATATTGTTTTATAGCAGCTTAGCTGCTTCTTATCCTTTCAAAAGTTCAAACCTGTGTGTGTGTGTGTGTGTGTGTGTGTGTGTGTGTGTGTGTGTGTGTGTGTGTGTGTGTGTGTGTGTGTACGAGAGAGAGCTAGAGAGAGAGAGAGCGAGAGCCGAGAGAGAGAGAGAGAGAGAGAGAGAGAGAGAGAGAGAGAGAGAGAGAGAGGGGGGGTGAGAGAGGGGGTTTAACTGAGTATGGTTCTGACCTCAGATCCCTACTGGCTGTCCAAGGAATTGGTTGTTTGGCCTTGTAATCTCACTAATATAAAATATAAACAGTTATTTTCTTATTGAAATCTGTATGAATGACCCAGCCGAAATGAATTAGCCATATCAATCCTACAGTCATACAAGAACATGAAATGTTTATAGGGAAACGATTATAAGTGGCCCAGAAAACTGCGCCACATTTGAAAAAATAAAGGATTAATAGCCTCCATTCAGCCTAAAGCGCGCTGAAAACTAGATTTAAGTTATTAAACTTCTGAAAGATAAACCAAGAAGGTGAGCTCTACCTCTGGTTTAGTGGAGTAGGTTATTTACTGGCATCACGTGGAAACAACCCATATGTTCCATACAAAGAACAGAACAAAGGAGAGACCATGCTTCTCTCCTCATTTGCATACTAACAACCTCGTCATCGGGTTGGATTTACATTGGGATCATGGCGACTCAAACTCTTGCCTCTTGCGTTTGTCCTAGGCCACGTGTGCCACCAACGCCTGCAGTACCACAAAGAACCACCACATGGTCCATGAAATAACCATGAGGTCCATAAAGGGCTACGTATGCTAACAAGGCCTGCAATATCACAAAGAACCACATCTACCATGAAATAACTACGAGGTCCACAAAGGGCCCCAATTTACCAACATATAACATGTGTTCTTTAGTATCTTCCAAGGCACGCTTATGGTACGCTTAGAACGGTAACTTACTTATTTTGATTAGATTTGATGATACTTTTATGATACTTAAAGTGGTAACTTACTGATTTTTTATTTGAATTAGATTTTCTGATTTTCTTGTACTCTTAAAGTGGTAACTTACTTATTTTTTATTAGATTTGATTTTCTGATTTCCTTGTACTCTTAAAGTGGTAACTTACTTATTTGATTTCTGATTTCTTGTACTCTTAAAGTGGTAACTTACTTATTTTTTTATTAGATTTTCTGATTTTCTTGTACTCTTAAAGTGGTACATTCACTCTTAATTTTTAGCGGACATGTGAATTACTCTATTCCATCCAATAAACCCCAAAAGAGGTCCTTTTCGATTTGGTCAACTGTTAACCATAGCCTTAATCATAGTCAATAAAAGCAGACGCAATTAAGCGCTCTGAGGAAGATGTTTAGAGCTTACCTCAAACCCCGGCCTGATCAGTGGCCGGTGCCCTCGTGCGCTCGCTTCACCGACAGCAGCTGGTCAACAATCGTTTTAACCAAATCCTGTTCGTGACGCCAATATGTAGTATAATTTCTACTCGGTGGAATAAGAATCTTTCTCAGAGGTCCGGATACTAAGTTCAAGGTGTTTATTGAACAAAGCATCAAATTCATCAGTTGCAACGAGATGGAGCCTGCCGTGCCAATTCGCAGAACTGGCGACGCGCTCCTTTACCAAACATTATATAGACAATAGCATCATAAAACATCCACTACTCCTAGTGGTCAAAGTAACAAACATCAACTTAATACTATTGGTCTGAGAGGTACAACCAGCACTCTGGTTGGTCACGGTGTCTTCATCGTCACGTCACAAGTTTATGGCTCAAACCCCCAAGGGGGGTCGCATTCCTGGCCATATCTGCTGGTCGCATCTCTGGCAACCCCAGGGGGTTGCATTCCTGGCAACGCCTTTTGGTCACCTCAACACGCATGGCCCTTACAACGCATACAGTATCACAGATAGTGTTTTAGTTTTATACTTAGTGTATAAAAATACACTACAATAAGCACGTGGGAGAACTCTCGCGGCAGATAGTATGGCCGCAGACTCACGGCCAGCAGTTCAATGTCCGGGCTACACACACGTTCCTTCACAGTAACATGTCCAGGGTTACACCACTTGTTGTTAACGAGAATAGCAAGTCCCCCACCTTTCCTCTTGCCACTCTCCCGGTGCGTCCTGTCCGCCCGGACGGTCAGAAAGCCGTCCGGGGTAACACTGGAGTCCGGGGTGTCCTCGTGGAGCCACGTCTCCGTGAAACAAAGCACGCTGCTCTCCCGGTACACCCGCTGGGTCCTCACCAGGCCCGCTAGCTCGTCCATCTTGTTCGCTAGCGACCTCATGTTCCCCATGGTGATGGAAGGGAGATATGGTTTATATCTCTGCTTCCTCTCCCGCTGTTTACGTCCAGCCTTGTGTCCCCTGTACGTCCTCCTCAGCTCCCTGGGGAGGTCGGGGATGTCGGGCCTCTCCCGTAGCAGCGAGGTCTGTTGTAGCGACAACAGCTGACTCCGCGCGTAGACAATAGCTCCGCAGTAATGTTGAGCCGCGACGGAGACACGGTTCAGTAACAGTGTCCCCAGAATGACAAACACAGCAAAAACTTCCCTAAACATAGTTGGCTGAGGGTTGCATAACTACTTAATGAAAAACTATACTAAAACAACAATAATATAAGAATAAATAACTAAAAAGTAAGAGGGGAGGGGGAGCAACTGTTGCTTGCTGTTGCTGGTTGCTGGCTGCTGTTGATGTTAGGGACCTTGGTGATGTTCGGGACCTTAGTGATGTTAGGGACCTTGGTGATGTTAAGGATCTAGGTGATGTTAGTGATGTTAAGGACCTTGGTGATGTTAGTGATGTTAGGGACCTTGGTGATGTTAGGGACCTTGGTGATGTTTGTGATGTTAAGTACCTTGGTGATGTTAGGGACCGTGGTGATGTTAGGGACCGTGGTGATGTTAGGGACCTTGGTGATGTTAGGGACCTTGGTGATGTTAGGGACCGTGGTGATGTTGGGGACCTTGGTGATGTTAAGGACCTTGGTGATGTTCGTGATGTTAGGGAACTTGGTGATGTTAGTGATGTTAGGGACCTTGGTGATGTTAGGGACCTTGGTGATGTTAGGGACCTTGGTGATGTTAGGGACCTTGGTGATGTTAGGGACCTTGGTGATGTACTACATGGAACATATCATCCACACACTTCAGTTCCTCAAGTCAATTTGTTTTTACATCTTTAAATATTGCGAAATACATAATATAATAGGCTCATACACCCAGTCAAAATGTCCCATTACTGCCAACCACAATGCACTTGCAGGAATATATATATATATATATATATTCCATTGTGTGACATTAATTAGCACTTTTTTTTTACGTGAGATTTGTGTTCAGTTGCATAAGTTACATTCTTTATATTTCTAAGAGCTGCTGGTATGCTCTGGTGTGAAGGAGCACGTTTTCTGAAAGAAAGTGAAAATGTTTAGTGTTGTTTCCTTGTTTCTGACACTGCACTCAGAGCAACTCTCTGAAGCCTGTTCTCCACTCAGTCCTCAGGCTCAGAGCGACTCTCTGAAGCCTGTTCTCCACTCAGTCCTCAGGCTCAGAGCGACTCTCTGAAGCCTGTTCTCCACTCAGGCGCCCGAGCTCATCCTCAGACAGGCTGATGGGGACCTGAAGGCCGGCCGTCAGCACTATGAAGTGTCTCATCACAAGGTCAGTCCCAGGTCATCTCTGAGGCTGGTGACGGGGACTCCTCACCAGTATCCTCGGGCTGGAACCAGCAAGCAAGAGGTGGCATCCGCACCGGAGCCACGAGTTTACCCATAATGCAAAGGGACACAAGGCTGGCCCCGGTTCATAACTCACAGAGCGGCTCTCATCTCCTCACCATCTGGAGCCAAATCATTATTTTATTTACTTTTAACTTTCCCACTGCTCCGTTTGGCTGTCTGCTGCTACTGGCAGTTGGCGGTGGCGGTTTGTCATGCTGTGAATGACAATCTTCTTACAATCCAGAATTTTGAGTTCAATTCTCGGTTGGGGAATGGGGAGAGGAAAATGCATTAGTGCTAAAGTGTATTTATACAGATGCTGGCATTTAGAAACTGTGTTTTCTTTATTTATTAATTTAAACTGGAGTTAACTGGATCAAATCAGGGTCTATCATCCTTTATCCTTTGCACTGAATCTTGACACTGCTGTGTGAGCAGATGGTTTGTTCCCGGGCTTTAGGTGTGTGTGTGTGTGTGTGTGTGTGTGTGTTATTGTAGATATGTGTGTGTGTGTGTGTGTGTGTGTGTTTGTGTTTGTGTGTGTGTGTGTGTGTGTGTGTGTGTGTGTATGTATGTGTGTGTTTGTGTGTTATTGTAGATATGTGTGTGTGTGTGTGTGTGTGTTTGTGTTTGTGTGTGTGTGTGTGTGTGTGTGTGTGTGTGTGTTGTGTGGGTGTGTTATTGTAGATGTGTGTGTGTGTGTATGTGTGTGTGTGTGTGTGTGTGTGTGTGTGTGTTTGTGTGTGTGTGTGTGTTGTGTGTGTGTGTGTGTGTTATTGTAGATGTGTGTGTGTTGTGTGTGTGTGTTATTGTAGATGTGTGTGTGTGTGTGTGTGTGTGTGTGTGTTATTGTAGATGTGTGTGTGTGTGTGTGTGTGTGTGTTGTGTGTGTGTGTTATTGTAGATGTGTGTGTGTGTGTGTGTGTGTGTGT
>CM051015.1:24159141-24161641 GCA_027704905.1 Muraenolepis orangiensis
CGTTGGACCATCCTGGTTTATGAAACACCATGTTTGGAAAAACAATACAGATTTTCTCCTACTGTGATATTGGATATTTGTATCCCTCTGTATGTCATAATGACCAAAAGAGAGCTGAGCCATAAGGCAAAGCTCTCAATCTACTGGTCAGTCTTCGATCCTACCTTCACCTATGGTCATAAACTGTGGGTCATAACCGAAAGGACGAGATCGCGAATATAAGCGACCAATATGAGTTTCCTCAGGAGGTTGGCTGATAGGGTGGGATAGGGTTAGAAGCTCGTCGCTTGTGAGAGACTCGGAGTAGACCCGCTGCTCCTTCGCGTAGAAAGAAGCAAGTCGAGGTGGTTCGGGCATCAAGTAAGGATGCTTCCTGGTCGCCTCCCGAGGGAGGTTTTCCAGGCACATCCAGCTGGGAGGAGACCACGGGGCAGACCAAGGTCCAGCTGGGAGAACCGTACGGGGCAGAACAAGGTCCAGGTGGGAGGACACCACGGGGCAGACCAAGGTCCAGGTGGGAGGAGGAGACCACAGGGCCGACCAAGGTTCAGGTGGGAGGAGGAGACCACGGAGAAGACCAAGGTCCAGGTGGGAGGAGACCAGGGGGCAGACCAATGTCCAGCTGGGAAGAGGAGACCACAGGGCCGACCAAGGTATAGGTGGGATGAGGAGACCACAGGGCCGACCAAGGTCCAGGTGGGAGGAGGAGAACACAGGGCAGACCAAGGTACAGCTGGGAGGAGACCACAGGGCCAACCAAGGTCCAGGTGGGAGGAGACCACAGGGCCAACCAAGGTCCAGGTGGGAGGAGGAGACCACGGGGCAGACCGAGGTCCAGCTGGGAGGAGGAGACCACGGGGCAGACCAAGGTACAGGTGGGAGGAGGAGACCACGGGGCAGACCGAGGTCCAGCTAGGAGGAGGAGACCACGGGGCAGACCAAGGTACAGGTGGGAGGAGGAGACCACGGGGCAGACTGAGGTCCAGGTGGGAGGAAGAGACCACAGAGCAGACCAAGGTCCAGCTGGGAGGAGACCACGGGGCAGACAGGTACAGGTACAGATGGGGTGATTACATCTCCACGCTGGCCTGGGAACACCTCGGGATCCCCCAGTCAGAGCAAGTCGGTGTTGCCAGATAGAGGGAAGTTTGGAGTCCCCTGCCAGAGCTGCTACCTCCCCTACCTCATGTGTCTTTGACATGTGTTTTTCTTGCATCATGCATACTCTGTTTTCTCCTATCTACCTTCTCAAGTCCCAGAAATAAAAAGAGTATGAAAGTAAGCCTTCAACATCATTATCCGCTGCCAAATGAACAATCTGATATCCAGATCCTGCTCAGCGACTCGTAGCATAAACATGGAAGGCTTTTCAGACAACATTCCATGGCACGAGATGACACAAGATCACCTTTTAGCAGGTCTTCTATATATACTATATATATTATTTTCCCACAATACAACAGCGCTGACAAAAAGAAACAAGGTTGGCGGGTTGAGAGTATAACAAATGATGACAGAGTTCTGGAGTATATTCAACATTCCAAATGAGATTGAATCCCGGACGGGTTCCGGGTGAGCAGGTTTGCTTGTTTGAATGTCCATTCTTATAGAGAATTAAAGATTGCGAGCAATTTCCTGCTAAATAAGATTGGGACGGAATAATAACATTCTGAAATAATATTACATTTTTGTGCGTGTTTGCGATTGTATTTCGGAGCTGCCATTCTGTCATTCTGAGCTCTGCTGAACATCTAGGGCTGTAAAACGAGCCAAATGGGAACCAGAACAGAACTTATACTGCTCTAAAACTCAATGGGGAATAGAACAGAACATCTACTGCTGTAAAACAAGCCCAATGGGAACTAGAACAGAACATCTACTGCTGTAAATCTCAATGGGAACCAGTAACAGATCATTTCGTGTTTATAAGGGGTCCACCCCTCAACGTTGACCTCTCCATCCTTTTAATTCAGTTAATTAATGAGTTATAGTACATGTGTAAATATAATCATACCTAAATATATAAACACCTGCCCTTTGGTGGCTGCTTTCATCCTAAGCATATTTCAATGCCTGCCAGCCCACGCATAGGTAGCAGGGCCTGCCCCGGAGGGAACCCAACCCTTAAGTAGGAATGATCAAGACCTCTCAGATGTGATGAAATCATCACCAGCTGCCATGTTGGCGGTGCTGTGATGAAACTGGCCCGGAGGATGACCCAATTCATCCACACCGAGGGATTGAACTTGTTCTGCTCCTCAGAGGATTGATGTGGTAGTCGTCACTTTGAATACTAACCACATTTCGTGCCGTACCCAAATTCAAAATGGCCATTTTGTCTGCCCTCACCAATGACAAAAATACACAAGATTCAAGATTTTCATTTGCCATTTGCAACAAGTCCAATGGAACGCTTCCTCCCCGTTCCCTCCTGCTGTATGCATTTAGAAATCTCAATACTATAAAAATACACAATACACTATAAAAATGAACATGGGGA
>CM051015.1:24164141-24174141 GCA_027704905.1 Muraenolepis orangiensis
CAGAGGACCATCTCTCTTCAGAGGACCATCTCTCTTCAGAGGACCATCTCTCTACAGAAGACCATCTCTCTTCAGAGGACCATCTCTCTACAGAGGACCATCTCTCTACAGAGGACCATCTCTCTTCAGAGGACCATCTCTCTTCAGAGGACCATCTCTCTACAGAGGACCATCTCTCTTCAGAGGACCATCTCTCTACAGAGGACCATCTCTCTTCAGAGGACCATCTCTCTACAGAGGACCATCTCTCTTCAGAGGACCATCTCTCTACAGAGGACCATCTCTCTTCAGAGGACCATCTCTCTTCAGAGGACCATCTCTCTTCAGAGGACCATCTCTCTACAGAGGACCATCTCTCTTCAGAGGACCATCTCTCTACAGAGGACCATCTCTCTTCAGAGGACCATCTCTCTACAGAGGACCATCTCTCTTCAGAGGACCATCTCTCTACAGAGGACCATCTCTCTTCAGAGGACCATCTCTCTTCAGAGGACCATCTCTCTTCAGAGGACCATCTCTCTACAGAGGACCATCTCTCTTCAGAGGACCATCTCTCTACAGAGGACCATCTCTCTTCAGAGGACCATCTCTCTTCAGAGGACCATCTCTCTTCAGAGGACCATCTCTCTACAGAAGACCAGCCGTCTAATTGCCATAAGTGGAGGATGTGGATAAACTGAAGTAAATACAAACCAACTTGGTCACCGTGGTTGCTGCTCTGAATCGGATCTTCTGGAAAAGAAGAAAATTGGGAAAAAAGGAAAACAAAATACAAAGAAATAAACCCCAGGGAGGCTAATTGGAATAAAACCGGAATAAAACCAAATACAAATTCCAGAAACTAACATTTTTTATTTCCCCTCCCAGGGAAACAGCCGATGAGAGATGAGTGGGAATGGCCTTGATGTTCACCAAAGCAGCTGCTTGTGTTTGGAGCAGAGATGCTGGGGATCATTGTTGTTTATTGAGATGTGAACCCCAGCTCCATGGTCTGAACTGTAGGAGGCTGCTTGTGTGGACACACCTAATGAACACTCATACAAACTAACTACACCACAGCATGGTGTAGATACACCAGAGGAAGGACCTAATCAGGTTAGGAGACATTGAGACTCATATGATGGTAGTTACATTTAATAACCCACACTATCAACGGGATTTCCACAGTTAATGTGTTTTGTTGTTGTTGTGTTTCTAAGTTCGGCCTATAGTTAACAGTCTTTGCATTGCAGGTTGCAAATTACACTATTATATTATATTGTAAGATTTTATATGGCAGAGACATAGAGAGACCACACACACACACACACACACACACACACACACACACACACACACACACACACACACACCTGCACACTTACATATGTATTCCCACCCACAACCATACACCCCCCCCCCCCCCCACACACACACACCCCAGGTAACACTCCTCAGAACAGCACAAGGGTGAACCCCTCAAGCTGTAAGAGATGGCGGTCATCCAGAATAGGCCCACTTAAAGTTCTGGGGAACCATTACAGACATAAGTGCAGGACTTGTGTAATCAATAATCAATACTGCCTTTGCTTAATAATTCATAAGTCCTTGATGTAAGGGAGCCATGGAGCTCTCTCTTGAAACAGACTGAGGCTTTGACAGAGGGACAGAAGCTGGAGGAACAGAGGCTGGAGGAACAGAGGCTGGAGGAACAGAGGCTAGAGGGACAGAGGCTAGAGGGACAGAGGCTGGAGGGACAGAGGCTGGAGGGACAGTGGCTGGAGGAACAGAGGCTAGAGGGACAGAGGCTGGAGGAACAGAGGCTGGAGGAACAGAGGCTAGAGGAACAGAGGCTAGAGGAACAGAGGCTGGAGGAACAGAGGCTGGAGGGACAGCGGCTGGAGGGACAGAGGCTGGAGGAACAGAGGTTGATCCCCAAGGGCCTGGCTTCATCTTTTAGATTCAGAGGACAGAAAGGACCTCTTTGTTCTGTCTGTGATTCTCAATGCACCGCGACCTTTGACCTTTTTGAGAGAGCTCAAATAGCAGAGGACGGACGGAGGAGCGGCTGGACTGTGAGTCCTGGTGACTTTACTAAATCAGAGTCACGAGGGTCAGCAGGTCATCAGCACCTCCAACACCACCTTTACTTTCTGCAACATGAACTACGTATGTATTAATGTTTCAATGTTAATATTATATATAAATATAGAACGCTTTGATAACTACAAATGGTAATCTACCAAAGAAAGATCATCAAGATCAAGATCATGATACATGAATGAAGAGACGGGAAGCCCACGGTGTCCCTGGAGTGTCCCTGGTCACATGATTTCTTGTGATGTCACATGGTCTCTTGTGATGTCACATGGTGTCTTGTGACGTCACATGGTCTCTTGTGGCGTCACATGGTGTCTTGTGGCGTCACATGGTCTCTTGTGATGTCACATGGTCTCTTGTGGTGTCACATGGTGTCTTGTGACGTCACATGGTGTCTTGTGATGTCACATTGTGTCTTGTGATGTCACATGGTGTCTTGTGATGTCACATGATGTCGCTGCCATAGGTTTTTCACTCACCAAGCAAACCGTTATTTGTAAGTCAAGTCAAATTGATTCACATGTTGACCACACCCCCAAAACCCTAAGCCCCGCCCCCCTTAGCCACACCCCCAAACCCTAGCCCCCCAAAGTGCAAGAAACAACTCCCTAAATAATGGAGGAATAAATCTAGAGAAGGAACGCAGAGGAAGGAGATCCCTCCTTCAGGGACGGTTCAGAAGTGACATGGGGGCCATAGTAAAGAATGATAAAAAAAATTATATACATATAATATACAGAATATGGAGGATGGCGCCGTATGAGATGGCTGCCGTGTTGCGAGATACCGCGACGACACAGTTTTTTGTTATTTATTCTTTTTATCGCGACTATCTTTGTTTAGAAAGTTAGCAGCACGTTCATTTATGACTTTTGCACATTTCTGGAGATCAGATCGACAGTCGTTCGCCGCTTACCGGAGTTTCTTCATTCTTTCGACTCGGACGTCCAGCCCAAAGTCACAGCTGGATTATCTCCGACCATCTTGGGCACGATTACACGCAAGCATCGCAGGAAGAAGCGACATGGATGTCGGAGGGGGTTACCGACGCAGCTATTGAGCCGACGGGATTTTCCGTCCACCGGGCGGACAGAACAAAGGCTGTCTCCGGTAAAGATCGCAGCGGGGGGGTATGTCTCATGATAAACAGATCTTGGTGCAACCAAAGTCATGTACATCCCCTCAAGTCTTTCTGTTCCCCGGACCTGGAGTTCCTGATGCTTATGTGCCGTCCATTTTGGCTACCTCGGGAGTTTACAGCGGTAACCGTGACCGCTGTTTACATTCCCCCACAAGCCAACACGGACACAGCGCTGAAGGAACTGTATGGGGCTATCAGCGAACAGGAGTCGGCACACACCCCGAGGCTGCTCTCATCATGGCGGGGGACTTCAACAAGGCGAACCTGAAGAAGGTTCTCCTGAAGTTCTACCAACACATAACGAGCATCCTCGACCACTGCTACACTCCCTTCCGTGATGGCTACAAGGCCCTCCTCCACCCACCGTTCGGCAAATCAGACCACCGCTCTATCCAGCTACTCCCCGCCTTTTGGCTGAGACTGAAGCAGAAACCAATCGCCGTGAGGGAGGTCCAATGCTGGTCGGACCAATCGGAGTCTATGCTGCAGGATTGTTTTGATCACGCTGACTGGCACATGTTCCGCGTTGCCTCGGACAATAACATCAATGAGTACGCGTCCTCGGTCACCGGGTTCATAAGTGCATAGATTACATTGTTCCGACCAAGTCGGTTTGGATATATCCCAACCAGAAACTGTGGATTAACAGCGATGTTCGCGCTGCCCTCCACACGCGTAACGCCGCTTTTGGCTCCGGGAATATGGAGGTATATACGAGAGCCCGTTACGACCTGCAAGACCATCGTCACTGCCAAGCGGGAGTACGGAGTTAGGACAGAGTGGAGGATAAATTCAAGAGCCAAGACGCGAGGGGTATGTGGCAGGGGCTACAGACGATAACGAACTTCAGAGGGAGAACCAGGTGTGTAGAGAACTCCTCTACCTCCCTCCTAGGAGAGCAAAATACTTTTTTTGCTCGGTTCGACGTGAGCGGCAGCCCGCCGAAGTGCCGCCTGAGGAGACCAGCCTGCTGAACATCTCGGAGGGGGATGTGCGCCGCACCTTCAAGCGGTTGAACATCCGTAAGGTGGCAGGCCCGAACGACATCCCGGGCCGTGTCCTCAGAGCATGCGCAGACTAGTTGGCAGGAGTCAACAGTTTGCAGACATCTTCAACCTCTCCCTGGCCCAGGCTGTTGTTCCCGCGGTCTTCAAGATGTCCACCATCGTGCCTGTCCCTAAACAACCCAAGGTAACATGCCTGAACGACTATAGACCTGTAGCCCTCACCTCGATTGCCAGCAAATGCTTCGAGAGGTTGGTCAAGGACTTTATTTGCTCCGTGTTACCTGCCACGCTGGACCCATGGCAATTTGCATATCATCAAAACAGATCCACGGATGACGCAATTGCCATGGCCCTCCACACTGCCCTTTCCCACCTGGAGGGAAATAACTGTTATGTGCGAATGCTGTTTTTGGACTACAGCTCAGCATTCAACATGATAGTTCCTGCCAAGCTCGACACCAAGCTTAGAGGTCTAGGCGTGCCCCCATCCACGTGCAGCTGGATACTGGACCTCCTGTCGGACTGCAGCCAGGTGGTGAGGATGGACAGCACCACCTCAGAGCCACTGACCCTCAACACGGGAGCCCCCCAGGGATGCGTGCTGAGCCCTCTCCTCTACTCCCTCTACACCCACGACTGCATGACTATGCACAGCTCCAACGTCATCATCAAGTTTGCTGACGACTCGACAGTGTCTGCCTGATCCTGATCGCCGACGAGACAGCCTACAGGGAGGAGGTTGGATCACTGGAGCAGTGGTGCCAGGATAACAGCCTCGCCCTCAACGTCAAGAAGACCAAGGAGCTGATCGTGGACTACAGGAAACAGAGAGGAGAGCACGACCCTATCTCCATCGACGGTGTTGCAGTAGAGAGGGTCAGAAGCTTCAAGTTCCTCGGTGTGCACATCTCCGAGGACCTCACATGGTCCACGCACACCCCACACGTGGTGAAAAGGGCCCAACAACGCCTGTATTTTCTCAGGCGTCTGAGGAAATTCAGCATGGGCCCCCCGCATCCTGAGAACATTCTACACCGGGACAATCAACAGTGATACATCCTACAAAGGATGTATCACTGCCTGGTACGGGAACTGCACCGCACTCCAGTGCAGAGCGCTTCAAAGGGTGGTGGGACGGCCCAGTATATGGTTGGAGGTGAGCTCCCCTCCCTCCTGGATATATACAACCAGCGGTGCGTGGCCAAGGCCAAACGCATCATAAAGACATTGCCCTACAGCCACGAACTGTACTCACTGTTACCGTCAGGCAGGCGATACCGCAGTATCAAGTGGTATCAAATAGACTCAGAGATAGCTTCCAGTCAGGCCATCAGGCTGCTGAACAAGGGCGTATAGCATATAACAATGTATATTTTATTACATTGATTTATATATACATATTGCTCTTTTTCTGTGCCGATATATTGCATTTTATAAATTGCATTTTTACTTTGATGTATTTAACTTATACAGTTTTGTTCTATTCTGTTTTTATCTTATCTTATTTTATAACTGCTGTCTGTCGTCGGGTATTCACATAAGATTTTCACATCACTGCTTTATACTTTACTAACTGTGAAGTGACAATAAACTTGACTTGACTTGACTTGACTTGAGAATATAACTATTGACACTCCCCACATACGGCGTTCTCCTCTAGTCCTCTAGTGGTCTCCCTCCTCTGGATCCTTCCCCTCCTTCTGGAAGTCACAGGCGTCGGCCTCACTCCCACCACTCCGCCCAGTGGCCGGAGGTGGAAGTGACGCTCCAGACTGCAGCTCTGGCCTCAGCATCCTCCTGTTGTTTGTGTTTATGTGTGTCTGGAGTTGTGTGTCTCCCTGGGCGCTTACCCCCCACTGAGTAATGAGGACCGGAGCCAGGGTAGTGGGGGGGGGGGGTAGGGGGGAGGGATCGGGGAAGGAGGGGGGGGTAGAGGTAAGGGGGGCGGGGGGGTGTGATGCCTCCATCCAGCATCATCACTAATGAGCAGCAGAATCACATGATGTCGCTCCGACGACGCGGCTAGCGTACCAGCTAAAAATAAACACAACACTTTCTGCTTTTTGCACACAACCATCGACACACACACACGCGCACACACAAGCACGCGCACACACATGCATGCACACACACACACACACACCACACACACACACACACACACACACACACACACACACACACACACACACACACACACACACACGCGCACACACACACACACACACACATGCTCAGGCACGCACACACATATGCACGCATGCACACACACACACACACACACACACACACACACACACACACACACACACAATGAGAAGCATGAGCTGGAAAAGAGCCTCTGGATTTAGTGTGTGTAGAAAAGTAGCGCAAGCTCTAAAAGCTTCTGGTTCCTGTTCTGGTGTCAGTGACTATTTAATAATATGCAGCAGTAGCCTAACTCTACCTTGCTGCTTTGCTGCCTGGATCCTACACCATCTGGACCAACAGAACACGGCTTTACTGCTTTAAGGGGGTGAATATTGACGTGAATATGATGGAGAGTTGTAGGCCTTAAAGCATGGTCCTTCATCTCAGTTCATTCATAGGAAGACAGGAAGCAGTCATCAAGGAAGTTGACAAACTGATTACAGAATTGTGGTGTTTCGTAATGACTTTATTATGTCTTATTCTATTTATTTATAAAGACACAATAAATACATGACTGACCTCATGAGAGTAGAATCCCAACAAATATCAAATGCAATCAGATCAAATATTAGAATAGATAAAGCACTACATTGTATATCTAAAGGTCAACATATTATATATTATTATATATAAAATCAACATGTGCTGTGTTTACGTTTATTCTGAAAGTTGTCAACTCGGGACAATATTAAATATTGATATTATCTCTACACATCAGTTATTTCATTATTATGAAACTACATCAGTTTCATAATAATAATAATAATAAAAATAATATTACATTCTATTTAATATAGCGCTTTTCTGGACACCCATGAAACAGACATGGTAAAATTGCACATACAAAAAATAATTGAATTGTTATAAAGTTTAAAGTAAGACAGATAATATAGATAAAAAGATGATAAAAAGTATCATTTAAATGTACCAATGAACCATTCCATGCACCGTATTGGAACAGTGTTCCATTGCATCCTCATCATCCAATAGACATAGAGATATGTCTCCATAAGGAACTCATTAGTACTCATCATCCAATAGACATAGAGATATGTCTCCATAAGGAACTCATTAGTACTCATCATCCAATAGACATAGAGATATGTCTCCATAAGGAACCAACTCATTAGTACTCATCATCCAATAGACAGAGATATGTCTCCATAAGGAACCAACTCATTAGTACTCATCATCCAATAGACATAGAGATATGTCTCCATAAGGAACCAACTCATTAGTACTCATCATCCAATAGACATAGAGATATGTCTCCATAAGGAACCAACTCATTAGTACTCATCATCCAATAGACATAGAGATATGTCTCCATAAGGAACCAACTCATTAGTACTCATCATCCAATAGACATAGAGATATGTCTCCATAAGGAACCAACTCATTAGTACTCATCATCCAATAGACATAGAGATATGTCTCCATAAGGAACCAACTCATTAGTACTTCACATGAACAGCATCTCATTCTCATGTTCATCACAGGTTGGGGAGACTAAGTATTAGTGAAGCTATTCTCCAATTGGCCCTAAAGCCTTCTCTCTAATTGCGTACATTTTAATAATGATTGTCATATTATTCTTTTATTATTATTACATATTATTCATTTACTATACGTATTGTTGTGTATTGTATATACCTACGTATTACTGTAATAATACTGTAAATTGTGCAATTCATCTGTCAATACATTTAGATTTCATTTAGAGTTAATTTAGTTATATTTTGTTTATACTAGTTTAGTTTAGTTAGTTTGTTGTTATTTAGTTTTTAGCTTTTAGGTATTAGTATATTTTGTGTGCATTTATTCCCCCTGTGTCAACTGTTGCACCTTAATTTCCCTCGGGATAAATAAAGTTATCTGAATCTTGAATCTTGAATCTAATTTGGGAATAATCTCCTTCTATAAGAGTAAAGAGAAGCGCGAGCCCCTTTCAGGACAGGTGCACCAGCACCGTGTATGTGTGGCTTTTTCATATTTACATTCATATCTTTGACATGTGTCATGTTTGGCAGCGTCAAGTCACACCGGTTTGCTATTTAAACAAAGACATCTAACACTGAGCCTCTAACACTGAGCCTCTAACACTGAGCCTCTAACACTGAGCCTCTAACACTGGCTTAGCAATGCAGCATCACACCAGCATCGTCACTTTGGAAACCCACGGCCCCGCGTCCGGTCGCCAGCTCGTCAATCAGCGGGTCTAATGGAGACACGTCTGCATCAGGTAAGCCTGAAGGACCACAGTTGTGATCATCAGCCGCTCGGTGGGGGGTCGGCTTTCAAGCAGAGTTGAATGAGTCCCCGTGTCAGCCGGGACCACGTGCCCCCCCCCTGCTGCTGAGGGCCTTTTAGAAACCCTTTAGAAATTAGCTTGTCAATTTAGAACGGGGAGTTGGCGTCACAGTATGCTAGCATGAGAAATGGGCTCGGTTTGCCTCATCACTCACTCCTTATTTAAGTGTTAAATGCATATTGATCGTATGTATTTAATGGTTTTGACTGGAAAGTGTCCGGCGCAGAGAGACGATCTTCTCTCCACTACTCACACACTACCATACATATTATAAAGATGTCCTCCTTCTCTCCCTTCACGGTTTAGACTCTTTCATTGGTCAAAAGAGTGCACAGGAAACTCCATCATTAGAATGATAGCAGTGGTTCAAGCCTTTCAAAGCCTGGAGGTGGAAGAAATATTAAAGTGCATTATGTTCTGGATTAAAGTGTGATCTCCACCTCTCTCACTCTCTCACGCTGCCTTTACTTCATTATGCAATTCTTTTGTGTTTCAAACTGGTAAACTCTCTCTCTCTCTCTCTCTCCACATGAAATATTGATGGCCTCTTCCCTCGCATGCCCTCCTTCGCTCTTGCCCTCTGTTATGAATTGAAAGGAAGGGTAGTTGGCCCCATGCCACCGATGGCAGCTTCAGACTGGGCTTCAGGAGGCAGGTGAGCCCTAGCCTAGCTCAGCGCTAAGAATCAGAATATGCTGATGAGAGAGAGAGAGAGAGAGAGAGAGAGAGAGAGAGAGAGAGAGAGAGAGAGAGAGAGAGAGAGAGAGAGAGAGAGAGAGAGAGAGAGACCCTGGACTCCTCAGCTCCATCATGACAGTGCAGGGTGGTGCAGGTCGTGACTGCTCGTCTCCCCTGCTGAATGTGGAGCAGATGGAATATGATGAAACTGTGTCCTCATGGAGAGACTCAGAATGGGATTAAATTAAGAGAATAGAAATGGCCTCTTTGTCGTGATTGGAAGACGGGAGCAGAGGATTGGAGAGTGTTTATAGTGTGGAATGCAAATAGATAATGGCAATCGTTTGGTCTTTTTTTTTAACATTTCCAATTGGACCGTTAAGAGATGTGGTGTAAGATGAATTCATATATTTGATTTTGTTGTTTAAATGTCAAAAGTTTCATCCAGGTAGAAATATTTATCATAGTATTCCTTTGAGAAGTCTGCAGCCTCCCCACAGGCGGTACAACTCTCTCTCTCTCTCTCTCTCTCTCTCTCTCTCTCTCTCTCTCTCTCTCTCTCTCTCTCTCTCTCTCTCTCCCTCTCTCTCTCTC
>CM051015.1:24179141-24181641 GCA_027704905.1 Muraenolepis orangiensis
TTAACATTACACTATCATAACATGTCATTAACATTACACTTTCATAACATGTCATTAACATTACACTTTCATAACATGTCATTAACATTACACTATCATAACATGTCATTAACATTACACTTTCATAACATGTCATTAACATTACACTTTCATAATATGTCATTAACATTACACTTTCATAACATGTCATTAACATTACTCTATCATAACATGTCATTAACATTACACTATCATAACATGTCATTAACATTACACTATCATAACATGTCATTAACATTACACTATCATAACATGTCATTAACATTACACTATCATAACATGTCATTAACATTACACTATCATAACATGTCATTAACATTACACTATCATAACATGTCATTAACATTACACTTTCATAACATGTCATTAACATTACACTTTCATAACATGTCATTAACATTACTCTATCATAACATGTCATTAACATTACACTATCATAACATGTCATTAACATTACACTATCATAACATGTCATTAACATTACACTATCATAACATGTCATTAACATTACACTATCATAACATGTCATTAACATTACACTATCATAACATGTCATTAACATTACACTATCATAACATGTCATTAACATTACACTATCATAACATGTCATTAACATTACACTTTTATACTTGGACTTTCTGGACTCATTACAGTTACTGCACGGTACTCATTGTGCTGCTGCACTACTGGCACTTTCAAATGCTTGTAAATGCTTTTTGCACAATTCAACAAATGCCATCATCCAGCAGTCACTTTATTGTTATTTATTATATATATATTCTTTATATATACAGTTTATACTTTATTGTGTACAGTGTTGATATAGTATAGTGTTGTTTATAGTATATAGTATAGTACATAGTATAGTATATAGTGTTCAATATAATACTAAAATATACAAAAACTATAAACAACAAGATTCAAGATTCAAGATTTAAATAAAGTTATCTTGAATCTTGAATCTTGAATCTTGTTGTTTATAGTTTTTGGTATATTTTAGTATTATATTGAAAAGTTAAGTATAGTAATGTTGTATGAAATTCAAACTGCAGGAGGGAATGGGAGAAAGCATTCCATTGTACTTGTTGCAAAGGCATTTAACACATCTTGAAGCTTGAACACACACACACACACACACACAACCACACACACATATACAGCAGTGTGTGTGTATGTAAAACATGTGTATCACCCCCACATTAACTGAAAAACACCAACTTATTCAAACGGTGAGGTAGGCAACACATGGCTTTAGGATTAACTTCTGAACTTGATTTAGCATCTGCTTCATCCAGTAGGAATGTGGAAATGAAGCCACTAATTAGGTTTTAGACTCAACCTTGTGGAAGTGGGAGAAGTAATTAATTCTTAACCCACTGACAACACCAGTAGTTTTGTATGAGAGCATCTTCCCTAAGCAGATCGTTCTGCTTTAGCCGGGATTACATTGCCTCCTCCCCTCCTCCCCTCCCTCTTCCCCCCTCCTCCCCCCTCCTCACCTCCTCCCCTCCCTCCTCCCCCCTCCCCCTCCCCCCTCCTCCCCCCTCCCCCCCTCCTCCTCCCTCCCTCCTCCCCCCTCCCCCCTCCTCCCCTCCTCCCCCCTCCTCTCCCCTCCTCCCCCCTCCTCCTCCCCTCCTCCCCTCCCTCCTCCCCCCTCCTCCCCCCTCCCCCCTCCTCCCCCCTCCTCCCCTCCTCCCCCCTCCTCCTCCCCTCCCTCCTCCCCCCTCCTCCTTCCCTCCTCCCCTCCCATCCTCCCCCCTCCTCCCCTCCCATCCTCCCCCCTCCTCCTCCCCCCTCCCCTCCCCTCCTCCCCCCTCCTCCCCCCTTCCCTCCCCCCTCCCCTCCCTCCCCTCCGTCCTCCCCCAAAACAACACATGAAAAGACACATGAGGCATTCAGATATGGCGGTCTGATGGCGACGCCCTCCTCCACCGTACCGCCCTGCTTCCTCCCAGCCCAGCGCTGTACGCCGCTATTAGCATAATAATTACAACCCTGGTGATCTAAATAAAGAAGTGTCATCGTGTGAAAGGGGAACATCTTCAAAAGAGGAAGCTGTCTCTTTGAAGGTGTCAACGGAGGCTTCAAAGCCCACCCTGCCCCGGTGAGTCCCGGCAGAGCGGGGTGAGACATGCAACCCTGAGCCCCGCCTCCTCCACCTGTCTCCACCTTCACAGCCTTTAACAGCAGAACCCATTCTGCTGATAAACCCTCCACTTTGGAGCACAATTGGTGTCTTCCTGCCTGCTGTTTCATCCCTCCTTGTTTGGTTATGTATTGATTTAATGTCAAATCTAAGGCAGGATAGTCTAGTGTACTGGTGTTTTTAACTCCCGAATCAAAAGGTTGTGGGTTCGATACCCCAGCATTGACAGCGGAACTTGTAGGAGCTCAGACGCCCTCGTACCCTTATATCAGCTTGTTAATGACTGCTATCTGAATCCTGCCAGAATTGGCTTTG
>CM051015.1:24186641-24201641 GCA_027704905.1 Muraenolepis orangiensis
CTTGGCATCATTCTGTTGTCTTTACAGCATCAACTCCTTTTGAAAACAACTATGCCGATAGTTTCACAGACCGAGAGCTTCTCGAGAGTCTCCTTGTTTCCTGTGATCAATTTGAATAATTTGTACACACAAGGATATTTGTCACACATCGATGCAACCTGCAAATGGTCACATATGCATGAGGGCAAAGGTGGCGGTGAAAGAACATTTAAATTTAAATCAAATTGCTTGCATGTGTAAAGTATGCTCATCAAATGACCGTGATTACGATTCTGAAATACTGGGAGGTCTTTTCAGTTTGAATTCTTCAGTGGAAAAACTAAAACTACTGGTGCCATTCTGTGACGGCCCCGTCCATGTGGAATACACATTTTAATGTTGTAGTTCAGGACAAAATTTTAGCACCAAGCGTATTACACATTCTCTCATTGGCTCTCAGAAATTTCACAAGTTCAGCGATTCAGGGCGTCCTGCGGATGTCCACGGTGCACTGTGGGCTTGGCCGCCCTGCTGGGTGTGATGGGTCTGATGCCGTGGACGAAACAAGACTCGACCTTTAGCTGTCAGCTGGATACGGCGCTCTAAATATGACCCCCTGCGGCGCTGACCCTGGTGGGCGTCGGTAATCCTCTACGATTCAGCGCTCGTTTTCGTCGGAACTTCAAGACTTTATTTGGACTCACGTTAAACACTTTGAACGGTCGTGTTCAAAATGATACACGAAGAGGATGAAACCATTTTCTTTGCTTAAACAGATGAAACATGTTTTACTATTCTTCAAAACAGAAAGAGTGTCATCTTTTCATATCTTCCCTGAAATATCTTCTGTTGAATCTTCTGAATAATAATTTGTATGCTTTGCACCAATAATAATGATAATAAGTATATTCAGTTCATTCAAAACGACGTGTCCGTGTAAAGGTACGGATTGACGCTCCCACAGATTTTGAACGAACTACTGAATAGCGTTCAGATGAGGATAAATCCAGCTGAGAGAGGACCTTATCGACGTTCCTAAACGCTCCGCTTAACTCTCGTGGTGTATATAGGTCAGACGAAGGAAGACAGAACGCTTCCTCCATGTTAATCCATACTACTGGGTTCTTTTTTGCAAATGTTTATCATAATCACATAATAGGATTGGTAGTTTGTGGGAAGTAGATTATGGAGGGTACAGCTTATGAAGGCCACATTACTGCATTAATGATCCATCTGGATTGATTTCCAAAGACGGATGGCAGACGATAGGTAATAAGTCTCAAGAGTGACCATTTGCATTCGATTTGACTCCTCGGCCATCAATTTCAATGCTGCCCGGACAGCTTTAAAAACACATATATTTATACCCATCAGGTCCCAGACGCCAATCAATATGTCTCAATATGGAACTCCCGATAAAGCCCGGCCTTGGTTTGTGGTTCTGTGGCCGGCCCACCTCCCCCATAGAGGTTAGTGTTCATGATGTCATAGCCGGCCCACCTCCCCCATAGAGGTTAGTGTTCATGATGTCATAGCCGGCCCACCTCCCCCATAGAGGTTAGTGTTCATGATGTCATAGCCGGCCCACCTCCCCCATAGAGGTTAGTGTTCATGATGTCATATTGAGGACCAGCCCTTATAAAGCCTCCATGGCCGTTGTTCTCTGACATCCTTTATGTGTAACGGCATGAAGAAGACAACTTGTTGCTAATAATGGTTTGTATGTGGATGAAGAGAGAGAGAGAGAGAGAGAGAGAGAGAGAGAGAGAGAGAGAGAGAGAGAGAGAGAGAGAGAGAGAGAGAGAGAGAGAGAGAGAGAGAGAGAGAGGGGGGGGGAGAGAGAGAGAGAGAGAGAGAGAGAGAGAGAGAGAGAGAGAGAGAGAGACGTTTGCTAAGGCTGTTAGGATGCTCAGTTTCTTGTTAGTCATCGAGTGTGGATTGCTAATGCTCTATGTGTAACGATGCCAAGGCTATGATTGCATCTTTGGTGATCAATACATGAATTAAATGCGCCTGTGTAGATAGAGGCCATTACTGGAGTCGTGTTTGCTTTGAACGGTATCAGGGTGTTCATGTACAAATCAACTGCTTTACAATGAGCCTGATTATAAGCCTTATTTATTGAGCGATGAATTAATGCTGATATGCTAAAGGGTTATTTCTTGACGTTATGATGCATTGGGATCATGTCAACTGGTATTAGTGGATAGCTCACAGGTTGGGGTTTGAACCCCCATGTATGCGATGGACCATTCTTGTCCAAAATTAATTGTATATAAATGACTTGCTACTCTTTTACTCCAATTAGGTCAGTCAGTGTAGAACACATCCATACATTAGATTAGATTAGATCCATGCCCTACATGTTCCATTCACTCCTGCATAGAACAGCCTACACATGCAGTCTGACTCCCAAGAAGTAACACACAATACATCTCTCTCTCTCTCTCTCTCTCTCTCTCTCTCTCTCTCTCTCTCTCTCTCTCTCTCTCTCTCTCTCTCTCTCTCTCTCTCTCTCTCTCTCTCTCTCTCTCTCTCTCTCTCTCTCTCTCTCTCATCCCACCCTCCCAGAATTGCATAATTTCTCCTTGAAACCCCATGCGCTGGAGGCTTGCCAGCGATCACTTTCTGCCACCCGAGGCCGGCCTGGATGGGAAGGAGCCAGCACCTGTGAAGCCAGCACTGGGCCAGGTGATAAGGCTGTTTACCGTGTTCGGGCCAAGCCAGTCTTCCAGCAGTGGGGCTTAGAGGCGGATCAAAGCCGGCCTGTGCCAGCGCTCCGCCTCTTGCCGTGTCTTATTGGCTTAGAGCCCCGGTGATGCTGGTGCTTTCTAACGCCACCACGCCTCACCTGATGTATTGCACCGGACGCCATGCCTCACCTTGACCAATCAGACGCCTTCCTTCCCGTAACCAATCAGATCATTTTCTGAGGCCGTAGGCCGGAAAATCCTTTAGGCAAAACCGATTTTAAACATCTTGTGGTTTCAATTTTTTCCAGATGAAAATTATGCAGCCGCAAAAAAGGCCTTGAAAACACTTCATGTTTGACAATGACAAATATGGGTTTTAAGCAAATTCACTTTTGAAGATTTTGGTTTGCGGTGTGGTTTGTTGTGGTCATGTATTTATACATGGATGCATTTCCCCACCACTGTCATTTAGGATTTGAAAAGCAACAGAGATGTTCAACCACACTGGAACACTGTTTACTGGCCAACTCCTACCCCTGAACAAACAATTGAATATGGAGTATCACAATCAAATAAAATGAGAAAAGTAACATATATTGTTAGGCTTGGCGGCCCCTAACCCCTGCGGTGTGAATGCTCTTCCAGTCTGACCTACAGGACCGGACCTCCAGCTCAGCTGGTGAACAGGACCTCTGATGATCACCGCAGTGGTAGATTGAACTGCTGAAAACCACTGGGCACAGACACCTTTAGTTCAACAAAGGACTCAAGGAGACAAATAGACATAAGTCTTCCCTGTCAGGTCAAACTAATGGAATTCCTTCCAGACGGCTGCTTGTATTTGTGGTGTCCACACTCAGGGGGGCTGACCTGGAGGCTGACGCCACAGGGAGTCAGGGTCTGGATGAACGTAACCAATCACTACACTGCAAGGAACACCAGATCCCTGTTCAGTTCTTTTAGTTTTGTGGTGTAGTGAGTCAGTTATCTGTGTGTCTCCGTCTCTCTGTCTCTCTCTGTCTCTCAGCTTGTCAGGTCCTTCAGAGGCTGGCCTTAGTTAGAAATTTGAGGCCGCCGTCTGGTCTTCATGGCCTCAGGTACGGACCGCGCCCTGCATGCTGTCACTCCTCACACGGCGAGACCTCTCACATCCCTCCCTGGCTGAGGCCCCATGGGGGATGGAAGCAGCCGCTAAATGACCAAGAAGTCTCAAAGTGTATTCTTTGTGTTCAGCATTACTCCCCCGATACAGACCAACGGCCCAAAGTGACATATTGGCCTCCAAACGTCACAAGCAGGGAAGTGAACAGACCTTAATAACAGTCCACTGGTGGATTTAGCAAAGCCAGTGAGATCCACATGGAGAGAGGGAATGTTTTTATTTTTTTCCACGCAGCAGTAGGTGTCCATTAAGCTATTAATCGAGAGCTAAAAGTATAACAGCCACCTAATGCGCCATGACATTAGCTCCCATCTGCCACAGAGAGAGAGAGAGAGAGAGAGAGAGAGAGAGAGAGAGAGAGAGAGAGAGAGAGAGAGAGAGAGAGAGAGAGAGAGAGAGAGAGGAGAGAGAGAGAGAGAGAGAGAGAGAGAGAGGGAGGGAGAGAGAGATAGAGAGAGATGAAGAGAGATGGAGAGAGAGAGAGAGAGAGAGAGAGAGAGAGAGAGAGAGAGAGAGAGAGAGAGAGAGGAGAGAGAGAGAGAGAGAGAGAGAGAGAGAGAGAGAGAGAGGAGAGAGAGAGAGAGAGAGAGAGAGAGAGAGAGAGAGAGAGAGAGAGAGAGATGGACTGAGAGGGAGGGAGAGAGAGATAGAGAGAGATGAAGAGAGATGGAGAGAGAGAGGTAGGGGAGGTGCAGGGTGACATCACCTGTGTTTGAAGCTCTGTGTTGTTGTGATGAGATATTGAGCTAGTTCCCCCTCAATGCTTAACACTGCTGCATTGAACACATACTGACCGCCTGGCGCCAGCCAGCAGCGTATGCTGTTAGTCTGCTATGCTAGCCAGCAGGCTGGCATTAAGTGACACGCGCTGGAGTGAAAGCCTGAAGGTGTTAGCTTAACTTAAAGCCCCATATTCAGTGTTTTGCCATTCAATAACAGTGTGGGGGTGGGGAGAACTAAAGCAATACATTCTACGTTATGTCAGCACTCCGCACACACACACACACACACACACACACACACACACACACACACACACACATTCACACGCACGCACACACACACACACACACACACACACACACACACACACACACACACACACACATTCACACGCACACACACACACACACACACACACACATTCACACACACACACACACATTCACACGCACACACGCACACACACACACACACACACACACACACACGCCGCAAGCCTTGCTTTATCGTACAGCCATGCTCAGCAGGGGGTGGTGGTTTCTCTACAGGAGGACCAAGTGAACTCTGCCAGTGGGTCAACCTTCTGTTAAGGATGACTGCTGCTATTTGCTATGTCAGGTAGAGACCAGACCCACATGCAGACACATACTGAGAGATGTTCTTTACAATATCTTCTAATGGACTGCAGAGACACAAGGACACACACAAACAAACAAAAAGGGCTTCTTTGGTTCAACATAAAATATCTAGGAAAAAAATAAAATAAAATCTAAAAAACAGGAACAAAGTAAATAATCCTAGAAATAAAATAGACCAAGCCAAAAACAAACATGTCTGTAACAAGATCCTGGAGAGAGCAACACATACAGGGGGAACCGTCGTGGCTCCATGGCCAGACCATCTGGCGAGGAGACTCTGGCACGGAGAGCATCACCGCCAGCAGAGATGAGCAGGACTCAGGTGAGAGACATCAGCCCCACGGGGAGCACATGGTACAGAGGCAGGGCGTGGCCAGAGATGGGGGCGTCGCCTGTAAACAAGAGCACATGGTGCGGACACACCCTCCCACACACACACATCCTGCACATAAAACAGAACCAACCAGAGAACTGTGAAGAGGTACTGGGCATGGCCGTCAAATGGCCATTTAGCAGAAAGATACTTTTCTTTAACATTCGATCACGTCGTTAAGGTGACCTTGGGGATTGACCCCAGGATCTTTCACCTGGAAGTAAAACACCCTAGCAACTACAAGGTCCTGTCACTGTGTAATTATTTATTACTGTTTGCTCACATTTTCACATTTTTTTTTTTTTGTTGCATAATTGAATAATAATTGTATGTGTATTTGCTTTAATTATATTTTCTGCCCTGGTTTTGAGGATCCTTGTGAAACCTTCTGCGGTTCACTATGATGTCAGTGTGGCTGTTAGTGATTTCCACACACGAGGCAGACTCCAGCCAATCACAGTGACGCTCTCTTCACTCTCGTGGAATCTGCTTGGAAAGCAAAAACATCATTAAAGCCTTCTGTGAACATTTGGCTTCATCTTTAAATCCCCTGGTTCTGTCTTTCCCGGCTCCAGCTCCATTTAGTTGTCCCCTTTCCTCAGGCGCCACGCTTCTCCAAACTCTGAGGACTGTGGCCTTCATCAGGAACTGAGACTCCTCCCCTGAGCGCCGGCTGGTCCTATCATTGTAGAGTTTTGGAAGAGGCAGAGAGGAACAGGATGTGACCTCACAGGACCGTCTCATGGGGCTTTTGAGTCTGGAAGGATTTAAATTCTTCTTTTTTTTAGTTTGGACTGAAAACTGTCCTTGACATCAATAGAGCGCACATCCAATCTCATCCCTAACTGGTTTCTCTTTGTGTTTGTGGAGAGCTAATGAATGCCTTTCATCCCTGGTGGCTTTTTAGCCCTCATACAAGTTGTGTTTAGAAGTGTGCTGGGAGCCAGTCCGCTCAGTCTTCAGCAGGACAGAAGCAGCAGGATTCCTTCACGACTCGCTCTGTTCCCACACCCACTTCTACATTCATTACATTTGAACAAAATCAAAGCGCTTTTGTTGCCAAAAGCGCAGCATAACAGAGTCAGAGTTGGTGTAGTTGAACTTCAAATAACCGCTATTTTGGGCTTTCTGTGTAAAACAAACTTTTTTGATGACAAACCCCCAGCCAAGAGCCATGGCAACCAGACACAACCAGGACAGAGCACACACGCCCCTCCATGTCTGGCCGGGTGCAGTCCTGGTCCAGAAATAGACCTGGACCCCGTCCTGGGGCCGATTCCACGGCCCCAGGACGGGGCCCTCACAGGCCAGTTTAGCCGTGCCAGTGATGGGCCCCTGACAGGCGGCGCAGTGCAAACTGTGTCAACACCGCCCAAGGGTACTGAAGGTCATCCAGGCTGGATGGACAGGGCAGGGTCCCAGTTCATAGGGAGGATTACTCAATGATTTCATTCAAATGATGATCAAATGAGGTAGTCTAGCGGTTGAGGTGTTTGTTAGCGCCGGGGTTCAGGGCTTGACTCCCCAGTGTCTACGCGTCCTTCAGGTTAAGGCATGACGTTATATCACCTTAACAGCGGTCCATCTAACATACAAAATTGACATTTTGATGCTTGATTAGAAAAGGAGATGGAAAAAAAATCATTTAAATCCTCTCTAGTTTCATTTCAGGAGTTGAGTGGAGGGATTTGGTTCCTCCAGCTCCTCCTATAAGTCATGCAGGACCACACATTTATGGCGGTAGTTCTGGTTCACCCGAAAATACTTTTTATTCCTTGAGAAATAATAAAGATAAGTGGACTCTTTCAGGGCTGGTTCTGGAAATGGCAGACGGTGAGGCCTCTTCACCACAGAGCCTCTTCTCCCATTGTTACAACTGTTTATTCCCATCTGTTCACCACGTTTCCCTCTCTTCTCTCCACGCTACGCTATTTCTTACTGTATGTGTGTGTGTGTGTGTGTGTGTGTGTGTGTGTGTGTGTGTGTGTTTGTTAAGCACATGTCCAATAGATCAGGGGTTCCCAACCTTTTTTGTGACACGGACCGGCAGATACATGAAAAAAATCTCGTGGACCGGTTGTCATGTACACGGAGCGCCCGTAAAAAAAAACCCGGCTCGTTCGCGGGTGCGAGCCGGCTCCAGTCGTTCACTTCAAAGAGCCGACTGTTTGAGCCGGCTCGTTCGCGACCGACACGTCACTAGCGCGTAGTCTCTTCACCCGCCGTTCACCTATACTCAAATTATTTTAGTCAAATATGATGATAAACACACAGCTGTTTGGCGGCCCGGCAGTAACACCTCCACGGCCCGGTACCGGTCCGCGGCCCGGCGGTTAGATGAACATGATATAAATGCAGTGGATTGTATTTTGACATCATTTTAGTTCATGAATCAGTTAGAACAAGACACTGGTCGTTATTTAGGATCCATTCAGGTGCACTGTGGACTTTGGGGTTCAAACCCAGAACCTTCAGCTGGGAGTCAACCCCCCCCCCCTCCTTCCCCTCCTCATTATAGTAAAATATATACCAATGACATGACTAGAAACAATTTATATCTTCAAATTTCCAAGAGCTTTTATCACACACAACAGTAGTGACTGTGGTCTGCTTTGCGAACCATTCCATTAAGTAGTCAAAAACACCATTCAATTACAATTACAGAATTATCTCTTCCTGAACACAAAGTCCAAATGAAAAAGAACGACAAAGAGATTGTCAAAGAAGACTCCTTGTTGAGTGATTCGCCCTCAGACTGTGCTAAATGATGTGATTCAGAGCACAGATGAAAAGTACATGTTAGTATTCTATAACTAACGGAGAACGGTCAGTAGGTGATGGAGACTCCTGGAGATAACACCCCCTCATCACGGTGAAGAATAATATAAGAATAATATAATATTAAATTATATGGATACGTGTTATTATTTTATAATAACGTGAGTATTCTTTTGTTTAAGATTAGTCATTAAATTCTCTTCTCAAAAGTACTAATTTTGAGTATTTTCTCCAAAGCAACTTACAGTGAATGAAGGTATAAAGGTCATAAGTGGCAGGTTAGGGGTTAAGGACATCCTGGTGAAGGTGAAGGGACTGAAGCTTGGCACCTTCTGTAAACCCCACGCCATGCGGTCCACATCCCAGCCTCCAAGCGGTGCTTTGCTACGTCTTAATATATAAGCACAATCCAAAAGGGGAAAGGGGTATTAACTAAGTGTAGGACCTCCACCCACACTATTTATATAGCATAGCCAAGCAATATTTATCTAAGCTTCACTTTCACTTTCCTTTAAAATCATCCCACAGGGATCAATAAATACAAGTATTTAATTAGGGTTAATATCTTAATTAAATTAGAGTTAGGTCATGATATGATATATTTTTTAATTAGGTTTCATAATAATAATATCTTAATTGAATCTGAATTTTGGTACAATGTTTCAGTGGATAATAATTGAATGTCAATCTTTCTTCTTCTCTTACAGTAAGAGTAGGGCCAGGGTTTAGCATAGTGCTGGGATATCTGACTCACCAACCACATGTTCCAGGTTTGATTCCTGAAGTCCTGGCTTTGCTCCTTAATGAAACTATATTGAACATGCACCCCCCTCTCTCTCTCTCTCTCTCTCTCTCTCTCTCTCTCTCTCTCTCTCTCTCTCTCTCTCTCTCTCTGCTGTCTTCCATTGTAGATAACCTCTCTCTCTCTCTCTCTCTCTCTCTCTCTCTCTCTCTCTCTCTCTCTCTCTCTCTCTCTCTCTCTCTCTCTCTCTCTCTCTCTCTCTCTCTCTCTCTCTCTCTCTCTCTCTGCTGTCTTCCATTGTAGATAACCTCTCTCTCTCTCTCTCTCTCTCTCTCTCTCTCTCTCTCTCTCTCTCTCTCTCTCTCTCTCTCTCTCTCTCTCTCTCTCTCTCTCTCTCTCTCTCTCTCTCTCTCTCTCTCTCTCTCTCTCTCTCTCTCTCTCTGCTGTCTTCCATTGTGGATAACCTCTCTCTCTCTCTCTCTCTCTCTCTCTCTCTCTCTCTCTCTCTCTCTCTCTCTCTCTCTCTCTCTCTCTCTCTCTCTCTCTCTCTCTCTCTCTCTCTCTCTCTCTCTCTCATTGTCAATAAGCAGTGTATGATAAAAGAAGAGCCAGCAGAGCCGTGAAGCCTCAGCCCCAGCGATGCCTGAGGTAGTGAGGGCCGATGGGCTTCATTCCAGCGTGTTGACGCCTCCTCATTCAGGGTCCATTGTTCCTCCGCCTGCTGGCTGAATGGGGACGGATCGCCTGTCGGGAGTTAGCTAAAACACACACCGCCGCGCTCTTTGTGCTGTTGGTTTGCTAATGGGGTTTCAGGTGTCTAATTTACACCTCTCCTCTCCCCACTGGGAGGCCATTGTCTCACGTGAGGCAGCGCCTGTCGCCCAGAGAAGCATTAAGAGAGCCAACTGTCAAACGGATGTGCAGGAAAGCCCATAACTAATGCTAATTAAGAAGGGAATGTATTGTTGTAGGATGTGTGTGTGTGTGTTTGTGTCTGTGTGTGTGTGCGTGTGTGTGTGTGCGTGTGTGCGTGTGTGTGTGCATGTGTGTGTGTGTGTGTGTATGTGTGGATGTGTATGTTTGTGTGCGTGCGTGTGTGTTTGCGCATGTGTGTGTGTGTGTGTGTGTGTGGGTGTGTAAGTGTGTGTGTGTGTGTGTGTGTATGTGTGTGTGTGTGTGCGTGTGTGTGTGTGTGTGTGTGTCTGTGTGTGTGTGTGTGTGTGTGTGCGTGTGTGTGCGTGTGTGTTTGTGTGCGCGTGTGCGTGTGTGTTTGTGTGTGTGTGTGTGTGTGTGTGTGTATATACAACTCACCATCTGGTGGTGAGTTGGGTAAGATGGCGGGGGAAGCCTCTGGACAGACCTGGTAAGCCCAAACGTGTAGTGCCGGTAAACTGGGAACGTCTGGTGGATGCCCCTGTCCGGGAGACCTTCAACTCACACCTCCGGCGGAATTTTTCGGGCATCTCTGTGGAGGCTGAGGGCATTGAGCCAGAGTGGTCATTGTTCAAAGCTTCTATTGCCGAAGCTGCGGTTGAGAGTTGTGGCCTCAAGGTCATTGGTGCCCAAGGGGCGGCAACCCTCAGACTTCGTGGTGGACACAGGTGGTCAGGGAAGCCGTCCGGCTGAAGAAGGAGGCCTTCCGGGCTATGTTAGCCTGTGAGACTCCGGACTCAGTTGTGAGGTATCGACAGGCCAGGAGGACGGCAGCCTCGGCTGTAGCAGAGGCAAAGCAGCGGGTGTGGGAGGAATTGGGAGAAGCCATGGAGAAGGACTTTCAGTCGGCACCAAAGCGTTTCTGGCAAACAATCCGGCACCTCAGGAGGGGGAAGCGTGGGTCCATCCAAGCTGTGTACAGTAAGGGGATGGTGAGGAGGTGATCGGCCGGTGGAAAGAACACTTTGAGGAACTTCTTAACCCAACAACACCCTCAATGGTAGAGACAGAGCTGGAGGATGAAGGACGGCAAACATCAATCTCAGTGGAGGAAGTCACTACGGTAGTCAAACTTCTCCGCAGTGGCAAAGCCCCAGGGGTTGATGAGATCTGTCCAGAAATGCTAAAGGCTCTGGGTGTTCAGGGGCTGTCATGGATGACACGTCTTTTCAACATTGTGTGGAAGTCTGGGACAGTGCCTGAGGAGTGGTCAACAGGGGTGGTGGTACCCCTGTTCAAAAAGGGGGACCAGAGGGTGTTTGCCAATTACAGGGGTATCACATTACTCAGCCTCCCTGGGAATGTCTACTCCAAGGTGCTGGAAAGGAGGGTTCGGCCGATAGTCGAACCTCAGATTGAAGAGGAACAATGCGGATTCCGCCCTGGTCGTGGAACAACGGACAAGCTTTTCACTCTTGCAAGGATCCTGGAGGGGGCTTGGGAGTATGCCCATCCGGTCTACATGTGTTTTGTGGGTTTGGAGAAGGCATATGATCGGGTCCCTCGATCATATCTCTCTACTCCCAGAGCAAGAGCTGTGTCCGGATCTCGGTAGTAAGTCAGGCCTGTTCTCAGTGGGTGTTGGCCTCCGCCAGGGCTGCGCTTTGTCACCCATCCTGTTTGTGATTTTCATGGACAGGATTTCAAGGCGTAGTCATGGAGGGGAGGGGTTTCAGTATGGTGGGCTCAGGATTGAATCGCTGCTGTCTGCAGATGTGGTCCTGTTTGCGTCATCAGTATGTGACCTTCAGCACTCACTGGATCGGTTTGCAGCGGAATGTGAAGCGGCTGGGATGAGGATCAGCACCTCCAAATCTGAGGCCATGGTTCTTAGCAGGAAACCGGTGGATTGTCTACTCCAAGTAGGGAGGGAGTCCTTATCCCAAGTGAAGGAGTTCAAGTATCTCGGGGTCTTGTTCTCGAGTGAGGGGCGGATGGAGCGTGAGATTGACAGGAGAATAGGTGCAGCGGGAGCGGTATTGGGTGCACTTTGGTGCACCGTTGTAACCAAAATGACCGAAAGGATGAGCGGCCAAAATGAGTTTCCTCAGGAGGGTGACTGGTATCTCCCTGAGGGATAGGGTGAGAAGCTCAGTCACTCAAGATTCAAGATTCAAGATTCAAGATAACTTTATTTATCCCGAGGGAAATTAAAGTGCAACAGTTGAAACAGGGGGAATAAATGCACACACAAATATACTAATACCTAAAAGCTAAAAACGAAATAACAACAAACTAACTAAACAAAACTAGTATAAACAAAATATAACTAAATTAACTCTAAATGTATTGATAGATGAATTGCACAATTTACAGTATTATTACAGTAATACGTAGGTATATACAATACACAACAATACGTATAGTGCAAATTGGCAGTAATAAAATACTAATAAATAGATGAATAATGAAAAAGTGAAAAGTGAAATTGAATTTACAGTGAAAGGATTTACAGTGCGTTGACCAAAAAAATAATAATAACAGTGCGTTGGCCTCAGGTCACTGAGTCTCCACTGTCCCTCTCACGACCCGAGGTGGGTCCACAGGAAGAAAGGACTTCCTGTGGCGTTCTGTGGTACACCTGGGTGGAATGAGTCTGTTGCTGAAGGTGCTTCTGTATGAGGTCAGCACCTGATGGAGAGGGTGAGAGTTGTTGTCAAGGATACTACGCAGCTTGCGCAGCATCCTTCTCTCAGACACCACCAACAAGGAGTCCAGCTGGACCCCAGGACAGCGCCAGCCTTCCTGACGATCCTGCAGATCTTGTTGGCGTCTGCTGACCTCAACCTGCTTCCCCAGCACATAAGAGAAGATGGCAGAAGATGGCACTGGCTACCACCGACTGGTAGAACATCTTCAGCATCGTGTTACAAACGTTGAAGGACCGGAGCCTCCGCAGGAAGTAGAGATGGCTCTGGCCCTTCTTGTACACAGCCTCAGAGTTCTTGGCCCAGACCAGTTTGTTGTCCAGGTGAACTCCCAGGTATTTATATTCCTGAACATCTTCTGCGGACACACCCTTGATGGAAATGGGTGTGGGGGTAGATTTCCTCCTGCGAATGTCTACCACCATCTCCTTCGTCTTGTCTGTGTTGAGCTGCATGTGGTTCAGCTCACACCACTCAACGAAGGAGTCCACGACGCCCCTGTACTCCTCATCGTTTCCCTCACTGACACAACCAACAACTGCAGAGTCGTGGAGACTCGTGAGAGACTCGGAGTAGAGCCGCTGCTCCTTCGCGTAGAAAGGAGCCAGTTGAGGTGGTTCGGGCATCTAGTAAGGATGCTTCCTGGTCGCCTCCCGAGGGAGGTTTTCCAGGCACATCCAACTGGGAAGAGACCACGGGGCAGACCGAGGTACAGGTGGGGTGATTACATCTCCACACTGGCCTGGGAACGCCTCGGGATCCCCCAGTCAGAGCTAGTCCATGTTGCCAGGGAGAGGGAAGTTTGGAGTCCCCCCCTGCTGCTACCTCCGCGACCCGATTACGGATAAGCGGGAGAAGATGGATGGATGGATGGATCCTGACCCTTATTTTTCCTCCATTATACTGTATGTATTTCTGTATCCTGAGGAACAGAAAGTGAAAGTAAACTCACATGTTAAGAGAAAGACATTAAGTAGTGTGTCCTCCCAGGCCCGGACCACGGAGCTACAGTGGGGACGTAGTGTGGTCCCTAGTCCAGGCCCGGACCACGGAGCTACAGTGGGGACGTAGTGTGGTCCCTAGTCCAGGCCCGGACCACGGAGCTACAGTGGGGACGTAGTGTGGTCCCTAGTCCAGGCCCGGACCACGGAGCTACAGTGGGGACGTAGTGTGGTCCCTAGTCCAGGCCCGGACCACGTGAATCTCTCACACTCACAGTACACCCTCCTACATTTGACCAAACAACATCTATCGTATTGAACGGCATTTTAATGCTATGTGTGACGTCTAACAAAACTAGGACTTTTAAAATGATATGTTTTCATTTTTTTAACCACATTTGCTTGTTTGTCATCGAGGGAGACATCGTAATTGTGTAAAACGATATCCCGATGTCACCCCTCCCCCCCCCGCCTCCTCCTCCTCTTGACCATCAATCACCCGGAGCTCCATCTATCACGCCGCCCGCTGGCCCCGCCCCGCCATGACACGCAAACATTTTCCAATTTAAAATGTGATATTGATGGAGCACCCCCCCCCCACCCCCCCCCTCCCCCCGCAGCTGGGGCCCTCAGACGGCTGCTGGCCGGGCCCCTGCTGCCTGTTCCCACCACTTATGTTTCCATATGCTTGTTAGGCGATTAGATGGAGGTGAAACACACACACACACACACACACACACACACACACACACACACGTACACACGCACACACATGCACACACACACACGCACACACACACACGCACACACACACACACACACACACACACACACACACACACACACACACACACACACACACACACACACACACACATACACACACACACACACACACACACACATACACACATACACACACACTCCCTTTCTCACCTAATTAAACTCTCACATCCCTGGAATGGACATGGTGAGTAAGGCAAGCTACATTTGGATAAAGTCATATGTCTCAAATATCCAATCCTGGTCCATCTAACCCAGAACCCCCTGGACCTGCCCTCACCTGCTCCTGTCTGGAGCCGTTCTGTAACGTGCATCACATGGAGAATGGACCAAGCAGTGGGTCCATTGGTTCAGCTCCTCGCTTGGTGGCTTGCTGTCTCTAGTGTCGGCCATTCGTCCATAAAAATCACTGCATTCATTGCAGGCTGCGTGTCTTGCATACAAAATATGCTTTCTCCTTCTCTCGGAATGAGATGGGAGCAACAAACCCCCCTCACCCCGGCCAACAGACCGCAAAGAACAATCTGGAAGGTGGGACATGGAGACAAGTCCTCCATTAACCCTTCACAGTACATGTCATCTGTTCATTGTGGGGCGGTTCTCTTCA